>CAXKWD010000001.1:47250787-47850787 GCA_964059195.1 Ectobius pallidus | reverse complement strand
TCTTTTCCCTCGGGTAAGTTTTGATTTTTGATTTTTAATTGTTCTTTTCTATTTAGCCACTATTCCTTCGAAGCCCCACGTTGGGCGCCATTTCTATGTAGCGGATCTGGGTGCCATTTCTATGTAGCAGTTCGCTCATATAATTTGAATTTAGGGGAATAACAATGTTTTATTGGGTCCCACTGAATTTATATGTTTGTGTACCACGGCAGCTTCAGTCGCGAACAACGAGATTTACCTCTTTACATTTCTCGGGGCATATTTATTGGGTGTGGTTAGGTTCTAAATTACACTTCATGTATTCACAACAGTGAGGTATATAGTGGGTTTAAGAATGTTTATTTTACCAGAAACAAATTAATTCACAAGCGTTCAATAACAATAGTTTATATTGCGGAGCGGAAGAAAGTCAGTCTGGCAATATTGGTAGCTTCACGAATATATTTTCTGTTCTACACCGATTTGTGATATCACTGGCCTATTTATGCCCTTGAAGGTCGTAATGTACTTACTGCGTTTCACACACTGAATTTACTGTACAAGTCGTAAATCTGACTTGTATAAGCAACAGTTGTCTTAAAGTGGTGTAAGGTTTTAATATAACCCTCACCTGCACAGCGTTTAGAATCAAAACAGTCGAATTGGCGATTTACTGCCAATAAGACAATATAAAGTTGCAAGGAGGGAACGGCACGCTATATGCGTCCAGTCCGACCCCGGTGCCGTTGCAAAGTGTCGGTAAATGCATTCGTTTCACCACCAACTGACTCAATCCCCTTCCAATATTCATGATATTCCTTACAGCTAATCATCTCTTTCCTTAGAGCAAAAATCATGTTTTACACTTCTAAAACTAATGGTCATTGGCTATTTCTTCCCCCGCATATTAGTGCTTCTTGAACTACTTACATAGCTTGTGCCTGCAGGCAGTTTCCTGGTACAGCTCGAGTGTCTTTCCCCAAATCCATATTCTAAGTATTTTCTATTCATTCTTTAATACCTTCTTTCTCTCCCATGGCAGTATAATGGCAGTAAAAACTTATGAAAAGACTTGTGCACAAGTTATGAATACTTGACGCCAATATCCCATAGTGTGCCTATAGAAATTGTATGCTAGCTATTGAAAGATTCCCAGTAAACAGTCTTGTTGGGAGTGCTAGTATTATTTTACTCTACTTTCTCTTATTCCCCTTTAGCCCGTAGTACTTGCTTTGATTCTCCCATATTATTTATTTATGTGTTGCTGCTTAATTAAAGTGGTAGCTTTAATTCCATCAACATCTTAAAATCATTCTTATTAAACAGGAAACAGTATTGTGAAACATACTGGAAAATAGGGAACTGTACCAAAACTTTTCAATCTCAATATGAGACAGTAATTTCAGGAGTGCCTCAAGGATCGGTCCTGGGGCCACTGCTATTCCTAATTTACATAAATGATTTTCCTCAGTCAAATTATAACAAAATTACTACATATGCAGATGATACATCAATTGTATGTTCGAGTAGGGACTTTCAAAGCTTAGAAGTAAATATTACAAATTCATTGAAAGACATCTCAAAGTATCTAACACCTTCTCCAAATAAATGTAGACAAGTCAAAATTATTATTATTCCAACATTACAAGAGCCAAAATGACAATAGATTAAATATCAGACTTGAAGATAAAAACATTGAACAAATTGAATGCATAAAATTCTTAGGGATATATCTCGATCGAAGTTTAACTTACCAAAATCATGTAGATGTAATATGTAATAAGATTAGTTCTAACATATACCTTCTTAGGAACCTCCGTAATTACCTTAGTTCTGAAATTCTTCTGAATCTCTATTATGGAGTGATACAACCACACATAGAATATTGTATAGAAGTATGGGGTGCAACGGGAATAACTGATATGGATAGAATACTAGTGTTACAAAAAAGGAGCCTGAGATGTATATATGGGATTAGTAATAGACAATCAAGTAAAGAAATATTTATAACCAAAAGAATCTTGACAGTAGTTAGCCTGTATGTATATAAAGTGATACTATATGTTAGGAATAAAAAAAAGCCTCCATTAAATAAAGACATACATTCTCACTGCACAAGAGGTGAAACTGACTACCACAGGGTGACAATAAATAAAAATTCAACATACCAAGATGCGTTAAGTAAGGGAATTTTACTGTACAATAAGTTACCGATAGAAATAAAAAAGAAACAGAAAGGAAATTTTAACATTGCACTTAAAAATTATCTGATACAAAGATGTCTCTATAGGTTAGATGCATTTTAGCTTAATTAACTTATTTACTATTGACACTCATATTAATAAAGTTATTAGAATTTTAAAATGTGGTTATAGTGTTTTTTAATGTTTAATAGTGTACTTTTATAATGAATTATAATACAATTTAATATGACATTAAATTGTAATTTTATAATTAGCTTTTAATTATATTTAATTAGTGTAATTTGTAACTAATTATTGAAAATGTATCAAATGCCTAAAGTGTTAATAATATGTTAAATGTGACGATGCTGGATACTTTTCCTGTAAAAGTCTATAAGCAAATCATTATTATCATCATTATTATTATTATTATTATTTTCCGTTAACATGATAGGATAAATGTAAGGATGTATACAGTTAATTTTATATTAATAGATTGTTATGCAGAATCAATTACGGAAAAACTGAGTGAAAAGAATTTACCTGAATGCGTACCAGCAACTCCTACACCCTATTCCATATTTGATAACCTCAATGGATATTTATGTGGAGAAAAAGTAATAACAGTATTATATGTGCTGATAAAATGTCCTTAGACAAGCAATGCATTCTTTAGAATCTTGCCATAGAGCACTATATTAATATTCAGAGTGGATCCCATTATTGCTTTGACAGCTCTGCTCCACGAAAATGGAGCTAGAATTCCTGGCTCGCCGCGATCGGTAGACTTTCTGCTGTTCCGTACAGTTAGCTGGGTTGTAGCGTGCAAAGGCGTTGGATAGAAAATGTAATTGTATTGCGCTTCCTATATTTTGTTGTTACATTATACCATATATTTAATTAAACTGTTCTAGTTTCTTATATGCATGTTATGTCATTTCATTTTAGACAAAATTAAATATTTCATTATATTGACTAAAAATTTGCTTTAATTGGCATTAAGATTTCATAGTTACGTAACAAAATAATCAAGAAGTATGAAGTCTTCTGGAGTTTATACTCATAATTTCCGTATTTCTGAATTCGAAGGTAGTGTTATTCTATTCTCCCCAAATTTATTTTTATTATTTCCATTACAACCTCCTCTCGACTTTTTAATAACGACTTTAAAATAGAAATCCTCAATGCTAAATAATCTTACATTAGTAACATCATAGCGTGGGTGATATAAGTTAAGGGTATAGTGATAAAAGGGTAACAATACTAGTTATAGCAGTCAAACCTTTCATCATTACTAGTTATGTTTATTAAAGACGACCAAACGTTATTTTTTAATTTATCCACCTCTTAGTCCAGTGATGGTTGCAGAGTTTATGTCCGCTAATTATAAGGTCCAGATTACATTCTTATTACCCCTTAATCACATGTTACTTTGCATATCTATTTTCATTTTTAGGTTTTTAGTTAGGAATTTGATTGGTTAGTTATAAAAACTTAAATTAAAGGGTCACTTGAAATTAAAGAATAATAATTGTCCGTGAACAATTTGACCAGAAATGAGTATCCGAATCAGTTTGAAATAATAAGAAAACACATCAACGAAAAATTGTCTCCTTAGTAGACACTTACTGCAACATCTTTCATATTGAGAGAAAGGTGTTACATGCATAGTGAAAGATTTCCATTTTGGTCAAAATTTTCGTTTTTAAATCATTTGCACATTCATAATCTGTAGGGCTTGGCTTATAATTCCATAAAGTTTTAGGGCTGTAGGACCCCCCTCTAACATTTGTTTATATGTTCATTTCGATACAATGTTCACAGTTCTTTTCGTTTGTATGCCTACTTATTAATTTGAAAAGAATAGTATACTTTTAAATGTCTCCAGTATATAGAAGAGATAAAAGTTCTAGCAAAAACTTCAATGAAATGTGGGAGGACTACGTAAAACTTTTTGATGATTCCTACTATTCCCATCTTCAGAAAATACCACCTCATACAAACCTTAACATAGAAAGCTGATTTTCAATGTGTAACTTTTTCAATATATACTTTCAATTATGGTGAGTATGACTTCAAAAGCTTAAATAAAAAAATAGTGTAAATACAAGTTTAGAACTTAATTTTTTTCTTCCGGTAAGCCGGTAAGGTATAAAATAAGAAAAACTATTAAAAACTCAGGCAGGGCTATTGCAGATTTTGATACTGATACCATCTGGAGCCTCGTGTAAAAATAAATAAATTGAAAAATTCAACAATGTCAATACGTTTTATTTTTTAACAGAAATAATTGATTACATAATCTTTCTGCCTAGCGCAGATTGTCTTTTAAGATAAACAGTACTACTGTAGTGTTTTTCTCCTTCCGTATACAGAGTACATGAACTCGAACTAAATCTGGCCCTTAAAGTAAAATATATTTAGTTTAATCATTTATGACATTATCCTATATCCTATATATATCCTATATATATCCTATATATAAGTGCTTGGTCAAAATATATGTATGGAGACCATCAGTGACAATAATGTCACTTCAATATACAAATCTATTGACAATGCAAAACTTGACGATAATGTGAAAAGAACTTGGTTATTGACCCTCTACCTAAAGTATAAAAGAACTAAATTTCGTTGCTCTGCATCCCTGAAGGGACTAGGCCTACCATCCGATCGCTGCATCATCTACCATAGGTAGATGGCAGGATTGGGGGCATGTGATCAGCATGCCGACACCCACCGGCCGTTAATGATGGTCTCCGTGACCGGAATCACTACTTCTCTATAAGTAGCTCCTAACTTTGAATCATGAGCCTGAGTGCACCTCGTTCCAGACGTCCCTACCTCAGAAAAATACCAGTCGGCCTATTGATCCCCTACCACCTATTAAACCTATGACTTCTACCGTTTTCAAGCAGCATCCGTTTTTTAAATATCCCGCTGTTGATTGTAGATTGAAAACTTTTAGACGTATCAATCCGACCTTCATACACTTACGCGGATTTTACTTTACCTTCCTCATAAAAACAATAATCACCGAAAGTTGGAATAAGGTTTTGTTAGTAGAGAATTATTGCTATTATTATTAGTAATATTATTATTATTGTTATTACAGTATTTTAACAACGAGTGACGACGATTTTCCTCTTCATACACAATGACTAAAGCGGTTCTGCGGTGTCGAGACTTTAGCGTACCCGATTTAATTAGGCCTGTTGCTTCCTTAGCCTCCTTAACAGACTGCTACTGCAGGAATGCAGACGGTCGCATTACTTGCATAGTTTGCAACAAGCCAGCATGTTTACGTGTCTCAAGTATTTGATATTATTCTCCCTTCTCGTATAAAGTTTCTGTCATTGCTCAAAAGTTCTTAGACGAATATCTTATTCCTTGTTCTTCTTCCTGCTCCAGCTACTTTATTGTTTCTCATATCTTCCTTCTGAAGATGACAAACGGATCGTCGAAACAACGGTCCTCATGCCAGGGGAAGTTTTATTGCACCTTGTTAAGAAATGCTGCGACGGACTGGTTGAAGCGGACTGGATCTTGTTTATATTTCCGTTTGCTATATCCAGTCTTTCATATCTGTGTTCACAATAAAACAGTTTTTGTGCACGCAGATTTTATTTTAACGATCACTGAGTGCTCAACCAGGAAAATGCGAGCTCAGTATGTTGTGTTCCTTTAATAATTTTACAAGCCCTCAATATCAATAGGGTTCTTCCCATGGACATTATAAATGTGTTTTCCAAGTTTCCATGTGTTTTTTATGGCCTCCAAATAAAAGCGAACTTGTTATAAAACACTTAAAATGTTTTTCCCAATTTGTAAATAAGATAGATTTTGAAACTTTACAAAATACAAATTAAGTGATCCTGAAAATATGAAATCTAAGTACTGTGACTGTTTTTGAAACTTTACAAAATACCAATTAAGCGATTTACAAAAAACTGAAATGATTTTGAAACTTGACAAAATACTAATTAAGTGATGTAAAAAAACTGAAAATATGACATCTAAGTATTGTGACTGTTTTTGAAACTTTACAAAATACTAATTAAGCGATGTACAAAAAACTGAAAATATGAAATCTAAGTATTGTGACTGTTCTCATAAGCATGTAGTATTACATTATGTAATGGAGCATGTAGCTAAAACTGTGGTGTTAATAAAAAATTTAAAAAAAATATAAAAAAATAAAAAAAAAAAGCCCTCGGTGTTCGATTTTTCCACTGTACATATAGGAAAGAAAAAGTAAGCCAGAAGCAAAGGGAATAGGCCTACCATTTCTTTTATTTTATCGTAGAATGTGCATAGATTATATAAAGTAGGCCGACATAGAGTATTAATAGTATATTTATATAGTATATGATTAATATGTGGACCACTATATAGGCCTATTCTACAATCTTCGATTAACGTGACTGTGCAAATTAAGAGGACAATAGATAAAAAAGTAATTACTGCTATAAAAATGTACAATAAAATAGAATATAAAAAAATTAGTATTTTGCAATTAAGACTAGGCGTGTGAATACTATTCTCATCAGGCACCAAAGACGACCTATAATGTGCAAGTATCTTTATGATTAGTTCATTAATAATAATTATGTTAATTGTATCCTCAGAATGTCAATAGAAGAGTATATCTACCTATTTTTAGTATTAAAATAAGCCCACTACTTGGCACTTGACATTGCCATATTTCATGGAGTGCAGTTCAGGACTTAACCTTTGTATTTAATTTGCACGAAACCATAAGATTTACTGGAAAATCAAAAAGAGAATTTATGTATAATTCTTTTCTTTCCTGTTATGAAAAAAATATTGGAACAGTACGGATAATACTTATAAAATATAGCACAGTTAAAGTTTAGGGATTTTTTTCTGAGATAAGTACTCACTTGGGACAGGCATGGTATTTGATTTTTATTTTTTTTTTCATTGAGTTAAAATCTGCCCAGTTATATTACTTCCTCTCTACAGAATGTCGGCAGGAGGAAAACCTGCACCTTAGTTCAATATCAATCGATCATCAAGTCTCCATGCAAGCAACTGAAGAAAAAACCGTCTAGTTTTCTGTCGTCTACTATAATGAGGTTTATGTTGACATATTCAAGTATCTGTGTTGCCACTCATCTAGCTGAATGAGAATTTTGTTTACTTTACTTCAAGAGACTCTCCGGAGCTCAGAAATTTCCCTCGCAATAATTTCTTCTTGTCAGTACTTTGCATGGCCATAGTAAAGTAACAAGAACTTATATTTATAACGTAGTTCCAGTCGCAAGGTCTCACGGGGAATAAACCCCAACATTAGCCCACTGCGGCATCTAGCTCTATTTTTCATTTTCACTGCTACACGGCATAATCGGGGTCTTTCAGACTCTCATCTGTTCATATAGGCCTTCTTGATCAGATAGCTCAGCCATTGGGGCCAGTATGGTACTTTATGAGATTGTGTGGTGGACGAAAAAATGTCTGTCCGTGTGTCTGTTCGTCTGTCTGTCCGTCTGTCCGTCTGTCTGTCTGTCCGTCTGTCTGTCCGTGTGTCTGTACGCACCATAACTCAAATACGCTTTTTCGGATTTTCATGAAACTTGGAAAACACATTTATAATGTCCATGGGAAGAACCCTATTGATATTGAACAAAATCGGTTCACCGGTACCGGAGTAATGCCCAATTTAGTGCCTATTTTAATAGATTATGGCGCCTTTCTAATAGAAAGGCGACATCACTCAAACACGCTGTATCGGATTTCCATGAAACTTGGTATACCCATTTATGACGTCCATGAGAATTGCTCTATTGAATTTGAACCTAATCTGTTGACCGGTACCGGAGTAAAACCCAATTTAGTGTCTACTTTAAAGGCGCAATAACTCAAATACGCTTTATCGGATATTTATGAAACTTCGTATACGCATTTATAATGTCCATGGGAAGACGTTTATTGATATTGGACAAAATCGGTTGGCCAGTACCGGAATAATGCCCAATTTAGTGTTTTTATGTTAATGTATAAGAAGTCGCGATAACTCAAATATGCTTTATTGGATTTTCCTGAAATTTTGTATACCCATTTATAATGTACGTGGAAAGACCTCTACTGATATATGACCAAATCGGTAGACCGGTACCGGAGTAAAACCCAATTTAGTGTATATTTTAAAGACGCGGTAACTCAAATACGCTTTACCGGATTTTTATGAAACTTGGTATACACATTTATAATGCCCATGGGAAGATGTCTATTCATAATGGATAAAATCGGTTGACCTGTTTCGGAGTTATAATAAAACAACGTATTCCCACTGACGAGTGGGACAGAGTAAAATTTATTCTAGAGACAAAAGACAAACAAACATGTCTGCCAACAATGCAAGACGGATGGCAGCACTAGTAACATATTGTGTAGATATTAGACCTTTAACACCCCCACTATATCTAACAATATGGATATACAAAAAATATTACAACCTTTGAATACCTAATACATCCAAAAACGTATAATGTTTCACAACACATAAAGCCTTCGTGAATACATCAGCTGGCATCTCAGCTGTAGGCAAATACTTCACATTTACAATTTTATTTACTACACATTCTCTACAAAAGTGAAACTTAATGTCTATGTGTTTTGTACGCTTGTGAAACATTGGATTCATAGTTAGCTTTTGTGCACTCTGATTATCGTTGAACAAATCAATGGTATACAAATTTTGTGTAATTTCATATAGTAAGTTTCTCAAATAAACAGCTTCTTTACATGCTTCTGTAATAGCCATATATTCGGCCTCACTACTAGACAAGGCTACAGTAGTTTGTTTTTTAGTTTCCCAAGAAATTACACAACCAGATAAAGTGAAACAATATCCTGTATATGACTTCCTATCCATAACATTTGCACCCCAATCTGCATCTACATATCCTTCTAATATTGAATTTCCATCAGCAGTGTACTTCAAACCGTAATTTTTAGTACATTTTAAATATCTCAATAGACGCTTTACATATGCACAATGTTCTCTAGAATAGAAATTGTTAAATTGACTCAAAAATCCAACTGCATAAGTAATATCAGGTCTGGTTAGAACTGCTAAGTACATTAGACAACCAATAACTTGCTGATATGGGAATTTTCCAACATAGTTTTCCCCTTTAGATACATGCAACTTAGTTTCCATAGGAGTCTGAATGGGTTTGCATTGACTCATGTTAAATCTTTGCAACACCTGATCAATATAATCAGACTGGTTCAATGTAATAGTTTTCTCAGACTTATTAACACTTACATTGACACCAAGACACTTTCTGATTTCACCTAAATCTTTAAGTTTGAAATGGCTAGCTAATTCATTTTTCAAATATTCTGTTTCTTTACAATCATTTGAAAAAATAAAAAAATCATCCACAAAA
This sequence comes from Ectobius pallidus, assembly GCA_964059195.1. Classification (NCBI taxonomy): domain Eukaryota; kingdom Metazoa; phylum Arthropoda; class Insecta; order Blattodea; family Ectobiidae; genus Ectobius; species Ectobius pallidus. Next base: position 47,841,207 of record CAXKWD010000001.1, on the reverse strand, counting down.
AGTGTAACAACAGTCCTCAAATTATTTCTGACTTTTGTGTACATACATGGTTCTATCTTAGATCTCCTATAACCAATATTTAACAAACATTCATCCACTTTCCTGTACCATGCTCTCGAAGATTGTTTAAGCCCATAGATTGCCTTTTTTAATTTAAGTACTTGACCCTCATGGGTCTGCTCGGAAAATCCTTCTGGCAACTGCATAAAAATGGTTTCATCAAGAGCACCATTCAGAAAGGCTGTAGTTACATCAAGGTGAGTAATGTCAAATCCTAACTTAACTGACAATGCAAATAGTAACCTCAATGTAGTATGCCTCACAACAGGAGAAAATGTTTCTGTATAGTCTATACCTTCAACTTGTGAAAAACCTTTAGCAACTAAACGTGCACGGAACCGAACTTTGTTATCACTATCATATTTTTGACGAAGCACCCACTTACACTGTACAACCCTACCATCTTGTGGACTTTCACATAATTCCCACGCATCATTTTCTTTGAAACACTGTAGTTCTTCTTGCATGGCCAACATCCACTGTTTCTTTTCTGGTCCGTTTAAAGCATCATGCAGTGTCAAACCTGCCACATCATCATAGGTTTCAGCGCTTGTGCAAAGATTCGACATACCATATCTCTCTGGTGGTTTCCGTGTTCGTCTGGGTCTGTCCATGAAATCTTCATTTTCACACTGAAGTGTACTCTCTGAGTCTTCATCATCATAGGAATAATCATTTTCCCTGTTGGAGTTATCTTCAAGACTAGATGTTGATTCAAAACTTGTTACCTCCTGGCCTTGTTGTTCTGGTTTAACCTCATTTAAATCAAAACTTGTTACCTCCTGGCCTTGTTGTTCTGGTTTAACCTCATCCCCCACTGAAGCAACATTCTGGTCTTGCATTTGAATCATACATTCAGAATTGATTTCTGGCTCAATAATGACCACATCTCTACTTGTAAACACAGTCCTTGTTTCTGGATTATAGACTCTGTATCCCTTTATGTTATCTGGGTATCCTGTAAGAATACATTTCACAGATTTCTTATCCCATTTCTTACGCTTTTGTTTAGCAACATGTACCATGACAGTGCTACCAAATATCCTAATATGACTGATATCTGGTTTTGTGCCAGTCCATAGTTCATATGGCGTTTTATTATCCAACGCAGCAGCCACAGTTCGATTCTGCAGGTACACTGCCGTATTGGTGGCCTCAGCCCAAAACTCTTTTCCCAGGTTTGCATCAAACAGTAGACATCTCGCTTTTTCTACGACTGTGCGATTGAATCTTTCACATAAACCATTTTGTTCTGGGGTGTATGGGTTGCTTTTCTGGTGGATAATACCAGCACTGTTTAGGTAATCTTCAAATTCCTTATTGCAATACTCTAAACCGTTATCGGTTCTTATCACTTTTATTGTTCTTTTTGTTTGATTTTCCACCTGTGCTTTGAATATCTTGAAATACTTCAGAGCCTCATTTTTGTGCTTCAGAAAATAAACAAATGTTATGCGACTGTAATCATCGACAAATAACAAGAAATACCTTGCTCCTCCTATCGATGTAGTCTCCATAGGGCCACAAATGTCTGTGTGCACTAAATCTAGCAAGTTGCTGCTTCTCTGACCACTGCCTTTAAATGGTAAGCGACACTGTTTACCTTCACAACATGTTGTACAAGAAGCCTTGCTTATTTCTGCTTTTTCATCAAATGACATTCCCAAGACAGCATTTTTCATTTTATTTAAGTATTCCTTGTTGACATGTCCTAATCTGCGATGCCATGTTACTCCTGACACAGCTGATGCAGCCAAATACTCCTGGGATACCAAGTTTACTTTGTATACCCCATTGACCAATACTGCTGTAGCGACTAACTGTTGCTTTTTATTGTAAACACAACAGCTTTTATCTGTGAAAGACACACTGTTTCCTTTTTTTATTAGTTGACTGACTGATAGTAGGTTAGTAGTCAGAGATGGTATACAGCATACGTCTTCTATCACGATGTCGTACTCGCAATCATCAGTTGAAGTCGTTATTTTAACATTGCCAGAACATAATACTGTCATCTTCTCACTATTAGCTACGACAATTCCTTTATTTTGTTCATATTTGGCATTCATAACCCAACTTTCGTTTGCTGTTAGGTGTACACTTGCCCCGGAGTCGATATACCAATCATTTTTGTTGAAATTCGCACTTAAAAATGCTGCACTAAATGCGTTTGATTGCATTCTTTCTTTATTTTTCTTATTTGCTGAATTATTTTCGTTATTCATGCACTGATTTTTGTAATGGCCGACTTGTTTACACCGGTAGCATTTCACCGCCTTGGTGTTTGACTTCGACGGAACAGTAGTACTACCAACATTACAATTTTTCTTGGCCATAGACAAATTATTCTTATTTTGCTTTGCATGATTTGAATGACTGACGAATGCACCGTTCATTTCATTCTCGTTGTAATCTACCGACTCCATGTCTAATAATTTTGTCTTGATATTGTCTGCCGTAATGGAAATGCCCGAATGTTCGATTGCCATGATCATTGGAGCAAAACGATCAGGCAATCCAGCCAACAACAATGACCCTGTCCATTGATCATTTATTTCAAATCCCGTTCCACTTAATTTCTGCGCTGTATCGATAATCTGCGTCACATATGACGTCATCGAACTGCAATTTTCTCGCCGGATTGAAATCAAATTTCTCAACAGACTTATTCTCCGTGAAAAGCCACTATCATCAAATAATTGCTGTAGTTTATTCCACAATTCTTTCGAAGATTTAACGGTTTTGACGTGGACATACAACGACGGGTCGATGGTCATAATCAATTTGGCTTTAGTTTTTTCGTCATCCGCGCTTGCTATTTCTTTTCCCGGTTCTGGCTTGATACAATGCTTCGTGCCTTCGAGAACTAAGAAATTTTCTGCAGCGAAACACCACTCCGAATAATTATCGCGTCCCTTTAATTTCGGCACATTGATAAGGTAATTGGTAGCCATTTTTGACGAACAGTTTTTACACTTATACACTGCGATAATTAATACGATCAGTCAGTTCACAGCTAAATCGCACTGAATACTGTCTTTTAACACTTGCTATACTGCAAAATCCTTGTTAAAATGACTCAATACCGCGATTTTATGAGCTTCTGGGCCCATAACCTATAATAAAACAACGTATTCCCACTGACGAGTGGCACAGAGTAAAATTTATTCTAGAGACAAAAGACAAACAAACATGTCTGCCAACAATGCAAGACGGATGGCAGCACTAGTAACATATTGTGTAGATATTAGACCTTTAACAGGAGTAATGCTCAATTTAGTGCCTATTTTATGGTAATATACGTATTCGAAAGAATTTATTTAAAAAAATGAAAATCAGTTATCTTGACAACATAGCCTATTGTTTTACTGTGATCTTATAAGGCCTTGGAAATTAAAATACAGGTAGCTATGACAAAAAACATATTGATTTACATGCGCTTATCCAACTAGACCGTTAAAATGACCCGGGTGGCCGATATGGTAGACCTTTCTTCTTCCGTAAGCCCTGCTTAATGAATAAATCTGGAGCTTAACTTGGAAATCAATTTAAAAAAAAAAAAAAAAAAAAAAAATATTCTGCATATCATAATTGCAGTCATAACTGATTAAACAAAAACATACTGGCTCTTTGTTACATCATTTTACCTGAATTTATTTTTATAATAGTAGGTATTTGTATGTTTATGTGTAATGAAGGACACGGAAATATTTGCTCACTGTATAAAATGTCGATTGACATTGAACTAAGGTACAAGTAATTTGAGAGAGAGGAAACCCATGGTCTATTATTTTAATATTTTGTGCTAAGATATAAAGAATAACCATATACACTCCAGTGCTTTTTTTAAGAATATCATTACTAAATAATTAGGTAATATGAAAATGCTCAACTTGTCAGTTTTCTTTTTTTAGGCGCATACGTCTACTTCTTTACATAAATTAACTTATTTTCACGAAAATAACAAAAACAAGAATCTCAAACTGTTTTTAACAACAGTGGCATTAATTTAGCCTATGTAATTGGACTGAAGTTTGCATGTATTTATAAGACTAAAATTATAAAGTAGCATTTGATGGATTAACTTTATGTTCATCGCTAAGGAGTTGAAATGACATTATAATTCTAAGTTTAATATTAATCTAATTTGGCTTCACTAATGCCATTAGATTTTTAAGATTAATTGCTTTAGGACCCCTCTATATAGGGTGAATATAATTTTTCAGTGTTAATCGTTAAAGGGACACTATACCGGTAGACCTACTGATAATTCGGTTCTTTTGTACCAAAAACTTGACGTTTTTATTTTGCCACCATAAAATATTTTAATGTTCAATCTACCAAATTGTTTATGTTAAGGCCCTAGCTGTCATTAAAATGTCGCAGCGCGAATATAATAAACCTTCCCCGTAACACTTTATATGGTAGTAAAAAATGTAAGATTTGATTTCATTAAATATCTATTTTACTTTATATATCGTTACGATATACCTTGGTAACATTTTATAAAGTGAAACAGATACAATCACAAAATTATAACAATCTAACAAGAGCTCAAAACGTGCATTGGAACCTTCAAAAATATACAAGGGTAAATCAATAAGTATCCGCTCTTTCTTTTTTAAATTTATTGCAAGAACAATACAAAACTTTCAACTGCCTCATTTTTCAACATAGTCCCCTTGCTTCTCAATGCACTTGATCCATCGTTGCACAAGCTTCCCGATGCCCTCAGAAAAAAGTTTTCGGCTCAGTAACAAGCTACATGGGCACCGCTCCCTTCAGTTCTTGGTCTGTGGTGAATCGACGACTCCTTAAGGCTTCTTTAAGTGGGCCAAAAGGTTGGAAATCTGATGGGGCGAGATCGGGGCTGTATGCAGGATGCAATAGTTTCGCAATACTTTGAGCAGTGTGGGCGGCAGTATGTGAGCGCGCATTGCAATGCAACAAAACAACTCATTTCGGCATTAGGCCTCGACGTTTCGTTAGAATCATAGGCTTCATATCGCTGCTCAACTTCTCACTGTTAAGTGCACTGTTTATTGTTGAGCCCTTCTCCAATAATGTTGCAGTATTGGCCTTTGTGAGTCCCAGAAAAGTGTGAGCTTCACTTTCCCTATGGAGGGTTGACCCTTGAACTTATTTTTGACTGGAGATGCTGGGTGTTTCCATTCATGCTTTCGAGTTTGCTTTCAGGCTCAAAGTGTTGAATCCACGTTTCATCTCCAGTGACTATTTGTTTCAAAAAAGTTTCACCTTCGTTAGCACAGTAGTCTAGTAAGCGTTGGCACCTGGACACGCGATTGTGCTTGTGATGTTCGGTGAGATGTTTTGGGACCCATCTTGCACAGAATTTATGAAATCCAATCCTGTTATGAATTATGTATTATGCAGAACCCTGGCTAATTTGCATATGGTTTGCCCCTTCATCAACAGTCACTCTTCGGTTTGTCTGAATCATGATACGCACAAGCTCAATGTTGGCGTCACTAGTGGATGTACATGGGCGTCCTGTTCTTTCATATTCTTCACACTTATCCGGCCATTTTTGAACTTTTCAATCCATTGCTATACGCTTCGCCGTGGTAAAATATTGTCCCATATTGTTCGGAAAGTCTTCGACGGATTTCGGCTCCTGGTACACCTTCAGACGACAACAAACGGACACTGCACGCTGTTTTTCTTTGGTGCAAACGCTTTGCGAGGCAGCCATGTTTAATGTGCAATAGCGCAACACTCATTGGAGTCATATAGGTCAAACACTCCACAAGCGGAGACAAAAGAACAACATGTCGACGTTGTACAAATAATGCGGTACAGTCAACTTACAAAAGATTAAACAAAAATGCGGATTCTTATTGTCTTACCCTCATATTATAAACACAGTAATATTATTAATGAAAATACAGTATTGAGCAGAATAAACTTTTCGAATCTTTACTGTATCCTATTCCCTAATATTGCACATGCTAAATAATTCAGTGGTTTCACAGCGCTCTAGATGAGCTCATACCTCATAGGTAGTCTCCCAGCTATTGGCAGTAAGTACTAACAACCTAACAAATTAATAATATGAACAGCTCATATTATCAAGTGTATAAACCGTTTTTAGTAAATGTAAATTCTAGTGACATACCGAAGATGACATATTGATGTCGGATGCATTTTTGAAGAAAATCGAGACGAGAACTCAAAGAAGGCAAACTAACGTAGCAACGTAACATGTACTGGTGAAGTCAAAATACATTCTGAAGTGAATTTCCAAAGCAACTTATACTCAGGAACGTAAACATCCTAATAGAACTACTTTTGCAATTTTCCCGAAGGAAACCTTGTATCTTACGTAAATGACAAACGGTTGAAGATAATATGTATTGGTAATTGAAGACAGGTTTCAATATAGCACTATATATGTATTGTGAAATACAACTGCTTGCGTTTTTGATACATTTATTGTAAATATTTTTTAAAAATATGACTGGTAGGCCTACATATTAATAAGCAAATATTGCAGCGCTTATTTTTTGTACATAGTTTATTATTAGTGTTATTCTTTTGTGTAAATTTATGTGCACCTTTTGTCTCTTTTAATTTATTTTTTTGAATTATTGTTTCCATTGTGCTTATAACGTATGAGTTACAAAGTTACCATTAAATTATAGAGCTAACTTATAATGTTTTATGGGCAAAACTACTCAAAACAAGTTTATATGATCTACTACTTCACTTTATTAAAACACACTGGTACCTACTGGTAATAAAATGTGTAGTATTTAGTTACCAGTTATAACCTACAATAAATTAACTTCATTAGTATATTATAGGCTCTTGTTTCAGCCATTTACTGTCCATTATTTGGTAGTGGTTTTCTTTAGGCAGTTATAGCTAATTAATATATTACACAGGTAGGTAGGTGGTTAGACGACTGTTAAAAAGAACTGAATTTTTTCAGTAATACCCTTGCATGTGTCCATGCGAACAAATACAAATCCCATGTTGGTCTGTTGAGTACAAGTTACACTTGGAGCAAATCAGAATTCGGTGTTGTGGATGCATTAACCTACATGCATTGCGATGGAAGCAAGCAGTAACCTTGGGACGGGAAATAAACAAGATTAAATTGGACAGGAATTGGAAATGGAAGCCAATAAAGCCTGAAAGTCCGCCGCTGTTCGACAAGTTCAATATATGGCCCCGAGCCGCCCCGAGATCCGGGCTTCCGGTTATTCGCTTTATTTGCATAAAACCGGCTCTCAATTGATCGCAGCAACTGTAGCCTGATGGCTATGGAAGAGAAATGACCCTATTCCATAGAGTGTAAACTAGCTCCAATGCGAAATATATACGTGCCTCAACGTATGTCCCGGAACCAGGAGATGTAAACACGTTGTTGCACTTCTTTCTTACTTCAGATAAGCATCTATATCCAACAGCCTCCATACCATTATCGCAAGCCTCTTATCGGCTTTAGGAAATCCACATATTTGTGGTTTTTGTAAATATATAGTCCTACTCGCCTTAAAATTTATCTGAGAGTAGTGTTGAATGCCCATGCAGCCTGCTATAGAATAAATTCTTTGTAGCTTATTGATAGAGGTTCTTGAAAGTGATTTCATTTTTAGGGAGAATTCTATTTATAATTTCAGTATTTCGGTATTATTGTAAATATTGGGGTGTAATTTGTTTAAACTAATGCAAGTTTTATAATTTAACAAGTAACATATTATGAAGAACTCAAGTAGTCGGCCCGGGTGGCGAAGTTAGTATCGTGATGTGTGCCCAAGGTTCCGAGTTCGATCCCGTCCAGGTCGATGGCATTTATGTGTGCATAAATGTGACAAGCCCATATTCGTTGATTTATTGGCATATTTAAGAACTTCTCCGGGACAAAATTCCGGAACACCGGCGACGGTCACTGGTCAAAGTTGCAGTACAGTCGTTAAAATAACCATATACCATCAACCAACTTCTCAAATAGTTTCTATTGCCACTCTCAGCTTAATTCGAACTTCCAGCCCCTTTTATTTTAGTTTATCGTTCGTTTTTGGAGCGAAAAATTCTTGCTCCACCTTTCGATGATGCTATGCAGTCTCCCTTGCACGCTGTTTCTCACTCGTTACATTATTTATGTTCTTATTTTTATATATCATAATTCTATTCACTATTTGGAGAGAACTGACCTAACTTTATAGGTGATATACAGTTTAGGCGTGTTGCCATATAAGGCCCCAAGTCTGTCTTACACAATAAGAACAAGGTAGGTTGAGTTTTCCTTTATATTTTCTAATGTAGGGTGTATATATATATATATATATATATATATATATGATTTACATTATATATCTGCGGTGGACTTGGTACTTATACATCTCTCAATGTGGCATTCATACAATTTTAAAATGTTGAATTATACTTGGCAGGCTTACGTATTTTAAAACTTTATATACATTATATATATATATATATATATATATATAAATTACCATTGCATTATTTATAAGTTGAAGATAACTATTAACTTGGCCATTATCAAATATGTTTTACATATCAATTAATTCATTATAAAAGTTATAAAAGTTGTCCGCTTGATATGAAAAGATAGATAGCCTCTGAATCTTAAAACATACTCACGCAATATTTACATACTCGCATTCATACTCTATTTACATTTACCCATTCACACGCCCGGGCCTAGTACAGAAAACTACTCGCGACGTGAAGGTAAAACTGAATAGGCCTATGACAAACTATCCGCGACATGAACTATTCTAGCTAATAAATCTGAATAACCTGGGACTATGAAATAACTCTGTATCATTCTACGTAAGAAAATATCAAAATTGGGCATAATAGAACTTTGCGCCCCATGCTGCTCCCTTTCCACTCGCCACTCGCCTGGCAGCTTCCACCCCTCTCGGCTTCTTCGCGCGTGCCGCCTGCTCCACTTTACCGCAACGCATACCTTCATGCCTGTAGCCGTTGCTGAACGCCGGTAATGCATAATTGCAATTGATATGTCACCTAATATTTCACAATAAAGAAAGCCCCTTGAACCTCCACATAAAATTCCACAATTATAAAAACGACCCTTCCAACAAAATAGGCTATTTCACAATACAAAAAATACCCTTGTACCATACATAATATTTCATAATGATAAAAAACGCCGTATTATAACATAAAATGTGGCTTAATTGATGCAGGAAAATTCCCTTGTACCAACACTACTTATAAAAACCGATTCTTGCGTCAAAACTTATGAAATCCCCCTAGCATAACTCTAATATACGAAAGCTTCCTTCAGTGCTCAACATTCACTCGTAGCGTAGTGGTCAAGACTCCTAGCTATATAATGCTAGGGGTCCCGGGTTCGAATCCCGGTCGATCCAAAATTTACTATTAGGAATAGGTCTCAAATAGGTAGGTAGGGTGAAGAGAGGAAGGAGACGGGAAAGGAAGAGAATAAAGAAGAAATAAATTATTTTTTGTTTCATCAGTTCATTAAGAGATGGCGCCACCGTCGCTACTAGTAGTTCAAATGCCGCCGCCAGGGGAGGGGGTTAGAGAGTTGGAGTGAGGGACTCGCATGGGGCGCAAAGTTCGGTTTTCCCCAAAATTGAAAACTGAACTGCTAAACTTCTACAGCGAGGTAATGCTCAAATATAATTCCGCCTGAGCACAGCTTCCGGACAAACACAAACAAAATGCCTGCATCTGCCCATTCACCAATATCCAGGACTAATAATGATATTCAAGCCTTACCTATACTGCAAAACAAGAATACAAGCTGCACGGAATTACTATGTTGCCTTCATGTTCGAATACTCTTGTGTACTCACTCGCACACATCCGTCCATACCCGAAGACTCGAACCAAGTGAGTTTTCAGACATGCGAGCTCCTAGCCATGGCCAGTAAGCCAATGTGGAGTATGCATGCGCCAAAACCTCTGGAGAGTTCTAGTAAATACGTCATTTAGGAATACGCATTACCACCTACGTTTGGAAGATTATTATAGATGATATGCATTAATTAAATCATGAGCAAGTAAACATTGACGTCACCACCGTAGCCAAACCCTTTTCCTGCAAACATCACTCATGTCCAGTACCTGGCATTGAAACTAAACCAGTAGTGATTGTCCTTTTAATAATATTCAATGTGAAATATTCTTCTATGCCATAATTTCCGATGCATTCGTTTGCTATAAACCTAATGAGCAAATCATAGAAATAACGAAAATATAGTATAATTGTGTGGGTTTCGTCAAAATAAGATAGTTTTTGTTAAATTCATTTAACATCTGGGGTGTGTTTATGTTTTTTGCGTTATACTGTGAATTCACGCTATTTCGCGGTTCAGAAGTGCCTTTTTGGCGTTATAGGAAGCAGTAAAATGATATTCTGCTAATATTTGTTGAATTTAGAACACTTGGCGTTATCGCATGTCGCGAATTTAACGGACATCTACTTATTGATCAACTATTGCTCCTTAACATGAAGATTTTAGATGTTCTTGATTTTACGTTACTTGATTATGTTATAAGATAATGTAATCAAATGTCTGAATATAAATTAACAATGTCTGCTAAATAAATATTGAATCCATAACGTTTGGTTTCTATAGCACTAATCCTCCTAAAACGGATTTATGGGTTAATAAAGGCCTATTATGTCTGGAAATTTGCAACGATGGAGTATTATTTTATTTCTACAGAATATATAAATAAATAAAATTCTTTTTAAAAATTAGATTAAGTATTCTAGCCCTTAACTTCATTAACTAACCCATTTAAAAATATTCTTGTTAAAATAGTATTCAATTAACTTTTCGAGTATACATCTAAGCAAAAGGTTAAGGGGAATAAAGCAAAGACCATTTACTGAAAAACTGATCAAATGGTGTAAATTTTTATGTTATTAGCAAGTAAAGAATATAGTGTAGTTGGAAATAGTAATTTACCTTCTAAGTAAGGAAATGAGCTTTACATACGAGTTCATATGTAAAATTTATAAATAAATATGTAAAATACTTTTCTTCCTTGCTAACGAACAATATTTTGTTTCATACTATGAAGAATTATGTACATAATAATAAGCCTATATACTTTACAGGCCTAAATCTTATATATAATATAATTGTATATAATTGTGTGACCATTTTTGTGGTTGTAGATTAACTTATTATTTAGTTTTCTAAAACATCACTCTTTATTATATAGGCCTAAGTCAGCGGTTCCCAACCGGTGGGTCGCGACTCGATCCTAAAACTATCAGAAACCATCGAATAAACCATCAGAAAAGATAAGAAAAATCTAAACAAACCAAATGGTGTTTTGATTGTTTTCTTGGTTCTTGATTTTTGGCATCTGGGGCAGACAACAGAACCACTACATCCCTTATATATAAGCTTAACATATTTGCAATAATTGATGGTAAATTATATATACATAAGGAAGGGATACGATACAAATAAGGCTTTTTACTCCACCATTCTCGGTGGACCGTGGAGGTATTCCGTTAAGGAAAGGTGGGTCGCCAGCTGAAAAAGGTTGGGAATCACTGGCCTAAGTTAATAGTTGTAATATTAATAATACTTATAAAATAAAATATTAATAAAATAAAATATGCCTATCGTGTCCCATGTAGGGCAAAGGCCTCCTAAGAAGGGTTTAGCTCCTCTTATCTAGCACGGCGAGCTACTCCGCGCTAGTGAAGTTGTTTGTGATTTTGAGCGTCAAGTGAAAGAATGCTATTTATGTAGCTGAAGTTTGGGAGTTCTACTAAATTATTATAATCAAATCTTCAAATAATATAAATCTTTTTTATTGCGGTTGTTTACGAATAACCGTCCACTTTTTTCCGATAGCAATCCAAATGACATCAGGGATGTTGTTTCTAACGAGTTCAGATTTCGAATCCCGCTGTGTCTGCAAAATCATGATTCAGCAGTAGTATCTGCTGTAGTACTAAGAAAATAAAACAGGGAGTTTGTTTTGTCATAACTTAATGCTGCATCATTTACATTCCCATTTTCAACAAAATTCCCAATAGGCTAACCCACTTTATCTTCGATCTTATATCACGTAACGAACCATTTGCCTTGCCTTGAGTATTGAATTCGTCAAAAGAATTCTCGTTATTCCTTTTAAGTATAATCACAACCTATTTTGACGACCACACACCGCTTAGGCCTACACTAAAAGATCCCACACTTAGTAGCCGAATACAGTATAGTTTGTATCATCCCTGAAACCTTTGTAACCTATGCTGCGTGTGAATATTTACGACATACAACTTCAAGAAGTAGACTGCGAATCGGGAACACCCGGTATTACATTTGTTTAAAAAGCAGACGATACGATACGATACGATACAAGCAATGAAGTGAAATGAGAACACTTACGTAAATTGTACGTAAGTTGACCTAACTCAAATTAGAAACATATTACCAACACAAGATATTGCTTTTCAATAAATTGTCTATTTATAGACTTATACATTTTATAAGGGAGGTTCTGTGCTATGTAAATTATATTCTTTCTAGAAAACTAATAATTTATTATGCGATAAATTCTTGTCTTGCATATAGAGTAACCATTGTTTCTGTAAATCTTCTCCGTGTTGGTATTTTCTTTACTGAAAAGAAACGAATTTATGAAATATGATGTGTCGATATGAAACCATGTGAAGGAAGAGGATTTAAGAAGCTGAATTGTATTGTATTGCATTGTATTGTATTGAGTTGTATTTCTGGAGCAAGCCTTGCAAATGACATCTGTTTCTTTCCTCTCATCTTGAAGGTACAGAACGTGAAGCGAAGTTTTATAAGGACATTTCCTTTGAAAGAAACAACGCCATATTTGTAAAGTGGCACTTTTTCTCCTCAGCCAATATTTGTTCAGGGTAAGTTTCTCTCGGCGTGTTGCAATATGATTCAAATTCAGTTTTCACAGTCTCGCCAAGTTTGTTGCTACGAATCTGGCGTACGGTAGTGTTGTTACGATGCGAAACAGATGGAAGTATGTATGTATGAGAATTTTAGGTTCAGAACTCTGTCTTGTAGATAATGTTTCCAACTTTATTTTAGAGAGAGAGAGAAAATCATTTTATTTTCACACTGCATAGCTTAAATTTTCACATACTTCTTTTCATATATTATTCAAATTTATACCAAGGAATAGGTTTGTAAATACAATGAGAGTCCGTTTTGCAACAAGTAAACGGTCTTAAGGTATTAAATCGTGTTGATTATAAGAGGGTCATCCAGAAAGTAAGTTCCGATTGCCGATAAAGAAAATAAAAACATTAATAAGTAAGAAATATTTATTGCAATAATTACATAGATTCATTGGCTACTTCTCTACATCGTCGGCACCGTTATCGATGCATTTATCTTAGCGGTGTACCAACAATTATATGCCCTTGTCATAGGATTCTGCCGCCAGCGGTACGCGGAGAAAGATGATGAGTTTCTCGACAATGTTGTCACTGGAGATGAAACATGGGTGTCGCATGCCACACCAGAAACAAAACAACAATCCATGCATTGGCGCCATAGTGGTTACCTGTGAAGATCAAATTCAAGCAGACAATCTCTGTCAGAAAAATCTGGGTTCGACATGGTGTCCTCCTGTGCGAGTTTTTACCGTGAGGGGAGATCGTAAATGCTGATCAGTATTATCAAACATTGTTAAATGTGAGGAGGGCGATCCAAAACAGGAGACGTGGAATGCTGAATGCAGTGATTTCATGGCTCCAGACGTTGGCGGCAGAGTCCTATGACATGGCATACAAATGGTGGTTCACCGCTAAGATAAATGCCTCAATGGCGACTATGCAGAGAAGTAACCAGTGAATCTATCTAAATATTACAACACATATTTTTGGCTTACTGATGTTTTTATTATTTTTGTCGGATATCGGAACTTACCTTCTGGATGACCCTCGTACATACATAGCATCTCCAAGGCATCTAGTTGAATATAGCATCACTTGTTTATGACTTGCATTTCCTATTAAATTATTATCTCTTAAACATGATGCGTGGCAATTTTATTGATTGTCAAAATTTTAGAGCAGCCCTAAGAGAGCACGAATTCCATGTTACAATTTACCATGTAAAAGCAATAGGATATTTAATTTAATATAATTTAGCTTATTGCCGGTTGTCGACCAAGAGCTAAGCTAACTTAGCTTAGCTTAGCTCACATACAGTAAGGATTTCATAATATATAGTTGTGCCGGATTTCATATGTAGTTTTGTCGACACAACTACGTATGAAATCCCGCACTGTATGTGAACTAAGCTAAACTAACTTAGCTTAGCCCTTGGTCGACAACTGGCATATATCCTGGTCCCCAGCATTAGGTTTGAGACTGGTGGCGAACAACTGTAGAAAGTATATCTAGAAAATTCGAATGTAGGCCTATACTACATTCCAATTATTCTATCTTTTAAGGAGATAACCATCTTGATAACGTCAATGCTTTTGGTTTAGTATTTGGGGCAAGCCACTGCGCACTTTACTGCGCCGTGGGCAAGCAAACCAACCCTCCTCTTTTGAGAAATGTTTAGATGTAGCTCTTCTCCCCATAAAGAAGAACTGCTCAAAAGAATCGCAATTTCAAAGTTATAGGATTTCTTTTAATTTTTCGACACTATTTATGTATCGGTAGTGACAACACTGTAGTATTAATGTCTGTTCGTATCAATTTACCCGTGTTCCTTTTTATATTCATCTGAGTTTACCTTATCTACTTATTCAAGTTATGTCAAAAAAATGTTGTAATGGGACGCTTTTTCATTTTGGCAACCATTTATTAAAGGAAGCTTGTAAAATAAATAAATTTTCTATTTATTTATTTATTTAATGCCGGACTTTATTTAATGTATCCTTCCTTATAAATGCTCAATTCTGCAGTCTACAATATGTTTATTCATAATTGTATTAAATTGGTTATTATCATGGTTTATTGTAAAGTAAGTTTAGATGTTATCGCTAATATTACACGTAGGTACACTTTAGTTCTGGCCTTATTTTGTGAAGACATTGGCATTTCACTTAACTAAATTATGTACGATTCATTTTTACCAAACGAAAGCTAAAGCTTTCAGTAAGCCTTATATCTGCATTACTCGTATTTCTTTCTGTTCTTGGTTTAATTTAATAGACATATAAAAAGCTAAACAACTTCTCAGTAGTCCATGTAGAAAAATGTACATAATGTAAAAACGAAACTTTGAATGCTATTCCAACTTAATTGCACATAAAACATGGGGTAGAGTCATTGTAAAATAGCCTATAATATAGCCTACAACTTTTAACTACCCTTAAGAAAATTTTTGCGTTTCAAATAAAAGTTTTAGCTCGAAGTATAAGCACGTCATTTACAAAAATTAATCAAAATTTTCGAGAAAATCACAAAAAATGACATTTTCTTCATTAGTGGCATTAGTACAGGTAAGAGAAAGTAGTCACCAATCTTCTTGTCACATTCTCAGAAGAAACCTAACCCAGATGTACAGTTTTAAACGATTTTTCATTCCCGAGCTAAGCTCTTCACTGACGCACAGAAACAGACATCTTTCTGAAAGTAGCCATAAAACGTTGTTGTGTTTTACAATACAATAAGACTCCAGCATACATCACAAAGGAGGAAAAGCCTTTGTCATGGATTTAACGTCTTCCCCACCATTCAGATTATTGGTTTATCATAGTCTAACATTGTGACACACAACAGGCTGTGAGTTAATCATTTCGATGTTGTTGAACACTTAAATGTAATAAAAAAACTGGCCAACATAAATGTAATAAGAAAAACAACTGGCCAACATAATTCTCTTATACGTATTGATTATTACATGACAATTTTTATCTAAAAAATGTAATAAAGAAAACGAAATTTAGCTTCATTATTATAAATGTTAAGATGTGTAAATTTTTAATCTGGAGTTTCTTCATTAAGTCTAACGCAGATCTGATGTATGACGTCCTTATTCTCAGAGTTTTCTAGACCATGAACCGAATGCAGTGCTGTGAAAAATATGGTTTCAACCTTATTTAAGTCGTGAAGTATAGTAAACATGTAGGAGTAGGATTGTGGCATCAGATGGCGATGACGGCGCGACTAGCTGAACTCACGTCCCTTGACTTTATTACCATAACCAGCAGAATCGTGACGAGTCCCCTATCTCCACTCTCAAACTGCTGCTGCTTGGTTTCAAATATACGTGTATCTCGCCCATATATTTCTCTACCGCTATTTTCTTTCTTTCTGCCAGATTTCTCACTCTGCTTAGTTTTCTCTCTCTCCATTCATCTCCACTTTTCCTGTGATTTCCCCCTCCCCTCACTATCATTCTAAGCAGTGGCGTGCAGTGAACAGAGAGAAGTGCCGTTTTCTCTAAGCCCAAGAGTAATTAAAAAATTATATTCACGTCTACTTTAACCCATTAATGCCGAGACATTTACATGGTAACGGTGTCATTTTGAATCTTGCGGGACTAAGCTCTGGGCTGAGGTACAATATTATACAAATAAAAATTAAGTTATAAGAGGTAATACCATTGTTGTTAAAAGTACGGTAGTTATATAATATGATACAAGAGATAAAAAGTATCTATATATTTTTCTAGTAAATATGTTTGAGAATCGAACCCGTAAGGGCGAGTGCGGTAATCCTATGAGCAAAATAAAATCAATTTACCATGCATATCATACACTATTTTTTAGACAGCCGTTAATATTGTGGAATAATAATAAATATTAGATTTATTCCAAAGAATTATGTACCGAGTAGCGATATTGGAGTTACGAGCTGCACTGCCATCTACCACCGCATATTTACTTCTACATGTGCGGACAGAGGTGACTGATTTTCTTAATGCGCAGCTGCCAACATAAAGAATTGAGTTGCCGAAACTTTGCAACCACCAAGTGTGACGAATTTTGCAACCAGCGTTGGAAATTTAACATTTAAAAAGGCGTAATGACTTTTTGCACTTTCATCTATATTAATAAAAATTAATTTCCAAAATGTATGACGGAGCATCACTTGAGAACGGCTGGACCGATTTGGTTGATTTTTGTTTTGTTGTGTTCGTAATTGTCAGGACAAGGTTTGTATGAAAGAATGTTTTTGGAAAATCCCCGGGAAAAGTCGGAAATGTGAAATGAGGCACAGTTAGAGAGTTCAGCTGTCAATTGTTTACATAACGAAAGTGTTGTTTACGGTGTTCACATAGGGATTTGAAACTATATTATAATACTGGGCTTTAACAAATTCTGATACTATCGATGTAATTAATACATTTGTGAAAATAATTCTTGAAGAATAAAATCCACGAAATAAAGCAGTCACATAACTTTCTCTACCCTCGACATGAAAAATATTTTTTCACTTCACATTTTGATGTAGAATAAGCGGTCGTATTGCAGGGACAACTTAAGTGTGTGCCAGTGAGTATGCTATATCGGAAGTCGGTAACAAATCTAATCCACTGATACGTCACTCATAGCTGTAGGCTTGTATTAGTTGAGAAATAGGCCTCGGGATGTTTATCAGAGGCCGTAAGCATCTAAAAGAAGACAAAATGGGATGGAACATTTTCAGTCCTACGGGCACAGTATATTATGTCACAGGTTTTTGGGAAGGAAAGTATGAAAGTGATATTGAATTTCTTTTTTACTTAAGCTAGAAGTAGAATGCAACATTCGACATCCTCTGTGAGCCATAAAAAGCTATATCTAGCGTTTTCTGAGGGAATAGTTTGAGTGTGATAAGTCTTTCTTCCTCATTTCAAGTTCTATGTAATCCTACATATTATACAAGGCCCTAGAGTTTGAAAATCGAAAGTCCTTCATAAGATAATTTCAAATTTTCAAATAAAAACCCGGGTGACGCCGGGCCATTTAAGCTAGTATACAAATAAATTTAACTAAAAGAGTATTTTCCATTCGTTTGAAACCAAAGTTAGTTATAATAGGTTTTTAGCGTGCAGATTTATTTCGTATGTCCTATCTTACAAGTTCTATTTTAAATTCAAGCTGTCTAAGAAAATGTCTTAATGTTTTTCAGCAGTCGACAAGTCATATATAGAATATCAGCTATGCTTTCCTCCTAGGTGCGTCCGGCTAACTGGCTAACCGGCTAACGATAGGCTCGCTCGCCTATGGGCTAAACATATGGCGGAAATCAAAACTGATGGCACTGTATTAGTTGACGGGAATAACACTTAAAGGTGACGAATAAACTTACTCGGAGATCACTAGTTAGGAACTCTGCTCTATGGATATAGCCTATATTTTTAGGGGGAGGGATACACTCTGTCTTTTTACTAACGGCATTTTAAAACGATAGAAGGTAGACCGTGTAAGTATTTAGAACGACCCTTCCTAATTACGGACTCTGTTCTATTTTTTTTATTTTTTATTTTTTGCGAAATAAGTTGTGCCACTGCGATAACTATTTCGAGAACAAGCCACAAGGAAGTTCACTTAATTTCATTTATTGATATTAGGCTAAGTCAAATAACATTTTTTCTGCTTTCAACCCTTCCAGACCCTTAGCCATTATAATGTACGTTTTTTCGAAATAATAGTTCATACCTTGTTGTTTTAAAGAACAGATTTCACAGAATGAAGGAATACATTTCTAGAATATAGCATAGTAAAAATAATGAAACAATAACATTTTTGGGGCTCAAGGGCTCAAAATCTCCTCCCAGTTTATCTTATCCAGCTGTTCGTCCTAGCTAAAATTTATTGTCGGATGTAGTGCATGTACGTAGACAAAAAATATAACACAAATGATAATGCATTTTGTTGGTATAAAATATTTTATTTAAATTACATCTACAAACTTGGTAGCAACTATAGTAGGAATATTATTTCTCTATATAAACTTGTTTTCGTACTTAAGTTAGTCAGCGCAATGCATAGAATAGCCCACATATTGTAGCTATGCTTCTTCTTAACCTTAATTCATACTCGTATACATCGATATAAGAAATTCTTAAAGCATGTACAGATTTCACAAATGCACTGGCAATTATATTAATGATGTAATTGTAGGCCGAAGGTTCATGGGTTGTGGATAGGTTATGGATGAATTTTATTAAATCCAATCTGAAGACAATCTGAAAGGAATTACATTAGGTCTATTACTTAAGTGAGGATTGTTTAAACTGAAAAATACATCAAAATATATTGCAGATATCGGTAGCCGTATATTTCGATAGAATGCACAATATTATATCAACAGCAGCTGCGTTGAATTATCCAATGGCTTAATCTTTTTACATCTTTTATTCATATTTATTTACACTGACATCGTTAAAAAGAAATTAATCAATGAAGGCGGGCTAACAACAACATGAAAGAATATTAAAGCATTTAAATTTGTCTCGTCAGTGTAAAACGTTTCGGTTGTGCTTCGTTCATATCCTTGATATTTCGCCGTAAGCACTCATTTCGAACTATATGGCATAATTCATGCCATTTTGTAGTTATAATACAACTGGAATAATTATTTTTGCAATAAATACCCAAAGAGGCGAGAATAAACTGTTTACGAGAAATTTCGCGAAAACGCTGTTGCCATAAAGTAAGGTCCCTATTCATAATAATTTCATCAAGCGGTGACTTAGGTTGATGTGCACGCATTATTAATTGTGCTTGTAAATTATGAGTCCTGTTCTGAAAATTTCCAGAGCACAATCATAATAGTGCACCACTAGGTAACACCTTCCTCAGGTATATCATCAACCCTTAGAAGTGGTGAGCCCAATTATTATTGTGTTCCTTAACTTCCAGCGGTTCCTCCATCTCTGGCACAAAATAATTTGGAAAGGCTCAAATGAATATGTTTCTCTTTGTACTAAGAATATCTAGGGAGATGTTAATGATATGTTGCGTCAGAAAGTTAAATGGAATATATTGCTTATACTGGTTTTTATGGACGATATAAAATATTTATTTTGGGAAATGGACTGGGGTGTAAGCAAAATGATTTCGAACAGCTAAATGCCATCTCATAAATAGCCTCTATGAAAGTTGTTGGGTACAAGAACGGCATATGACCCTGCCGTAGAGGGAAAAGATGGGAAAGGATGTTAGAAAGAATCTCTGGAGCTGGAGGACCAATTATTGCCTTAAAACAATAATAAAATGAGTAGAGCTAAGTGAACTTGTATCGCAGGTGCTGGAAAACAGGGATCCTCGGCATGTAATATTGGAAACAAACCTTTTTCATGTAATAAACTATGTAACATTTATTCTCACAACATATAGGTAAATACTGCACTTGAAATATTAATAGAAACACTGAAACAAGAGATATAATGAATCTGAGATAGGTGCACTTGCACTGCACAATGGAATGTGAGTTGGCGCGAACTTGGAAACACGTGGCGATAATTTCTCTTTAATTATGCCAGCAATGAATTATATGTTAAACTGATCGTAAGGATAGATGTATTACATATAATATAATTTAACACTGAAAGATTGAATATAATGCACTTTATAGCCGAACTATTGTGCCCGCTTGGGTTGCACAACGTTGCCGAACTGATACACGAACTTTTAGACTGATCTAAGAAGCCGATAATGCTGAATCTACTGTAATTAGTGTAGATTAATTACTAGCACACGATAATACTTGTAAATGGAAGTATTATGTATTTATTCGCTATTTAATAGAAAACCTCTGTTCTATTGTCTGAAATTGGCGCTATTCTCGCGAGCGATCCAGCACGTCTCTCATGCGTGGATGCTTGTAGCTAACTGTGTTCTAACATGACGCCGTGATGTCATGCTGCCTCTAAATCTGCACCTGCCGATGAAAGGGGATTCACAGAAATAGGCGGACTTATACTAATATCAATGCGCTGAGAGAGCTGATTCAGCAATATTACATTGAGCGGAACATTTGAATATACACTCATACTAGACACGTAGAAAAATGCTAGTAGAACCTATAGCTTGCGTGAACAAAAGTGTTTAAGTAGGCCTAGTATTTCCTTTAAAATGTTTTAACATCAAGAGGATCTTAGAGAGCTATAAATTTAATTTTAGTACATTGTGTAATGGATAAAATTGGTGGGATTGTATATATTCGAAAACATTATTAATAATAAAAAGGTTCTTAAATCTTGGCGATACTATTGTATACACCAGTAACTATACTCGTCTGTTTTAAGCACTTTACGTCATAATGGATCAGTTTTATTACTTATGCTACCACACCACTACGTACCGTAGGTAGAGGAACTGTTCTGTTCAACCGTGAAATTCGATGTCGAGTGTTGAACATTAATGCATGTTTTGAGATGTACGGCATTCAAAAATTTAATTTTCAGACATATCTGCGTGTGTCTTTGCATATTATGTTAATATCGTAGCTCCAGAAGAAAAATCATATAGGCCTAAAAATAAAATGTTAAATTATTGTCTCAGATCTCACCTGGGCATGTTACAATCACATACAGTTTACCACATCAGGTCAAAGTAATAAGTTACTTATGTATTATATTATCTTTTAATTTTATACTTGATATCAAAGCAAAATAGTCCCCTCTTGAAATACGTGTGCGCTTATTAAATGGAATGCTTAACACTGTTTCAGTAAAATTCATCACTGGCCGAGCTGCTTGTGTTTATGGGTTAGTGACTGGAGGCAGTGAATGCAGTAATGAAACATTCCTTATAGCCAGCCTGCAACACTACACCGCAATGTTCCTCGCCAAGGAATTGGGCTGCTTAACCCTATAAGCCTAAAGCAGTTCCCACTTAAGAAAGTGATGGCACATTCTGATGATCTATGCGTCAGTTCTCGTTTCAAGCACGCTCTTTCACCGCTTTACATTTACTTGGATAAATCGGTAGGGCAAGGCATTTGATGATTTTGCATCTTTTTTTATATGAAAGTTAAAAGATAGTTCGAATATATAAATATGTATCATGAAATAATTGATTAAATGAGGGATATTTGTTTTTGCATTTTTTGCTTTGTTTTGCATTTTCAACAGATAGGTCATTTTTGGGCAATTTTTAGGTCATTTTCTGCATTTTAGGTCATATTTGGCGTTTTTAGGTCTTTTTCGGCATTTTAGGTCATGTTTCAGTGGAGATAGAGAGGAGCTTTTCTATGTACGAATCGTTACTTTCAGACAATAGACAAACGTTTTTATTTGAGAATATCCGCCAAGTGAATTATAGTTAATTTTAATTCAGGTTTATTGCAAACTTTTCGCTAAGGGTGTCCAAGTAGTATAGATTTATTTACTTTTTTATCAATGAAATAAGGGTGTTTTTTATTGTAAATTCATATATAATGCACTGTCATCCGTTAAATTGCTTTTAGCTATTCATTACTTTAAAAACACTTATATAAGTAATAGTTGATAATTTATTGGTCTTTTTTCAAATTTAAATTTATATTTTGCATTTTTTCCCTATTTTATTGACATTAAATGCCTTGCCTTAGTGTATTTTCACGATGTTAGAACAAATCGTTTTATGTAACCATAATATCAAGTGTCAAAATCAGATAGCATTTATGGATATTGGTAGGTTTATTTTGTTTACTTGACTACCGATGAGTTGCAACTTAATCTTCTGACCATCGCCAGTGTGCCGGACTTTGGTTACGCAGGAGATATTTTACTCGTACATATCTATAAACTACAGATTCGGGCCTGTCACATAGCCTATATGCACACATGAATGCCATCGACCTGAGCCAGGATCGAAACCGCGACCATGGACACAGAAAGGCAGCGTCATGCTTACTGCGCCACCCAGGTTAATATTATTTGGTATTTTACAAGAGGTTCCAGCCAAGTGAAGAGTAATGGAAAATTTAATTAGATAACGTCTGTGTAAATAGTAGATAACTCGACTGAATGACGTAATAAAAGAGTAAACACAAATATAGACGGCCACTGTCTGGCTCAGATATTTATTGTATAGTAGAGTTAGTATTATAGTGGCACAATCAGTACTGCATCCACATTTGTGTTCGGAGTTGTGTTCAAAACAATAATGAATACACAAAATATATAATCCATATGAACACCCTGCATCTATAACCGTCCCATGGCTTGAAACATCTGACGGGTCATGGACCCTATATGGTTTATCTTAGAAAAAGGTTATTGCGGATTCTGAGACATGCGTGTGTGGAGCATATAGTTTGGGATGTCTAAACATTGCTCACTTGAGCGAGCGCTTTCAGATATTTCAAGGTAGCCAAATAGGCACTCGTTGATGTTGGATGAAGCAGAGGTGATTTTCCCAAAAAGCGAAAGAATATTATATAAACAGAACACGTTGACAAGGACAGTATTATTAACACGCAATGCAATAAGACATACGAGAATAGACCAATTAATGAAACATAACACACCCGGAAATGACTTGTGGCTCCAAGATGACCTACTGATCGATGTCGAAGCATACATTCTGCCTTCCTGACTAGGGATACGGGTGACGACCTGTTATTCACCTGGGGAGATGAGATGGTTAAGGACGCAGAAGTCTTTAAGAATGGCGAAGACGTATCTTCATGTACGACCTCCCAAAAATCATAAAAAGTCAACAATATCTACCTCACAGAGTTCATCAGCTACTCATAGAAAATATTTACCTTTTTATAGACAACTATTGTCTTTCAGAATCTAGTGTTAGATTATGTAGCCTACGTCAGAAAATGGTTTAATTCTATAGCTATAAATATGTTCAATAGACTTCTTCAAGATTTGCTTAATGTAAGTCAGGAACCTTTAAATCTGTTTTATTTAACTGCTTAATCAGCCATCCATTCCACATAAATAGTTTTTTGTCATTGCTATAAATATATATAATTTAAGATTTCCTATACTGATTATTGTGAACCCTTTGTACCTCAGCACATTTCTTAGACCTACCAGATTTATGTTCATTATGTTATTAAAAGGGTATCATTATTTTTAACAAAAATAGTAAGTATTAATTTGTTATTATGATTTCCATGTGATATTTATTCACTTATAACAAAATACCAACTATAAAATTAACAATATTAAAGAATATAAGAACAATAAAAACGAATTTTATTACATGTAATGAGTGAAATATTCATTTTCGGACCTTGATATTCCTCATGTTAACAGTGACTTAAGGTTTTCTGTATAAAGTTCGTAGGCTTTATCTTAAAATTCTGCGTAAATACATAATAAGAAGTACCTTTATCATACACTTTCTTAATTGAATAGTAGGCCTTTCAACTAGAACAATACAGTCAATAGAAGAATATAATTTCCAATGTAGTTATAATGTTATGTATTACCATTATTTGTAGAGTCATGTTTATTTGGTTTGAGGGTTCGTTTTTGAGAGATTCCTGGGTGTAGAAAAGCACACGAATTAACGAAATCCATCTAGTTAATCTTCTTATTGATACCGTTAAAGTTATATGCAATTAATCCGACTGCTACAAGTAGGCCTACTATAGGTTCAAATTCTCGCGTAACGTAACAAATTTCTCTGATAAACTGGAAGGCTTAACAATTATTTCTACATTAACTACTTTCATTTTCTGTCCACAAAGTGGCCAGTACAGTAACTAGAGCACTTTTATCAGCTGTGATGGGAGGGAAATGTAATAGATAGATAGATAGATAGATTTATTGTCGTTAAGCACAAATACAGGCAATAGACAGTGTCAAATAAAATAAATACATTGCTTATTTACTATGCTTATAACCCAACAATTATGATAAAATTATTTCACTTAACATAAATTCGTCCACAGAATAAAAAGGGTTTAAGACTAACCATCTATGCAGTTTGCTTTTAAAAGCATTCAAATGAAGACATTTAAAGTTGTGGTAGCTTGTTATATAGCTTAGGTCCAATATAAACATGACTATTTTGAGTTTTGGATAGTCTGCAGAGTGGTAAATTGATCATATTTTTAGATCTAGTATGATGAGTGTGTATGTCACTTCTTAGACCAAAATTGTTAGCATTTGTATGCAAAAGAACTAAATTGCTATAAATATACAAATTAAAAATAGTTAAAATACCTAGGTCTTTGAAGATTGGCCTACATGGCGTTCTGCTATCACATTTTCTTATTATTCTAACAATCTTTTTCTGAAGTATTAGAATATCCTTAGTACCACTACTACCTCCATACAGAATGATACCATATCTGATGATAGATTCACAAAAAGCAAAATACATACTTCTTAAATAGCTTAGAGGTATTTGGTCTCTTAAATTCCTGAGGAGGAATATTGCTTTCGATAGTCTTAACTTTATGAACTCAATATGATTGTGCCAGGTCAATTTGCTGTCAATGTACATGCCCAAAAATTTCACATTTGTACAGTTAATGTTAGGTGTCAATTCCAATATGTGTTTTAAACTGAAAACCATGTGAACTGTTTTTTCATCATTTAGTAATAAGCTATTCGATTTAAACCGTACACCTGCATTTTCCTTGATATTTTCCATATTCACCAACAGATTTTCGAAGTTCTTCTCAGTGGAAATAAAGGTTGTATCGTCAGCATATACAACAGAGGTACAAGGCACATTGCATGGCAAGTCATTGACTGCAATAAGAAACAACAAGGGACCCAAAATGGAGCCCTGAGGAACCCCACGTTTTATATTCTGGGTTGCAGAAATTTCATTGTTGACACTAACAATCTGTTTGCGTTCTTTCAAATATGAAATTAAGAGTTCCAGCTGAATATCTTTAATACCATAAAAGTTTAATTTGTTAATTAGGATTTCGTGTTCAATACAATCGAAAGCCTTGCTCAAATCGCAAAAAAATACCACAGAGATAACTACCGTTCTCAAAAGACTCCAAAACGTCATTGACCAATGTTACAATAGCATCAATTGTACTCCTACCCTTGCGAAAACCATATTGCTGATTATAGAACATTTCAAAATTTTCAAAATAACTATAGATTTGGTTATGAATTACATATTCAAAAACTTTTGATAATACGGGAATTAAAGATATGGGGCGGTAACTTGAAACATCCAAAGGAGATCCTTTTTTAAACACTGGAACTACCCTAGCAACTTTAAGTAACTTTGGAAAAGAGCCTTGAGACATACACCGATTTATACAAACGGATAAAGGAAATGCTATGTTGTCAATTATTTTCTTCAGAAGATTGTTCGTCATGCCATATATATCGATGCTGTTTGAATTCTTGAGATTAAATACAATCTTCAATACCTCCTCAACAGTGACTTCACTCCAATATAAATTTGCATTGCTCGGATTAAGATTTGTCAATAAATCCTTATACGATACGTTAGATTCAGTAACTTGTGATCTGATTTCATCAACACAATTTATAAAATAATTGCTTAGGGAGTCTGCAGAAAGTGGAATGCTTGCCTTATTGGAACTACTTACTTTAAATTTGTTTATGATTGCCCATGCAGTCTTAGATTTATTGTCAGAGTTGTTAATCAAGCTTATATTATATTGTAATTTGGCCTCCTTAAGTTTATCTCTGTATACATTTTTAAGTTTTAGATAACCTTGTATATAGTTAGACCCAAATTTCTTGTAGGCATCATACAGTAGCATCAAATTCTTCTTCAAAACTTTTAACTCATTGGTATACCAAGAGTGATTATGTTTTTTACAGACACTATTATTATTCATTCTGAGCTTAAAACATTCGTTAAAATTAAGTATTAGAACATTAAAGAATTTATTAAATAGTTCCTCAGAAGTTATATTAAAGTCATTTAAGAATATATTCCAGTTTACTGAGTTCATCTTAAACTTAAACTGTTCTACCTCATAATCAGTAAAACTTCTGTAGGATATTGTTTTACTCTCTGATTGACTTATTTTAGTTAAGTCGGTCGAGAAAACAATAACGGAGTGGTCAGAATATAAGAACTCGGATATCTTAACAGCACAGTTATTGACAGAGATGTTGGAGAAAACATTGTCTAGGCAAGCCGATTCACGTGTAGGTTCAAAATTGTGGCATATTAATCCAAATTCCATGAGTAAATTCTCAAAGTCTATTACTGTTCTCTTTCTTTTATTAATGTCAAAATCTGAATTTAAATCACCTCCAATGACAATTTTATGTTTTGTCCACTGTTTCAAATGAGATAAAAGATTATTTAGATTTCGTAGAAATACATTGGTATCCCCAAGTGGAGTACGATAGACAGTCACAATAATCAATTTTGAACTGTCTACAATGGCAGCACATGCCTCAAAATGCTTCTCACAAGTAAAATCATGTATGTCTAATTTTCTACAGATAATGTCGTCACTAGCATATATTGCTGTGCCTCCTCTCCTGGAACAAGATCTTGAGTAGTAGGATACACACTTATAACCTATGATGTTGAAACATTCAATTTCTGTTTTAGTTAACCAGTGTTCACTTATACATAAGAAGTTAAAAGAGTTGTTGCTTATGAAGTCATTCAAGACAATTGACTTTCCACTTAGTCCCTGTATGTTTAAAAACATAAACAGTACCTTAAACAAGTTGCTTAAAATCATATTTGTTGACTTTTTGTTATTACTCATAGTATCAGAGGTTATCACTGCGTCTGATTTACACCGCTCACTGGGACTTGGTTTTGCTGTTGATGTTGACGACGGTCGTTCATAGGGAATGCTATGAGACGGTCGTTCATAGGGTAGGCTACAGGAGACTGAACACATTTTCCCTCATTTTTACACCACAAATTGCCAATTGAATGAATTGGGTTTCACTTCAGCTGCCAGTATTTAAAGCCAAATAATAATACCTACTGACAGTAGCGGATTCCTACCTTATAAATGGTACTGCTCCCTTATAATGATTTTATTTTCGAGGTCGCCCATAAAAATAATTGGATAATTAAGAGCATGTAAGTTATTACTGTTTTCTGATACAACAATTGTGCTAATGTTTCATATTTATATTTTACACCTGAAAACAATGTATTTTGCATAACATAACACTATACTCGAAATAAAATAAATAAAATAACGCGATCATCGTTAACTTGAAGGTGCCACTTTCGCGAGATTGTGCTCTTTAAATGTTAACCCCTATTTACACCAATGTGATGAAATACTAACACCGAATCATGAAGAACTTACCCTAAGAACACGACAATTAAGCTTCTACACACGAAGTGCGAAAGATCTTAGCTCAATTCTTGTCTCTTTGTTTGCTAAAAGAAAAGTAGGGCTTTAGTTGGAGGTTCAAGTGAAGGTATGTTAAGGGCCGGCTTAAGGGACCACGATTTGGTGCTTCGACTGAAGGGGGAGCAAAAGTAACTAAATTACTGAACAAAACGGTACATAGCGTGACATTTAACACAGCGCTAGATGATGTTTACTAAGCATAATTATTAATAATGCAATATATCGGACTTAACCAGAATGTATCAAACTTGGATGACTATTTTTTTGCTATTATTCATGGTCGAGGTTCATACTTAGCTGATTACATGGGTATTCAAACGTAAAAACACTTTGCATTTCTTCCTTCAGAAGGGATAAAAAGCCCTCAAATCCTGTGACATAGACTTACGGCACGTTAAAGAACACGATCTTCTCAAGGAGTCCCTGTCGTCTGATAACCAATTCGTTCCATATGGTGTTTTCCTTTCTAGCCATTCCGTAAGCTGTGCGTGGACCCATCATCACTGCAGGCTTTGAGAGAATGGAGGAACTTTAGAATCTTGCCAATTAAAGGGGTCCGTTGGAAATCTGCAAGAAACGGCATTTTCTGTAGGCCTAAGTACCCTATGAAATAAAAGTTTGGTTGATGGGAAAAATCTTAACGCTGGATAAGCCACTTAAAGGTTCCTATACATTTGCGAGCCGGACAGTTCGCGATCCCCTATGTTCTCAAGATTGGGGATGGCGATTGCTGCGGCTCGCGACTTGCTTGTGAACCGCTCGTGACGATCCGTCACCTGTTGTATCCCCCCCCCCCAGACACAAAGGAGTTCTCGGTTCACATTGGGACGGGTTCGTGTGTAGTTCGTGTTCCAACTTTTCTACTTC
The DNA here is from genome assembly GCA_964059195.1 of Ectobius pallidus. NCBI lineage: Eukaryota > Metazoa > Arthropoda > Insecta > Blattodea > Ectobiidae > Ectobius > Ectobius pallidus. The sequence goes on along the minus strand of CAXKWD010000001.1, from coordinate 47,812,091 downwards.
CTCTGCCCGTACCATAGGTACTATAGCTAGAGGAAGCATTGTTTTCGACCCCAAAATTCGAAGGTGAGTTTTTAACATATATACACGTTTCAAGGCCCCCTGAATCCAAAAATACTATTTTTGGAAACATGTCTGTGTGTCTGTCTGTGAACACTCTAGCTCCAAAACGGAAAATCGTATGAAAACAAAATTTCGTATTTGGGTCAGGTACCTTCTAAAGTTGTGAGGATAAGATTGGCGACTATTTTCTCTTATTTTTAAGGGGACTTTACATGAAGAAATTTTCGTTTTTCGCGATTTTCTCGAAAACGGCTCTAACGATTTTCTTTAAATTTTGCACATGGGTTGCTTATACTAAGAGCTAAAACTTTTATTTGAAATATTTTTTTTTTTCGAGAAAATTTTCTGAAGGGTAGTTATAAGCCACTCACTGTAAATACGCGTTCTTTGCAATACGGCCTCTTGTAACGGAAAATCGTACGAAAACAAAACTTTGCATTTGGGTTAGGTAGGCTACCTTCTGAGGCTGTGACACTAAGATTGGCGACCACCTTCTCTTATATTTAAGGGGATTTTATATGAAGAAAATTTTGTTTTTTGCGATTTTCTCAAAAACGGCTCTAAAGATTTCCTTTGAATTTTGTTCATGGAGTGCTTATACCAAGAACTGAAACTTTTATTTGAAACTTTTTTCAAAAAAATTATCTGAAGGGTGGTTGTATGCTACCCACTGTTTGTAGAAACTGTCTTGCCTGGTGAACAACTCAATATGCGAACATTCACGGCCTCTTATTGTATATAAGCACATGGAGTGAGAAAGATGTATTGTAGCCCATGCTTACAGTAAAGAAATATCTGAGGGGAATATTCGATAAATTTCGGCAAGTTCAATAAACGTTTGCAGTCACTTTTTTTTTTTTCTTAATTCTTTTTTTGTTCGGTCATAGCCTGCGTTTTTATCACCGCCGTCTCGAAAATTACACTGCCTGTCCTATGCTTTATTTTAACATGAGCGTATTGCTCAATTGCCTAATTTCTCCAGTAGAGGCGACAGTCCGCACCCAGATTGCATGAAATTCCAGCATACTTCAGTTTCCGAGTTTTTATTTCAGAGGGTGGTTTTTAGTCGCAACATTCAAAGAAGGGGCTATAAGGTATTTATAGCATAATTACCGGGCATAATTAAAATATAAGTCACCCCTTAAGCTCCGCCCATTCGATATTCACATTTGCACGGACTGTGTGATGTATTTTGTTTCTGAGCGAAGTAGGGTGACCAACTTTCCTTGTATATTGTCGCAAGTGTGTTGTACCCACTGTCCTTGTATATTGTTGCAAGTGCCTTGTACCCGCCTCTGCAAATAGTCTAAATAATGCATAACACCAACCACATAGTTAAGTGCGCGAAGCGGAGGGGGCATCCGTAGCGAAGCGGCCTTGCATTTTCGAATAATGTGGGATACACTGTTTGTAGGTTTCGAAAATGTGCCATAGTATATATCCCGCGAGGTTTGTCAGCCTGTCACCGCTCGTCTAGCGGTATGACGTCACACCTCCAACGTCCAATCACAAGTTTCTTCATAATAAGAAGACAGAAGAATTCGCTACATCGTGGTATAAAATAAACTGCATCTGTGGGTGGGTTGGGCGGGACCGGTTCATCCCAAGGTGCGACTTATATTTGAATTTTACCAAATTTTGTAACTTACGATTTACGACTTTCCGTTACAAGAGGCTGTATTGCAAAGAACGCGTATGCACAGTGGGTGGCTTATAACTACCATTCAGAGAAACTGTTCGAAAAAATGTTTCAAATAAAAGTTTTAGTTCTTAGTATAAGCAACCCATGTGCAAAATTTAAACAAAATCGGAAGAGCAGTTTTTGAGAGAATCGTGAAAAACGAAAATTTCTTCATGTAAAGTCCCCTTAAAGGAAAAGTAAACTAAAAATTCAGTATCATTTTCTTCATACGGATTGAAAGAAAATGTTTTTAAGAAATGATATTCACTGTTAGAAATGTTTTACACCTTCACATTTAATCACAAAACGAATATATTTATTGTAAAGCGATGGGCGCGTGACGTCACGCTTGACGAAGGCTTGGCTCAGTCTCGCCCGGTGAAAGACATTTCACAGTATTCTGTCTACTGTTACAGTTTTTTAGTGAGTATCTGTTCCAACAATGGTTTATTGTTGTGTTGTGGGGTGTACAAACTCATCGTCGAAGAGTGATAACACACTTAAAATATCTTTTCATCGATTTCCCAACAGAGATAAGTCATCCGAACGTAAATAAGCAATGGCTGATAAAAATAAAAAGAGAAAAATTTGTTCCTACTAAATACAGTACGGTTTATTCACAACATTTTGAAGAAAATGATACCGAGCTTTCGGTACAGTTACGAAAACAGTTATCTGGAGAAACCCCGCAATCTGTTTAAAAAAGAAGTGCTGTGCCATCACTTCTTTTGCGTGGGAAATCTGAAACACCGCCAATGAAGTAAAGAAAATCGTCGTACTCGAGGAAGAAGGAAATGAGAGAGTTATTGCAAGATTTGAACAGTAATCCTTCAGTATCCGGGAATGGACAAATCATGAATGTGGAATCAAGTATTTATGACGAAAATTCAGTTTCTAACAGCATAGGCGTTCAGTGTGAACTAGGAAATGAAACTTATGTCAATGTTTGCACAGATCCATTGAATGTTTCTTCTAGAAATTGTGATTTGGATTAGATAGCTCTTTTAGCATTTCAGAAATTTCTACTACCGCAAAAGATGATTCTGAATCTGAATGTGACTCTGTTCGTATCTTGAAAAAATATTTTGTTTTTGAACTGTATTAGATCTAAGTATTAACTGATAACGCCTGGCAACTAGTGTATCTTTATTTATAATAACGCTATCGAATGAGCAATGTCGTGTTATACAGTCTACAACCCCCTTCTGTTCACAAATTACTTCACAGTCCCAACAACACACACTTTCGTGGCCCGTTTTCATATGTATACACAGCCCACATTTACACCATTCCGTATTTTCTTTTCTTCCTTGCAATTCTTTAAATAATTCCTTGTCATTTTCTTTTCGTGTGATATTAATTTGTGAATACCGAGATTTGTCCTTAGAAGGTAACATTGCAGGCATCTCTGTCAACAACAAACACAAATGAGACTTGGTGGTGTATTAGAAACACACGCGCGAGCATTACAGCAGCTGTTGTCCTGCTAGCGAGTTAGTCAGGTGTGACGTCACAGCAGCTTTTCACTTCACCCGTACAAGGCGTAATATTGGGCACCTGAAGTTCACGAGATCACCATTCGTTTCGTAATTCAAAGCTCCGTGCGATGAGATTAAAATAAGAAAATGGTATTTTTTTAGTTTACCCTTCCTTTAAAAATAAAATAAAATTTACGCCAATCTTCGAATCACATCTTCAGAAGGTACCTGATCCAAATACGAAATTTTGTTTTCATACGATTTTTCGTTTTGGAGCTAGCCTGTTCACAGACATCCACACAAACAGATACACACACACAGACACACATACATGTTTCCAAAAATAGTGTTTTTGGGTTCAGGGGGCCTTGAAACGTGTATTTATGTTAAAAACTCAACTTCAAATTTGGAGGTCGAACACAATACTTCCTCTACCTATAGTACCTATGGTACGGGCAGACGAAGTAAAAAAATCTGATGTGAAAGTCACATAACTTCCTCTGCCCAAATAAAAGTTAGCAGTAATCACAAATCCTTGTACAGAATCGCAAGACACAATTTTACCCAAAATTTTGTATTTGGGTTAGGTACCTTCTGAGGCTGTGACACGAAGATTGGCGACAATCTTATCTTATATTTAAGGGGACTATATATGAACAAAATGTTGTTTTTCAAAATTTTCTCATAAACAGCTCTAACAATTTCCTTCAAATTTTATACATGAAGTGCTTGTACCAATAGCTAAAACTTTTATTTGAAGCTTTAAATAAAATATCTGAAGGGTGGTTGTAAGCTACCCACTGTTTGTAGAAACTGTCTTGCCTGGTGAACAACTCAATACGCGGACATTCACGGCCTCTTATTCTACAGGGTGATAATGAATAACACCGAAATATTTTACCAGTATATAGAGCGGACATAGACAAGCCACTTTCATTAGGAGATTTCTTCTCTATGACGTAAAATGTGTATGCTACAGGGTATTAAAGTCATTATAATTTGATGCTCATAAGTATATAATTACGCCAAATAGGGTTACAATTTTCATTAAATCGACTTCATCCCTTCCTAGTGATCGATAAAAACCTGATTCTTAGTCATTCATCCAAAGCTATATCATAGTTTAGAGATTTCATAATCTGCAAATTTACAGACTAATCACATGACTGGCCACCACTGCATTAGTCTTATTTTATTCATAACTTCTGACTACAGTGTTAACAACGAAGTTCCTTTGTTTTGCTTTTTTTCTAATGTTAGACGCCACTACTGGTGGCCATGCCCTGGGAGATCTTATGCTGTAACAGGACAAATTTAATATATAGAGCAAGAATCTCCTAATAAATGTTGCTTGTCTATGTCCCCTCTATACACAGGTAAAATATTTCGGTATTATTCATAACACCCTGTATATAAGCACGTAAAGTGAGAAAAATGTATTTTTGGCCATGCTTACAGTAAAGAAATATCTGAGGGGAATATTCGATAAATTTCGGAAATTATTCTTAACGGCGGAAAGTTCAATAAAAGTTTGCAATCACTTGTTTCTTCTTCTTTTTCTGTTCGTCCAAATCCTGCGTTTTTCGTCGCAACATTCAAAGAAGGGACTATAAGGTATTTATAGAGTAACTAGCGTAAAATTGTGTCTTGCGATTTTGTACATGGATATGTGAAAACTGCTAACTTTTATTTGGGCAGAGGAAGTTATGTGACTTTCACATCAGATTTTTATTTAATTGTGGAATGGTGGGATGAAGATTTAGTGTGATTGTTATTAATAAAATAAAATCTCTACTCTGGGATCCTAAACAAAGGCCTTAAGGATCATTAAAAGAAAGATGGCTGGAGAAAAATAGGTGCTTACATTAATATAGCCTATCTGTGGTCTAATGCAAGAACAAGGTGATATGTTTACTGGCTTCTAATCGATTTAAGAAAAAAACAGTAAGGGTACAAAATATAAATATAAATAACAAAAACGTTAAAATTTGTGCACTGTTGTCTATAAATGTTTTATTCTATTTAGTTATATGTGTATTTCTGCTTCTTGTTAAATTGATATTCTATTGGCCGCTTATTGATTGTGACTTCAAATCTATAATAATCTCCCTACTAATAAGTTTTTTTTTTAATACAAGGCAGTGTGCTACCAACGTGTTACCTCTTCTTCTTGCACAAATTAGCCATTACTAAAGCCGAATTGTTCTTCACCAAATCCACTTAACTTTCCTTGCGCGAAAACATGTTTGCAAGCACACGCGTGGTGGCTGACAAAAAAAAAATGGTTCATGGTTGGTTCTTCTTTTCCCTGGATTGCTGGATGTACACTGTGAAAATAATTAATAACGGTTCACGAGCGGCTCTCGAACAGTTCGTCTTCCAGATATATATGCACTTTAATACAACATAACGGAATCATTTAAATCCCCATATTGAAGGAACCCAGCACTTTAAAAAGTCCTACGGTCACCAATATTGTATGTTGCACAGTGCAATATATATATAATAACGGTTCACGTGTATAGTATATATATATATATATACAGACATTTGGCCCAGCTCTGAGCGTTTCTATTCTTTGAAAGGGATAGAGTGTCACTGCTCTGTGCCTGCTGCCAGCCCATATCAGTTACTGAGAGAAATAGTTACTTTTGAGGACATAAAAATATATAATTTAAGGTACCCTTTTCGCACAACCCTTTCATCGTGATTCGTCATTGCGCACCCTCAGGGGTCTGTGGATAACAGGTTTGGAACATTAGAGATGTCCTCACTTTAAACAGTGATTAATACCACTTTCTCCCCAACATCAATATTATAGCCTTCATTGCTAACAAAATTGTGTTTTTTTCTGTCAAATAACAGCAGTAATCTTCTACAAACTAGGGTAAGTCAATAAGTATTCGCACTTTTGGCTTAATCATTTGTATGTTGGCTGTACCGCTTGGTGCTCACGTATGTCCACATGTTGTTCATTTGTCTCCGCTTATGGAATCTTTGACCATTATGACTCCACTGGCTTTGCGCTGTTGCACATTAAACATGGCTGCACCGCCCAGCGTTTGCACCAGAGAAGAACAGCGTGCAGTGATCCGTTTGTTGTCGTCTGAAGGTGTCCCTAGAGCCGAACAAGTGTGAAGCACGAGAAAAGAACAAAACGCATTTCTACATCTACTTTTGATGCTAACATTGAGCAAGTGCGTATCATTTTCTTCAGACAAACTGAAGTGTGACTGTTGATGAAGTGGCAAACCGTATGCAAATTAGCCATGGTTCTGCATATTACGTTATTCACAACAGACTTGGATTTTATAAAGCCTGTGCTAGGTGGGTCCCAAAACAGCTCACCAAACAGCACAAGCACAATCCCGCGTCCATGTGCCAACGCTTACTGGACCGCCATGCTAACGAAAGTGAAGCTAATAGTCACTGGAGACTAAACGTGGATTCATCACTTTGAGCCTTAAAGAAAAACGCCAAAGCATGGAGTGGAAATACCCTGCATCTCTAGTAAAATAAGAAATTGAAGAGTTAACCCTCCGCAGGAAAAGTGATGCTCACACTTTTCTGGGACTCACAAGGGCATTACTTGGAGAAGAGCTCAACAGTAAATAGTGCATGCTACAGTGCGATGTTGAGCAACGAGCTGAAGCCTGCAATTCGAACCAAACTTCGAGGCCTATTGTCGAAAGGAGTTGTTTTTTGCATGACAATGCTCGGCCATATACTGCCGCCCACACTGCTCAAACTATTGCGAAACTAGGTTTTGAGGTGTTAGACCATCTGCATACAGTCCCGATCTCTCCCCGTCAGATTTCCATATCTTTGGGCCACTTAAAGACGCCTTAAGAAGCCTTCGATTCACCACAGACCAAGAACTGTGCAAACATGATTTGATACTCAGCCGAAAACCATTTTTCTGAGAGCATCAGGAAGCTTGTGCAACTACGGATCAAGTGCATTGAGAAGCAAAGGAACTATAATGAAAAATAAAGTACTTGAAATTTTTGTATTGTTGCAATACATTTAAAAAGAGTGCGGATACTTATTGACTTACCCTTTTGCATTCTTTCCGACGATCTGGATAAATGAGCCTCCAGAGTCTGGATTGATTCATATTTAAACGAGCCAAGGAACATCTTTGAGAAGCAATTGTCAATCTTCTTGACACTCCGATAGAGCTACAATTTAACCTGGTATTCTTCCATTTTATCAATGGGGATACTGGAATTTGGATTTTCTAACAACGATCTCTGTGAATAATATTAAATGTACGTGGTATAATTAGATAATTATGACAAATAATTTAGTTCATATTTATGCTTCGTATGTATGTATGTATGTATGTGTATAGGTATATATCTGTACACATATAATATATATAAGGGGTGGATCTCTGTCACCACGGCATGGCGCATCCTCAGGTTGCGGATAGAGGACACGGCCTCCAGATATGGAGGGTAGCTGCGAATATGTTGAATAAGCAGTCGCGGACAGACAACATGAGGTGGTCCTCCAGCTTGGGGGTTTGGCGAGAGGTTAACAACTTCTCCCAGTAAAAATATATTGTTAAGTAACGCTGCCTATTTTATGGATCCTATCGGTGTAAAATTTTCCGGAGGTAAAAAGTCCCTCGTTCGGATCTCCAGGTAGGTACTACACTGAGGGAGTCTAAAAATCGTAGGAACTATAGATTGGAACGTGGAATGTTAGGAGTTCATATAGACCTGGGGTGCTTAAATCGGTAACTAGAGAATTAGAGAAAATCAGGTTAGATGCATTAGCAGTACACGGAGTTAGATGGGAGGGTGAAGGTTCAATACCGACAGACGCATTTACCTTTTTATATGGGAAAGGGAATTATAACCATCAATTAGCGACCGGGTTCTTCATACATACGAGAATTAATTCAGCCATTAAAAACGTAGAGTTTATTCGTGATAGACTTTCTTATGTTATTCTAAGAGGACGGTGTTGTGACGTATCTATGAATATCCATTCACCAACATTGGATAAACAAGATGATGACAAGGACAGTTTTTATAAGGAAATAGAACGAAAATTTGATCGGTTTCCGGCATATCACATGAAAACTGTGTTAGGAGGTTTCAATGCGGAGGCAGAAAGGGTTGATATTTTCAAGCCCATGATTGGGAACGAAAGTCTCCACTTGCAGACCAATGAAAATGGGATTAGACTAGTTAATTTTGCCACCGCTAGAGTACAAAATTCCCACATCGTGATATTCATAAATACACATGGACCTCGCCAGATGGAGAGACTCATAATCAAATCGACCATGTGCTAATAGATGCAAGGAGGCAGTCTACTATAATCGAAGCTCGACGTTCGAACCTTGCAAATTAGGAACTAGGCAAAATTTCGATATAGAGAGATTCAATCTAGATGAAGATGAAAGTAGGAATGCTTACCAGGTCGAGATTTCAAATAGATTTGCAATCCTAGAAAACACTGCTGTTCAAGAAGCTAGGGATGATATGAATATCGATAAAACCTGGGAATGCATTAGAGACAATATTAAAGTAGCCGCAAAATAAAAATTAGGTCCGCTTGAACTGAAACCAAATAAACCGTGGTTCGATGATGACTGCGTGAAATTAGTAAATGTAAGAAAGCAGGCAAAACTACAGTGATTGCACAATCCGAATGACACTACGATCGAAAGTCTCAACACTGCTAAACGAGAAACCTCTAGAATTAGAACAAAGAAAAGAACCTATCTCAAAGACAAAGTAAATTAATCAGAGGAAAATAGTGAAGACGAAATGTTAGGGATCTCTAAAAGGGAATAAACTAGTTCAAGAAAGGTTTTCAACTAGAATAAAATCAGGTAAACTAATGTAACAAAGTGCCAGTATGTTTTTGTTTCATCAGTTATGACTGCAATTATGATATGCAGAATACGTTTTTTTTAATTGATTTCCAAGTTAACCTCCATATTTATTCATTAAGCAGGGCTTACGGAAGAACAAAGGTCTAGTTTTTTTTAATGAGATTAAAATCTTCCAGCATCAGCTGAACTGTACAGATTTGTGATATCTTGACAATCGCACACTCACATAAATTTACAAAAAAAAGTCAAATTTGCCGGTTTCGGGATTTGAACCATAGAACTCCAGAATGTGAGGAAAAGACGTTACCATTTAAGCCACCTGGGTCAGTTTAACGGTCCAGTTGGATAAGCGCATGTAAAGCAATAGTGTTTTTTGTCATAGCTAACTGTATTTTAATTTCCAAAGCCTTATAAGATCACAGTAAAACAATAGGCTATGTTGTCAAGATAACTGATTTGCATTTTTTATAAATTCTTTCGGGTACGTATATTACCATAAAATAGGCACTAAATTGAGCATTACTCCGAAGCAGGTCAACCGATTTTACCCAACAACAATAGATGTCTTCCCATGGACATTATAAATGTTTCATAAAAATCCGGTAAAGCGTATTTGAGTTACCGCGTCTTTAAAATAGACACTAAATAGAGTTTTACTCCGGTACCGGTCTACTGATTTGGTCCAATATCAGTAGACGTCTTCCCATGTACAGTCGGTCAAATAAAAAACGGCGGGACTCGTATGCAGTTACAATTAAAGTTTTAACGCATTAGTTCACAAGTTTCCTAAGACATAAAATACAATTAATTCTTGGAACATATGAGGCCATGCGAAAGGAGGGAAAAAATGAACAACGCGGAAAGCGCAACACACAATATTCAACTTAATGTATTGTCATAATTCATTTTGCTTTGTGTCATCGCGCCACATACAAATGCTAGCTTGAGAGAAAGTGTAGTTAGGGCTGTAAGTGACCTGCATTTTTCGGCCTCTGAAGCAGCGAGAAGGTTCCATATTTCTTAAAGAGCAGCTCAGATGTTGGTACTTTACTATAATGCGACCGGAAGTTTTCATAGGAAACGTGGATCTGGCCGGCCGCGTATTTCGATGCTAGATTGGTTGCAGAAGTTGAGCGTAAGTTATTGATTTTGCACTACAAGTACCGGTATTATAAAATAAAATATTTAAAAAATGCTCCTTCAATAAACATATTCCTCGCGAATTTATTCATTATTATTATAAGAACTTTCATGCCAGAATATGGTGGATTTGAGGCATATACCCACAGCCTTCTATACACGTTTGTTTTGGAACAAAACTGACTAAATAATCAAGAAAATACATGGATAGACAAGAGGCAGGTGTGAACCTAACCTTAAGTCTTCCTGTACATGCGCATATGCTCGTTCGTGATACTTTATGAAATAACGCTCCACGTTATTTATTTGACCGACTGTACATTATAAATGGGTATACAAAGTTTCAGGAAAATCCAATAAAGCATATTTGAGTTATCGCGACTTCTTATATATTAACATAAAAGGCACTAAATTGGGCATTATTCCGGTACTGGCCAACCGATTTGGTCCAATATCAATAGACGTCTTTCCATGGATATTATAAAATAGTACACGAGGATTCATAAAAATCCGATAAAGTGTATTTGAGTTATTGCGCCTTTAAAAGAGACACTTAATTGGGTTTTACTCCGGTACCGGTCAACAGATTAGGTTCAAATTCAACAGGATACTTCTCATGGACGTGATAAGTCCGTATACCAAGTTTCGTGGAAATCCTATACAGTCTGTTTGAGTTATGGCACCTTTCTAATATAATCTATTAAAATAAGCACTAAATTGTGAATTACTCCGGTATCGGTGAACCGATTTGGTTCAATATCAATAGGGTTCTTCCCATGGACATTATAAATGTGTTTTCCAAGTTTCATGTAAATCCGAAAAAGCATATTTTGAGTTATTGCGCGTACAGACACACGGACAGACAGACAGACGGACAGACTTTTTTCGTCCCCCACACAATCTCATAAAGTATCATACTGCACTTAATAAACATAATTAAGGACAATGATGGCAATATACTCGCGGCTTCGAACAATATTTTAAATAGGTGGAAAAATGTCTTTAATCGGTTATTAAATGCTCGTACATGGAGATGTCGAAAGTTTAGAAAATGAAATATTCACAGCAGAGCCATTGGTTGCTGAACCAACTCTAACAGAAGTAGAAACACCTATAGGTAAACTAAAAACACACAAATCTCCAGGCGTTGACCAAATTCCAGCAGAATTAATTAAGGCACTTGGTGATAGGTTAAATTCAGAGATCCATAAACTCATTCTTATGATTTGGAAGAGGGAGGAATTGCCAAAGGAATGGAAAGAATATTTCATCATACCGATCCATAAAAGGGGAGATAGGGCCGAATGTAATAATTATCGAGGAATTTCTCTCTTATCAACATCATACAAAATTCGATCTAATATACTACTGTCAAGATTAACCCCACATGTGGACGATATCATTGGAGATCATCATTGTGGATTTAGGCGAAATAGATCAACCATTGATAATATATTTTGTATTCGCCAAATCTTGGAGAAGAAGTGGGAATATAAGAAGTCTGCTCACCAGCTATATAGAGATTTTAAAAAAGCATATGATTCAGTTAGGCGAGACAAATTGTACAATATCCTCATTGAGTTCGCGATACCGAAGAAGTTAGTTAGTCCGATCAAAATGAAACTTATAGCAGAGTCAGGGTAGGGAAATTTATACAAGATAGGTTTTGCCATTAGAAGAGGATTGAAGCTAGGAGATGCACTATCACCTTTACTTTTTAATTTCGCTTTGGAATATGCCAATAGGAAAGTTCAGGAAAACAAGGTAGGCCTAGAATTAAATGACAGTCACCCGATTGGGTGATTGCTTGTTGGGCAACGACATAAACACAATCGGGAGAAATGCAGAAAGTCTTTTCGATGCCTGCAGGAATGTTCTATTGGAAATTAATACAGAAAAAAATAAGTAACTTATATGATCATGGAACGTCAAAATAATGCTCTACAAAATATTAGAATAGCCGGTAAATTGTTCGAACAAGTGGAAAAATTTAAATATCTGGGAGCAATAATTACAGACAGAAATAATATTAAGGCAGAAGTTATGTATATACTCAAATCAGGAAATGCTTGTTTTTATGCAGTTCAGAAACTCTTGTCTTCTCGTCTTCTGTCCAGAAATCTAAAAATAAAGATTTATAAGACTATTATCCTACCGGTTGTATTATATGTATGAGAGACATGACCACTTACTGGTCGGGAAGAACATAATCTGAGAGTGTTAGAAAACAGGGTGCTTAGGAAAATATTTGGGCCTAATAGAAATGAAAATGTGTTTTTTAATTGATAGATGGTACTGATGCCCTGTTTAAAATACCGTGCGCTTTAAGGTGCCAGTGCATGCAAACTTGATTCGCTTGTTTTCTTCGTTTCAATTTTCATGTTAGTTAGTCGAATGAAAAATTTATATTCTCCCACAAAAATCGAGGTACTGCTATGAAATGTTTTCACGGCGTACCTCATAATATGAGCAACAAAATTACTAATATTTTTAAATAAGTCTTAGTTATTTTTAAATATTTTGTATCGTCGTACTTTTCATTTTCCCATGCAAAAATATTTTTTAAACAAAATATATAAATAAGATTAAAAAATCCGACAGCAAACATAAAAGAATGTAACATAAAAGTCTGCGGTTCATTTTTTATTATTTTGTCCTAGAAGATATGAAAGAGATGAATAGGGATATTAATCTGAAATTTGAAACTAATTTCTGATCAGGTTTTGGTTAAGAGTGTCAAATTTCAAGTTTATAGCGCAAATAGTTTAAAATCGCACTCAACATTTCGATTTTTGTTACTAGTATTATTAACTTTATTATTATTACTATTATTAACATTGGCTTTGTATTTCATTGTTATTTATTACCACAAATATTTATATTAAACGTCAAATAGGTCTTTCTTCTTTACTTGAGTTTGACTTGAATGTATTTCATATCCTAGAAACATTTCTGTAATCTCTGTCTTCAAAATGTCATACATTTTTCACTGAGCTCACATACAATATTAAATAGTTCTTCGTAACGTTTCCTTTTCTCGATATTCGTGAAAGCTGTAAAAAAGATAGCGCGTAAATATCTCAGGGAAAATGGATTCGTATTATTTTAAAAATATAACTTATCCTTTTTCTCTATAGAAAGTACATAATGAAGCGTCCTAGTTTAAGTCGTACAAAAAGTCACATCTTCGTTCTTATTGCATGAAGTTAATAAAGCAATTTCTTCAGATTCCATCCCGTGTTGTGTGCTCATGTTTCATTGGAATTTTCCATCCAGGAAAATGCGATTCTGTTCCTGACTGTAACCTGCAAGTTAATAAAATAAGTTATATGAGAGCCACTGCAAGGTTAAATAAGCCCACTATTAATTTAAACTTAAACTTTATGAAGGAAAGGTAATTGTACCAAATAAGGCTCTGTTTTAATAAGCACCAACCCTTCTCAAATTAAAACAATGTGCCGTATCCGGTAGATGTGTTATTAAATTTATAGTAAGAATTAAGCAGCGCTAGTGCCATATACATTGGTTTATGTCCATTTTGAATTCACATACTATGGTATATTCAGTAGTATCAAATTTAGGAATGCGATGCCTCTACAAACTTTTATTTATCGTGTTTTATACAACCTAATTTTAAAAAAATCATTGTATTGTTATTTAGAGCGGTATAACCATTTTAAGATGTAATTTTTTAATGTGATTAGAGCAATATGTACAAAATAAAAGTGCTATATGGCCAAAAATGGAAAAAAAGCTACTAACAGTTTTAAAAAGACCTATAATTTATCATTTCAATTTATTGTATATCACTATTATTTTATTGGTGAGTGATAAGAGTTTAATGAGTGTTCTTATGTGCCAGAATGGCACTTATGAGAATGTAAGGTGGACCGGAAATGTCTGTCTGTCCTGGTCTTCGGGATACGTTTTCGGACTCTTTGTTTGTTTTTTTTTATGTAATATAAGAAAGTTTTATTATACAAATGCATATTTCAATTGTGCTCATAAATATAATGATTTGTTAACATTAGTGGAACATGAGGAGAGGACGCAATCTAATGATTGTCCTCAAGTAAAGTAGGTATAGGCTGGAATTAACATAAACAATCGCTGTGACGTTTCCTCTTAAGTCGACGTAAGTGGCGGTCAGGTGGTAGATGATGAGGGATCTCATTAATTAGTTCATTTGGATGATTAGTGAATGTTTTATAAAGTCTTTTGTAGCAGGACTGAACTGTAGCTTCCACTGTGGATAAATGCAGATCGGCATGAAGGTTAGCCTTGCGGACAACCAAGGTGCATCCGCGACGAGTCGTAAAACCCGGTTCTGTAGAGTCTGAATTCTGTTGATTTGTGTTTTGGAGGCAGATCCCCATAGAGCACACCCAAAGGGCCATACAGGACGGATTAAAGATATATAAATAAGTCTTTTGAATTGAAGTTGCAATGAAGAAGATCCTTTGATGAGATGTTTAACCCGATGAATTCTGTATCTGAGTTTCTGCATTAGTTGAGTAATGTGGGAATTCCATGTAAGTTTTTTGTCTAAAATTAAACCAAGGTATCTTACTTTATCAGCCTGGGGTATTTCTTCATTTTGTAAGTAAATTGGGTGATGATGTACATTCCGTTTATAAGTGAAGAGAACAGTTTTGGATTTTCTTGGGTTCATTTTAACTTTCCATTTAACACACCAATCGTCAATCCGATTTACAAATTCCTGAATTTGATTAGCAGTTGTCTCACAGGACCCTTTACTTAAGACAGCAACATCATCTGCGAACTGGGCTATTGTCAGGCTATTGTCTGCTGGGAAGTCAGATACATAAATAAGATAAAACAGCGGGCCAAGAACGCTCCCTTTTGGCACACCCGCAGTTATGGTTTTGACGGAAGATTGAGAATTTTCGAGTTTCACAGATAATGTTCTAGAAGATAGATAATATTGCAGTATTCTAAATAATGTGTCTGACAGTCGAGATTTAACCTTGTACAGCCGACCATCATGCCATACTTTATCAAACGCCTTCTCTGTGTCTAAGAATAATCCAAGACACACAGACTTCTCTTCATAAGTGTCTAATAATGTGTCCACTACCCGGTGTAATTGCTGACTACAAGAATGTGCAGACCTGAATCCAAACTGCGTATTCGGAATAACTGAATCCAGAGAGTTCAGAAGATGAGGTAAAAGAAGGCGTTCAAATAGTTTGGAAAATAGAGGAAGTAGACTGATAGGCCGATAGCTGTGAGGATCACTCTTCTGTTTGTCAGGCTTAGGAATCATAACAACAATGGCGTATTTCAATTTTTTATGAAAATAGGTTATTCTAAGAATTGCATTAAATATCTGTGTTAAATACACGAGAGTTTTTCTAGGGAAAGCTTTAAGAAGTGGTAGAGAAATCAAGTCGTTTCCAGGAGTCTTCTTAGGGGAGGTTCTTTTAATTGCATTCAGAACTTGACCAGGAGTGATGTGGATCGATAATGGTGACAACTGCAGGGGGATATCTACTTCATTTTTAATCTACAAACTGTTTCCACATCCGAGAAACAACAGAACGATTCACATTAAGCCATCTGGCCACACCAGCTTGAGACTGTCCTGCTTCCATTCTTCCTATGCCCCTCCACCGAAGAGAATCTTCTAGGCGTCCTTACTTGCAGTAAATGTTTACAGAGCAAACGTTGATATTGGACTAAGCAACAAACACTATGCTGCAGTACCCCTTTTGATAAGTGCACTGCCCTTTTGATTGGGGCACTGACGTCACCGTTTGCATGTTTGTAAGATGAAAGGAATGCCATCTTCAGTTCAGAACACGACTGTACGGACATAACTTTACATTTTATATGAATATCTCGTATACAAGACACAGGAAGGAGAAATATCAGTTTGTTGCTTTCATTTTGGACACTAGTATATATACATAAGTTAAAATTTTAGACAAGTAATTATGCTATATATACAAAATCCAAATATTTAAGACCAGTGATTATGTTACATTGACAGATTTTATAATAAGACAGTTTGGATTAATTAAACTTGATATTTATACTTGAGCACAGGTGGGAAAAAAATTGATACTGATTGCAGATAGGGTATAATAGATTGCAGCTTACATTATATAGCATTTTTCTGGCTAGTCAGAAACCAAATGAACAAGTAACTTATGCACAGAAATCTACATCACACTTTGATCATAAACTGGGAAATACGATAGGTGGGATGAACACTTAAAGCTGATCATGTTTCTTGTTCATTGTTCCAACGTGAATACTCAGAATCTAGCAGACTGTTAACGATATTTTCATTAATTACTGCGGGTATTTAACAATCCAGCCATTTATGTTTTCTTATTACCGTATTAGTGATGCAGTGGCGGCCAAGAAATCAAATAGATTTTCATTATCACACAATTTTCTGGTTTTATCAGTCTATTATATATGGTTGTGATGAGACCCTCCTTCATCAGTGTGCTCCATCAAGTTTATATACCTGTTCTATGTTGGTTAATATATAATGTTCATTATAATTTAATTATAATAATCTACGAATTTTCATAACAAATTGCCTTAAAATGGATGCACAACTTCAAACTTCAATCAGAAGTAGCTGCCAACAGATCGGCTGTTACAGACATTGGCCATCTTTATTATTTACGTAAAGTTCAAACAAAGTTGTCATACTAACTCTGAGTTGCAGACATTCAGTCGTTTATGCAGAAAATGTTAGTAACATAAGTGACATAAATGGATTATATTGAAATTTCAATTATAACCACATTTATAAGCTTTTAAGTAGAAAGCTGGACTTAATAACAAGCAAAGGCCTATATAATTGAATAATTGGTTTCCGATATAGGATGTATAAGCCTATACATAATAACTATATATTAATGCGTAAATATACTACCAGAAACAAGTGTCACGTGCATTAGGTTTTGGTATAGAGCATTGTTTAATATTTCTGTAACTAAAATAGTTATTAGATTTATGTGAAATTAACTTCAATTTTGTAATTTTAAGCTATCTATTTTAGTAGGTTATAGTAATGTTGTGCATTTAATTATCGTTTTTCTTAAAATCCTATGCTTTTCTGTGAATTATACTCTTTTCAAGCTTAAATTTTACTAATATTGGATATTTTTAAAAAACTTGTATTGCTATTAAGAGCATAATTATTTTCAGTAATAATAGTGAAAATTTCATGCACACAGAATATTTTGGTGATGTGAAAATCTAGGTTTGATAAAACGACATTTCTAAAAAGTTATTCTTTATGAGGATATTGGTCCCACCATTTAAAAATAGCTGCCATACTAATGATGGTGTAAGATCATACATCAACTCTTATCTTCTTCATGAGAGTCCAAGGACAATTTTTCTTTAAAACAAGGAAAACTATTTTTTCACTGATAATTGCAGGGGAAAATATAACTACAGTGTCATTACAAAACTAGAAAGAAGAAAATAATTCAAACGAATAACACGTGCTCTTCTGGATAAATCTACAGAACTCCAACTTAACATTTAAACCACGCTAGACATACCACTGAGAAAACAGAAGTAATGACATTTCTCTCTTCCTACGAATAGCGCTGACTGCATGTCCTATCCCTTTGAATCAGATTATATTCCAGCCCATAGCCATGGTCTCTAAATGTGATAATTCATTTTCCTCAAAATGGACATAGTGGAATTGAACCTGCCGTAATTTAGTTAGTAGGTTAGTAGAAATTTCTGTTAGATATTCAAGATCGGTCCCACAGCCAGTTTAGCCTCATTTTGTATTATTAATATTTAATATCCAGGTATGGAAACCCTATTTCGCCACAGAGGCATGTTAGGATTGTAGTTTTCAAACTAATTATAATAGTTATGTAATCTCAAATATTAAATAATTAATCTATTATAGTTGATCGTGAATGTAAGTTATAAACCTAATAAATTCTCTAAAACAGTAGATTTTGTTAAATAAATGGATACATGAGTTGTAAAATGTTTTCTCATACCGAGAAGCATGCAATTCAAGACTAAACCTTCTTCTTTCGAATAATGGACAGTCAAATAAGACGCGTTTCTGTTGACAACTGACATCTGCTGACGTGGTTTCAGTCTGTAATAACGTTGAATCTCGTAAAATAACTACCAAACTTTCCATGGCCTGTTAGAAATTGCGTTAAAATAAAATTTGGTGAGAAATGTTTAGCAGCCTCATGTTATAACCAGGCAATATATTTCGCGTGAAAAGAACATATTTATTAAGACTACGTTAAGGAATAATAATAATAATAATAATAATAATAATAATAATAATAATAATAATAATAATAATAATAAAGAATATATTCTATCAATTTGAAGAATAATTTTAAAAAATAATACCGTTCACATGTCTATAATACGTTTTGCTAATTGATGTGACTATTGAGTTCATGAATCAGTGATCAATCGAGTATGAGAACATACTGAATTTCAACCAATCCCAAGTGTCTATCGCACCTACATGTAAATTCATAAGGACTGAACAGTGAAATATATTCATCCCTTTAGCTTCTTTGATCAAAAACCACTAATTATTGCACACAGAAATTTATATTTACATGCTGAATATGAGTTAAATTATACATGAAAATAATGTACAAATTTATGTGTTGTGAAGCATTATAAATCTCGTATAATAATTAGTAGCCTACAATATTATGAACACCACAATGTGTAAAAGTATTTAGCAAAAAATAAAACAAAGCCTAGTTATGTCAGGATCTATGTAAATAAGTTGGAAAGTTATTCTAATCTAAATGTTTTAGGGAAAAATATAAATACTGTTCTTTATTAAGAACAGAAGCATGTATTTAACTAGGATGCTAATAATTCCGCCTTTTTTTCCCTAGTCACAATAAATATAATTATAGGTATATTCTTTTTAGAAACTTTACCACTCGGCTATACATTAAAGAAGAAAGTGCAAGATAATTGGCTCACCACATGATCCACAGATGTCAGAAGCATGCAAAATCGAATATATTGTGATTTAGGCCCTTTGTTCTGGATATCTCAATTATATTAATACAGAAAACTTTAAACGATTTTCAGGGTAAAACACAGTACTTTCTCTCCCTAAAATTCCAATGTGGTACGATAGAGAAAATAATAATTTTAATAACAATAATAATAATAATAATAATAATGATAATAATAGCAACAACAGATCAGTAATTAAACCAGAAGCACTGTACGCGGCAGAAACGCTAAACATGAATTTCAAAGGTCAGATGGAGAAACTTGAACTAAAGGAAAAGAAGATTTTAAGAAAAATCATAGGACCTAAATTTCAGGATAATAAGATGATATACATCAAGAATGAAACCCTCTACAAGAAAATTGAAAAACTTTCAGACACTATGCGAAAAAGGAGGATAAATTTCTATGGTCATCTTCTCAGAATGGGCTCTGTTAGATTAACCAAACAAATCTTTGACTTCTTCCGCAACCGCAAAACAAAACCCAACTGGTTTAAAGAAACTGAAAAAGACCTAGTTGAGTTAAAAATTACAGAAAATTCACTATTAGATCGAACGGCTAAAATAATAACTAAAGACGAAAATATAAGGTTCCAAGACAGGTCGACACTGAAGTCCAAACCTATTATCTCTGAAGAAGAGAGGAAAAGAAGATCAGAAAGAATGAAGAAATACTGGGCACTTAGGAAGGAACAACACACAAAGAAATGACTGGTTCAACGTACCCCAAAGAGGGTGAAACGAAAGAAGAAGAAATATCAACAACAACTACATAGTTGGTAATAATGTTCATGGCATTGCTTCATAATTCAGATGTGCATAAATCAAGTTAGGGATAATTCACTTAATTCATTTTGCCCACTCTGTAAGCCTCAGGCCTTTGAAATGATGTCTAATATAAAGATGATAGGAGAAGAACCACGCTTGGAATGGTATTGAATTTCGAGTTAGCTTTGAAGTCGGTAGTCGGCACAAATGAATTCGAACAGCCTGTACACAATCTGATTTACAACACAGCTGCTGACCGCGCAACGAGAAGTCCCTAGGGACTGCGCCCCGCCCTGTGGGAAAACGAAAATCACCGCACATGGCACCGATCCCTGCATTTCATTAGCCTCGGGATCATCAGTGACTGTGATTTTTGTTATTTTACCACAGTTTTGTTTTCCTACACATATAGATTTTTTTTTATCTCGTATTAGGACTTCATGAAAATACGCTAATCTTGTATGGAAAATAAATTTCAAAACAAATTTCACAGTTATTTCTTCTCTGAGGGTGCTAATTACAACTTGTTGATTTGTGGGCTTATTGGTTTGCCTCTAACCTCTCGAAAAAGTATGCATACGTTGATAACAAAGGACATTGTGAATATGCATATTATATTAATTGTGTTATGCTAATTCAGGAATATGGTATTATATTGCTTTATTTCTCATTCATATTTCATAATATAATTGAACCCCGACTGTAGATAGGGTCATTTATAATTGCATACTCTAGAGAGAAGAGAAAAACAAACAATAAATAACAGCATATCAACATCTATATTAAATATTTCGATGTCCGGTGCACTGAAGCATTTTGATTGGCTCTCGAAGACAGCCACAAACTGATAAATGATTTTTTTTTTTAAGTGAATACTTGGTCATTACGTACGTATAAGGGATAATTAGATGAGTTTTTTACGCTCCGGTTTAACTTCGTTGCATACAGTTCAGTTATAATAAGTATTTTGGCTAAAATATTAAAAATTAAAATCTTGTATATTAAAGTAAAGTAAAAATTTCGTTTCGATATCTTGAACCAAAGCCCCATACGCGATTCATTGAATGAGCAGTTCATAACAATGAACAAAAATAAATGCTATGCGATTATGGTCAACTATGAAGCTAAAATTAACTCTAAACTTTAATGTGAAAAGCATGCATTTCATTTTAAACACTCCTAACTTTTTGTACCAGTGTTAATGTATTCGCTGATGGATTTTTACAGCGTGAAGGTGGTTTCACTGTGCTGTATTATTATAACTTGTACCGCAGTGTTCAAGATACGGGTCCTATAACCTATGGGTTCAGTGAATCATTTGCAAATGACATTAATTGCCAGATATGGCCAAATCTGAGAAATCGGCATTATTTTGAAGCATTTGTCATGTGATTATAAACGACTGTATTATAATGATGAACATAAAAAGCTAAATTCTGGGTTTTCTGACTTTTGTTAAAAAAGGGAAAAAGTTCGAAAGTTTCGCATGGATTTACTCAGTAACATAATAAAACAAATAAACCCTTTTTAATATAACATTCAACCATAAGAAGCAACAATATTTATTCTTTACTATTTTATTTGTGTTATTGTTCCAGTTATTTCTACTTATAAATTCATTTGACATTTATTAAATGGATGCTGTGTTAGTAATTAATTTTAATAGATTGTCTACAAAAATTTCCCTCGCATATTTGGTTTCAAGAAAAGTGTGCTTAGCATAATACCCCACCCCCGTATAGTAGATATATTTCTCTCGTTACTTTTCCTCTCATATTACTCAACTTCCAAATACATAATCTCCACCAAGCCAAGCCTAATCTTTCTTCAATTATCATCTTTAGGCTGATTGTGGGAATTAGCGGAACAATTCCAGCACACTTTGTGCAATTCTGCAGAACTTTTCATCTGGACAACGTATTAATGAAAACGTCGTGTCTGACCGTCCTGAAAAATTCCCTCACTATACTTACTAGAAATCATCTTTACTCCTGAACCATTGCATTAGAATATGATATTTTATTTTATTTATTTATATTTGATTGTTTTTAATACAATATTTTTAATTTGTTAATTTGCTCCTCTCACGCAGCGGGCCCAGGTTCAAATCCTGGTAGGGACAAGTTACGTGGGTTTTTTTCCTGGGGTTTACAAATGTAGGGTAACTTTAGACCCTTGTGGTCCCCAGATATCATCTGAGCGTCATTATCATCTTCATCCGACCCTCGCCTTGTTTGGAGTGAGTGTGTGTGTGTGAATGGTGTGTCTCGTCCTATGTTCGTGTTGTCTCGGGGGTGGCTCCGGCATTGGGCTGATCACTCATCTGGGGAGGCCTTCTATATCCTTGTGTGGTCTAAAAGGTTTGTATGTGATCCATAGATAATCCCTCTCCCGACAGGTCGCAACCCTGTAAGGCCCGGGCGGCTTGGGTAGCTTAAATCCTAAATGGGAGAGGTAAAACTAAGACAAAGAAAGAAAGAAAGAAAGTAAATGTACTAATGGTAATTGTAAATACTGGCTTATTACCTGTAATAGTAATTACTTGTTTTTTGTACGCTTTTTCCTTGCACAACGCCTAATTGAGGGAAGCCTAATAGACTTATGTAGATTGTAGATAACATAAAATAAATGCGATTCAGCCCCAATTTTATTTTAAACCTGTGTAATATACTTACGATTTAATTTTTCTTAATTCACCAAACATTTCATGTCTTGTTATATCATTGCATCAATTTCTTATTATTTTACTTATTACCTCTATATCTATTTTATATTTATATTTACATATTGCCTCTATATTTCTTTGCCAAAACCAATTTAATAACTTCCTCTAGTTCCTTCCACCAATTGCTTTCTAATTTCGCATAATTGCAGGAATCTTATGCAATATTTTTCAATGCTATTTATGGCGTTTTCCATAATATCATTCACAAATTTTATATTTCTTGTTAAAAATATGCCCCTGTTGTTTTCTAATCCCAATTCCATTTTTGCTGCCATATTAACTGAGTTCCTATGAATTCATAACACCTTCTTACAATATATTACTCACACATTGTTCATGTTCTCCCATGCTTTTTTTCCATCCTATAATTCAGCTGCATATAATATTTTAGATTCCACCATTAATCCATAAATACTTAAGCTCCTAATATTTATATTCGGTAATTCAGTCAATCATTGATCGATTTCTAATTACGGGAAATAATAGCACCAATTTTCATGAGCAATTATAACAAGCGTGCATTTATAACAATATTAGAGCTATAAAGTCGTAAAGTGAAAACTAGCGTATGTATCGACATTTTATTCATCAATTAATTAAAGACAGCAAACTAGTATAATTTATTAAATTCCATCATATTCCCACCAGAGCATCCTTTGCCTATGTAATTTGCATCCAATTTAAACTTCAAGTTTGCTCGCAAACTAATATTAATAGTAATATATATTACTAGTCTATATATTCCTGTTCTTAGGTTAATTAGGTAATTTTTATTAAAATATTGAATAGTCAAGATACTGCAAAACATGGGGTTATTTGGTATAAATTAAATAAAAATGAATTTGAGACAAGCACCATTTGATTTTACTCTGTGCCTCATACTTCTTTGAGAACTGAATCATGTACTTTACTACCTATATTTTACTCCACGTTAGTTAAAAACACTTGCTAATTTAGATCACTCTCACGACGCGCTCTGTTGCATTCACATTGTTCTTGACTGCCTAAATATCCCACCGAAATCTTCAAAAATAAACGTACCGCTGGCAAGAGAGCGTGTAATTGGATGTGGCCTATTTTCCTCTATTATATTGTAGGTTTCTTCTGGTTGTGATTATTTACATTAACATAATTTACTAGGCCAAGCGTCGTGACTGAATTCAATAATATTCTAAAATTGACAGAATTCTGTGCCTGATTTATAAAATGTAACATCAATAAACATATTTTGAAGATTTTGCTACTTGATAATCTTTCTTGACATAGGAAGATAATTTAGTGGATGATACATATTCTGTTCCAGAATACCTCCCCCTATAAGTTATGTAGATTCAGATTCCTGCGGTTCTTTGAACACCAGTGGTTTTAAATGAATTAATAAGTAGTAAATTAAATAACGAAACCAATATAAATAAAACCTTAACATGAATAATGTTAATAACAATAAGAAGAAGAAGAATATTGATAATTAATAATAACAATAATAATAACAATAATATTAATAATTATAATAAATTATTATTATTATTATTATTATTATTATTATTATTATTATTATTATTATTATTATTATTGTTATTATTATTTTTATTTTTATTATTATTATTATTATTATTATAGACCGCGCGAAGCGAGGTCAACTTTTAACTCGGCTATTCGGCATTTCGACTGTTTGGAACACAATTACGACCAAACGCGTTGATCGATTTTCTTCCAGTTTTGCATTTATGTTCCTTGCAATGTTCGAATGCTTAGGATTTTTTTTGTTATTCTGTTTCCAGATGGAGTGACCATTTTGTTGGTACCGTTTCATGTAATGTTCAGCTTCTTTCAACGATTCTACACAAACTATTCATGCTATAAAAGTTTAAAAACTACTTCCACTCTCAAGTGTAAATTTTTCTATAACTTGGTTCCAGTGCATATTTGAAGTAACTCTAATGCTTTATCAATATGTCGTCTGTTTTCTTTAAATTTGTTTGTTACGCAGCCACCACCAACATGTTTTTCGATGTACTTCTCATTTGCCACTGATGTTTCTTCAAGTCAATAACGTGTGTGTAAAAATGTTTTATTCTATTTCAAGTCGAAGAGCAGACCTTAGATTTTTTCTTATGCCTTTGAAGTCTCTTGTTCACGGAACTACTAGTAATAACTTAATAACAGTAATATTTAGAGGGCAATTAATAAACCCTTTATTTTAAATTGAAGGATTTCGTATGCCCGAATGGACATAAGTTTGAAGTAGAATTATTTCTTTAAATATGGGTGCGGCGACACTAGAACTTGAGACAGACGACCAGAGAGTTATTTTGTTACTCTTTAAGTACTGGTTAATTTTAGCATGGTACTGGAAAAATAATGTCCTCCTAACCAATTCTCATAAAGAGGTTCTTGATGAAAGATGTGTGAAGCCTCTGGAAGTCTCAGCTTGAGTAGCAGTGATCAGAGTCCAGAATAGACTACACAGAAAAGTTCCAAACAGGTATTCATGTTATTCTTCTACATGTGTCTACTAATTATTAACTTACCAGTGCAATTTGTTTAATCCTACAAGATCTGTTTAAATAATACTGGATTGGACATGTCCATGAGACTTTGAAATAAACTGGTTAACTTAGAGGAAAATACTTGCATTTTTGCTGGAGCTTCCATTACCCGCTAGGTGTATTTACATAGAATACAAAGAAGGGTGTTCACATGTACTAGCGATGACTTCATTGCATTAAGGAAATGCAGGAGATGATTGCTCCGAGATGTTTTGCAAATATTAAGATGCTGGTGACGTCACGAAGCGAGACGTGACTTGGATATCAGAATTGCGATGATTGCGAACACGGCACAACAAATTGTTCCGTCGTGTTCCTTGATAATTCCCGCTTTTACTAGACAAAAAATACGACTACTAGCGTTGTTTACTTAACTTTAATTTAAAAACATAATAAACTGCAACATGGTTGATATAAAACTCTCAGTTTATATATTTCTCTAACACTCTGCCATATATAAAATCCCTAATACAATATACTTGAGAATAAGAATTAAACAATAATTACATTTAAATGGAAAGAAATAGCTTATAGAAACTGAAAACCAGAAAATAATATACAATAATTATTCTGTTATGAGTTGTGACCAGGGAAAGAATTTATATGTAAATACGCGTTAATCTATGAAGCTAAATTCAATTTTATTTTGTTTTTGTGAATTGCTGTAGAATTTCTATACAATTGAGTTATGCTGTTTTTGTTTATAATTTTTTATTTTATTTTAGAGTTTGGCACATAGGGCCTATTGTAGTAGTTTGCATATTCAAATGTTTAGACAAAGTCCACCTATATACCAACCACTATTATATTTGAAAACAACAGCTGAAGCCTACAGGAGATATAAGAGACCAGTTAATTAAAAAACACGCTTTAAAATTAACTTTTATTCCATTATTGTAAAAGTACCTTTAGTGTATTAATTTGTCTATCACTTAATAAAAGAATAGAGTGAAACTGAGCTCAATGTATTGTCAGTTGAATATTGTTTGCAATGATAAAAGAATAAAAATTAAATCTTACAAAGTTGATATTAATACAGTAGCTAAAATATGACTTAAAAATTAAAATCACACATGAAAATTAGATCAGTAGAATATTAAAACAATACTTGTCAGTTCTTGTTAAAATACGCATACCTCTATGCGTGTCTGTATATACATGTATTCTTGGAGAAAATACAAAAAGGCTGCACTCTTCTTAAGTGTTATATACTATAAAAGTAATAATTGTAGATTGAGAGGTTTTGTCTAGGTTGTAAAATGAATGTAGTTCGGTGATCTTTCTTATGAGAATAGAGTAGAAGTTCTTGATTTTTGTAAAGATTTTTCTCGTGTAGCTTCAGCTTTCGTTGTTTATATTTTGTGAGATGCATTTCGACGTCCATGGACGTCATCATCAGTTTTAAAATGTGGTAAACAATATGCTAATCAGCGTTCAAGTATTCACCACAGCATGTTCTCCTCCTCCACACTTTCCGCGTGACTGATGATGACGTCCATGAACTGTATTTTAATTATATTCTCGTAAACTGTTATAAAGACACTATTATAATTTCAATTAATGTCATTCACTCATTATAATACTGTCCGTTAAGATATCCATTGGCTCATTGGGATCTTTAATTTTAAGAAGCAATTAAAAAGTAGAATAAAATTAAAAATTAAAATAACCCAAAAAATCAGTTCAATAGGAAAATAGACAAATATTATAAAATTATGGTTTTTAGGCCATGCGAAATATAAGAAAAAGAAACTCTTCTGGCTTGCACCTTGTTTAGAGGTATGGTACTTTACCCAAGCTTTCAGCAACACAATTCATTACCACCAGAGGATTTCCCGACGAAACATTTCCGTTGCCTGATGATGGCAGCGGAATATGTTGCCGAAAGTTTGACTGAAATTCCTTAATCCGGTTCATGCCTTAGATGTTACTTTTATTATTTTCCGCAAAGATTTTCCAAACCAAGCAAGGATTAAAATGTGTTTTTTTTTATTTTTATTTATTTATTTATTTTAATTTTTTTACTGCACAGTAGACTATTACTGTATATTCATTCTGCGCATTCAGTATTACTTTGGCTTTCTTGACCCGAAGTTTGGATTATTATTTTACGTGAAAGATATTGCCTTACTGATTTATGTTTAAGGAAATACCTTTCCTGGAAGGTAGAAGAGGCAGTACGTTTAAAATACGCCGCCAAATACGACGCGTTTCTTTGTTTACGAGCCTCGGTTTGCCAAACGTTAAAGTAAGAGACTGCACAAAGAGCTGTGACCAGAAGGCACAAGTGATCAATACTGTGAACTGCGGATCACTTTATTCTTGTCAGTAGCTGAAGTAGCTAGGAATCTTGTTTTGACGTTGGAGAATATAAAATATACCTTGGCTATTACCAGCCTCCTTCAACGCGGAGGAATCTCTCAGACTGATGATGCTGTTGTCAGCCTCTTACACAGATTCCGTGGTTGTTACTATAGTGAAGTCAATTTACTGCACGCCATCGTTTGTCAACTCTGTGCACTGATACTTGGCACAGCCGGCTCATCATGGCTTTTTTCTCCCTCCCGTTTCCATTCAGTGCTATGACCATCCCATGTAATTCCCTCTTTGTTGAATTCCTTTTATACTTCCGACAGCTCAATCTTTCCTCAAATTGCCTCATTTTGCTATCAGAAAAGACTAACTTGTGTTTTGAACAAAATTAACTTGCTAAAGGACTGGCGTATGAACCCATTATTTGAACTAGTTTTTAGATTTTAAAAAAGTAAATAAATAGCCTATCTGCGAGGAAGTTTGATAGGAAATGTTGTTTAGTGGTTCCATCTGTATTATGAAATAAGTCTGCTCGTATTGAGGGACTCTATACAGATCATGCGTAACCATTTATATGGCCACTTTCGTACATAATGTAGGTTATACTGAAACTACATACAAGTACTTTATTTCATTTTCTAATAGCGTGTGTTTCTAGGATTAATGTTTTCATATGTTTCGCAGTTTGCATACTGTTTTATTTTGTTTCAGTTCGTTGATTTTGTGTACTACATATCTTTCTACTGTGGTTTGTTTTTCCCTGTTTGTTTAATTGAAATGGTATTCATTGTGTTTGCAATCTGTAGTGACAGAAAGAAATTAAAATAAATATGCTTATCCCTTTTACTTATCTTTAGTTTAATACCCGCCATATTTTCCTTCTGTAAGGCTTAATATCCTTGTTTTTGTTTGTTTTTCTTATCTAAGACAAATTGTAAGTTACTTGATAAGCTGTGAGACAGAATCTGTAGAAAGTGATATTCATTATTCAGAATCTATTATTGGAAATTCAGCGATAGATTGAAACGTCAGGTACCTGAACCAATTGGGACCGAGGATGATTTTCAGTCTGTTGGGATTATTGAATTTATGTTCAAAGTAACACGTCAAAACTTAGAGACATTAACAACGATGCCGTTACAGACCTTAATAATATCACTGATTTTTCCAACTTAGTTTCTTTCCTAAACCGAACTCGACTACCCAACTTGTGATTTCCCAAGACAACAGACGGTTTCTTCGCTTTTAATGCACACCACCAACGAATGCGAAATGGTATGTTTGTTGAGGGTCTGTATTAGGAATTTACAATCCATCTATCATAACAGGTCGATACCACCCACATCCTCCATTTGCCATGTAAATAGATTTCTCCAGCCTATTCCAACTCATCCATTTCTGTAGTATCAAGCTGAAATGTTTGAAATACAATGTCGAGCTCCAAACCGTGTTGAATGTGGTACAGTAATAATTATATAGTCTGGTATTAAGTAGGTAATTATAACTTGAGCTGACTCAATTTTTCGATTTATTATACAGTTATAGTTTCTTTTTAGCGATGAAAATGTAGTATGATCACTCTTTTATTGTTATTACAAGGATCCATAAAACGTAAAATACGTCAACAGGAAGGTCGTTCGGATAATTATTGACGCTCTAGTTCCAAGTTGAAAGATACGTGCATTGGCTATTTTCATACGTGATGGCTATTTTCATCTCTGATATAGTTTATTGTTTAGACGTGCCTATTTCATTCTTTCTTCCGTGATTTTGAAACTTTCTTTTTTTATAATAGTCTATATAAATATATTTATTATATATTATTGTTTAACAAACATACTCGTATCTTATTAAATGGCATTATACTCATAGGTTTCTTGCATAATGTACAAGTCATATACACCGCTACAAAATGGACAGCATTTAAGTAAATTTCCGTTAGATAAGAAGATAGGAAGATTCAAAACTTCATCAATCATTTGGATTTTAGGTCTTACAGTTGTATTTATGTTTTGATTTGTCATTTGAAATGTATTATTAACCCCCTGAAAACTTTTTTGTTGTAGTACACCGATAATACTATAATTATGTGTGTATAGTAATCTCTTGTACGTAATCTAAGTAGTAACAATCATTTTTATCCAAAACAATTTCAAAACTGCTTTTTACCACAAATTTAAGCGTTGTTCAAGTTAAATGGTTACTTAGTTTATAGAAATTTAGATATTGTAAGAAAATACATCCATCTAATCGCACACTTCTTTTTCAGGTAAATGGAGCTGCTGTTCATAGTCTATTACTTTAATCGCTTGATTCTGAATCAACTTGCTCCACTGTTTTTTTATGTAAGTATACAAACAATTTTATCTATAAGTACGCTACCTACTCGTACGTATATTTGTTGCCCATTTCTATGTTGAACTAGTGTTTTTCATTTAAAACGTTAGAAACATTAATATGCGATATTATAACTGCATATGTTCCAATGCAAAAATGAATCACTGTTCAGCAGTCCACAGTTGTATCTGACCAGCCTTCAACGATTCTTTACGATATGACCATTGTAGTTACGAAAATTATAAATCAGCTACAATTTCCTTCTTATTCCATGAATGATTTGTGAGTTGCTGTGAATGTGCGTTGTCCGAATTTTTAATCAGAAACCATCGTTATGCTGTATTGTATCTCTGTAAATTGTAATCTGTTAAAGAAATCTCTGATTTTACAATTAGGCCTTTGTACAGCATATATATAAGTGGATTTGTCCTGACTGACTGACTGGCTGGCTGAATGAATGAATGAATGAATGAATGAATGAATGAATGAATGAATGAATGAATGAATGAATGAATGACTGACTGACTGACTGACTGACTGACAGACTGAGAATCAACGTAGGCCCTAAACTATAACAGGTAGAGACTTGTAATTTTGACAGTACCTTCGTTTCTTAATGTAAGTGCACACTAAAAAGAATTTTTAAAATTGTTATTTTAAATGCCAAAAATCAAATGTTTTCGAGGAGAAAATATCTTATTACAAAAATTAATCAAATCCAAATCACAATACATGTACAGTTCTCATGACAACAGTGTATTGTTGGCAGTGTTCATAGCAAGCTTTGGAAGTGCATGATAACGGGACTTGGACAAGTTAAAGAAGCTATCGATATAATTCATCGGTGTAAATAAATAATGAAATCCACGAAACTTTCTCAACCCTGGACATAGAGAATGCCATTTTATCATTTCACATTTTGATATCAAATAAAAGTTCGTATTGCAGGGACACCATTTTCAGTTGTGATAGCCTGAGTGTGCAACGAGTATACCATATCAGAAGTCGGTAAAAAAAATTCTATCCACTGATATGTTATTCCTAGCTGTAGGCTTTGTATTTTTAGTTGAGAAATATGAATGTACCTATATAATTGGCCCTAAGCATGTAAAAGGAAACAAAATTGGATGGCACAGTCCTATATTATGTCCCAGGTTTTGGGGGAGAAAGGTATGAAAGTTATATTGAATTTCTTTTTTATTTCAGCCCCGACACGGTTGTAATAAGAAAGCGAGAAATAAAATATTCCGTAAATACGATACAATTTTATTTTACCGGAATTTCTGTTTCTTATTACAACCCCTTCCAGACTAGGTGTGTGGAAGCAATGGGGTGCAAAATTCTACATTCTCTAAGCCGTAAAAACTGTGTCAAGCGTTTTCTGAAGGAATAATTTGAGCGTGATAGGTCGTTCGTCCTCATTTCAAATTCTAAATACCTATATAAGGACCTACAGTTTGAAAATAAAAAGTCCTTTATAAGTTAATTTCTAATTACAAAATACAAAACCCAAGTGACGCCGGACCTTTTGAGCTAGTTCTAGTATAAACGTAAATCTTTACATATTCTTAAGAAATGCTATAGATTATTAGTGAATCGAGAAAATTGTGTATATAATGAGTAATGTTAAAACAGCAGATATAAGAACCATAATAAATATAGGAATAGACTACTACATAGGGTTTTGTTAAAGGTACAAAGATTAAGGATGGAGAATCGAGGTTCGGTATCAGCAAGTCTAGGCCTCTTGTGTCTAATTTAATAACGTCTACTTGCGCATTGGGAATGGGCGTAGAATAAAATGATGAGTGAGATCAAGAGAAAGGTGATGGTTAGAGAATAAAATCAATACCACTCCAGCCTCACTATAACTTGAACTCTGTGTTCTCTGATCGCCATAAGCACGCACGTTGTTCATGGAGATGCTGGGAAGGAAATTTTCTTTATATTAAGAATAGAGCACTGATCCCAAGCATCGTTCTCAATCGTCGAACTCAACTCATCTTAAGACTTTAATTCGCATATAAATTAGTTGTGTTAGTTTCAAGTCAGTAGTTTAATATATTATGCTGTACTAGCTTGAATTCATATTTATGTTCACATTAAGAATGTATGTGTGTAATGTATTTTTTAACTTTATGGCGCTTATATTTTATGGAACGTGATGTAAATCAAATGGTCATAGCCTGTCTCGTTCCAATGTAAATTTCGAATCGTTATTCCTATAGTTCAACTCGTCCCCACCTGACCGGCGCATTAAACATATAGCCCAGCTCGTTTCGGGCGTTTAGGAAGAGGTGAAATCAAATAAAGACAAAAAATATTCCCTCCCACTTTGTGAAGACTTGGGACTGCGTAACCTTTTGCAGGTTGGTATGGTTTAAAAAATGTTGCCTTTGGTAAGTATAATAAAGTTCATTTTATTATTTAAAACTAATTAAAAGTCACACGTTTGTAAGTAAACAAAGTATCATTTCAATTGTAACTATGCGACATTATGCGTACAAATTGCAGGCGTGAGTATTCCCCTTTCTTGGACATGAAAGGAGCTTTTCTGATAAATGTAACTTTTTGCGGACATGCAGCGGATGTTTCAAAACATCATTAATGCTGTTACGGTTAACATAGATTCTTAATTGAAACTCAAGTACTGCTTTCGTGACAGTACGTTTGAAAGGATGGGGAGAGTAGAAAGCATTGGCAAGGTGTGAGTGGAAGGATTTTCACAAGCATTTGTAGTTTTGGTCAATGCTGAAAAAAAATCTCAGCTCATATTGTCGGTAGGAATGAAGAAAATAAAGATGTTCTGCCTTAGATGGATCTAAACATACAAGGCCAAAACATCACCTCAGCCTGTCCCCAATTTCTTGTCTTTAAAGTAGTTTGACATACCAAAATTCTGAATTTCCTTCTCAGAATGAAACCATAGTCGCTTTATTTTGCTTAAGGTTATACTTTGTGAACAGCATTGTGAATAACCTTTTCAGAATCTACCAATTCGCTAATAATCTGTGCAGGAAAATTGATTTAGCCCGTGGTGATCAGTCGATGCATGTGAATACCTAGGACGAGACACAGGTTGCCTCATCATGCGGTAACCGATGAGAGAAGACCCTGTGTGTGACGCTGTCCGTATCCAAACACGGGCGCACCATTCAAATAATAACTAGGTACAAGTGAACTACACAGCCTCTCATACCACTATGTTAAAGCGAATTACTGCAATGAAAACTTACAATCAGTCTGACAGATTTCCCGGAATGACAATCCATAAAGCTATTTCCTTCAATTTGTGGGAGTTAAATACACGAAAAGCAATCCATATTCATTTTTAAAATGTTTAATTACAGAAGTTCTCTAAAGTATCTTTCAAATGAGAAGCCATTTCCTTCACCGCCAATCACGTGTACGAGCTAAAGGAGCGCCGCTAGCAGGAAGAGTCTTCCCTTCGTCTCGCCATCTCTGATTGGACCGCGTATCTAAGCAGGAGAATGAACATACGGCTTGTCATCTGCAAAACACTGTAGTATTAGGGCACGAAAGGCAAACAGATGTTACAAGTGACATAATTTATCAATAAAACTGTAAAAATTCTGCCATACAGTTATTTAATAACAAGTTTCTCTGACCTCTCACTGGATTAAAAGAAAGCTATGACTGAGGATTTCAAACTTACGCACCGGCCGCCTTTACCCCCAGGATTGCTCCTGGTACTCATTTCTGTTAGAGGCTGAGTCGACCCCAGGGCCATAGTACCACCAGAAGGATTAGGTCGATTGAAAAACTCCAACGACCTCATCGGGAATCGACCCGCGACCTTCCGGTTTGTAGCGCAGGAAAATATACTAAAGGTACAAAATGCCTGGCCTTGAAATATTTGCTTGCATGAATGATTATTTATGATCCAATTAGTTGAAGGTCCTAAACTTGAGAGCAAGTAGAGAGTAATATATGTGGGTGGCAGAAATCTTTAAGTGCAGAAATGATCTATTCACAAAATGTGTATGTGTTATATATTGGAACAAGGGTGTATGGAAAAAGAAATATTATTTATTGCAGCCTATGGGTTTGGGTTTCGAATGAACATTGTATAATGTGCAATAGATTGCACAATTTCTAAAGAACCTGCTTCAATACCGTTATGTTTTGTTATATTCTACAGTTTTAAACAGGTCAGATTGAACCTCTCTCATATGAGCAGAACTTTTAAATATTTCATACACATCCTATTAATATTACTTCTTATGTCCACGGCCGTTCAATTTGAAACTTTACAATAAAATATTCATAATTTTACACTCTCAAATAGTATATAACATCTCGTGGATTTTGGATTGAAAGTTCTGCAACAGGATAATAGAGACACTCAAAATTTACTGTTCTAGCTTATATCACCATGGAAGATACGACAAACAGCCAATGCGCACCTTAATCTAGGCATATTTAACCTACCAGTACAATACACAAACGAAAAAATACACAATCATCACACCACAGAATACGGACGTCCCTTCACCCCACTATCCCTGCATCACCAAACCCTCGGATGAGACAACCTTCTTAATTAAAGAACCTTGACGGGTTCCTGGATTAACGAAACGTATTTCAGCCGGGGACAAGACGGGTAGTTTATTTACAGACTGGGGACGAGACGTACTTCGCCAAATAAAATGTTTTTCTTTAATTTATTGAGCACGAAATATATTAATTACGAGTTATTTATATTTGGTGGCCAAGTAGTAAATAAATATGTTTCCAGTTATTATAGTAATCAATTGAAGGGTCCAGTGAGAGAGGGAGTTATGCCATAAAACTTCGAAATTCGAGCTTTTTTCCATTTGTATCCTATTGCTGCAATCGTCCATCTATTCTGTGAACTGGTGGTATGAGTCATAACTCCTACAAATAAACCACAAGAATATAGTCCGTGAGTGGGCTAATTATCAAAATTAGTTAACAACAAAACATTTTTAGACACTCTAATCTATCCAGATATAGCGATGAATCTTTAAGTACTCCTATGATGTTTCCTGTGTTTCAAGCAAATACGGATAGTTGTTCGTAATGTTTACTATTTTAAAGTTTAAGAACCGGAAAGCTATTTCATTTATCTAAAAGTCTCTACTATAATAACAATTGAACATTCGTACTTCATGTTCTAAATTACCTTCAAACCATCCGGAATAGTCCTCATTTGAAATATTTTTTTTTCTCCTTCTTATGTACCGAAGGAATACGATATAAGTGATAAGTGGCAGTTTTTATAATTATTGTAATTAATATTATATTTATGTATATTATTACTAGTAGTATAATTCTGTGAATAGTAGACCTCGCGTTAAAAATTCTAAAATATGGTCTTCTTCTTTAAACTGAATAAAAAAAGTAGAAATTCTTATGCATACGTCGTTTTATCCTTTTAACTGCTGTGTCCGTGACCGCAAGGAAAATTTGCTTAAATGTGCCCACACAGAGTTGACAGTAATAAAATATAGATGCAGAGTAATGCTTACCGTTAAAAAGTACAGGTAATTATCCTTGTGTTACATAAACACATCTGTTTTACTGAAATTTCCTTAAGTGTTATAAAAATTATATTCCGCCATCACAGTAACGGATACAGCAGTTAAAAGGAGCATTCATGCAAATTTGGAAGAAAATCGAACGAGTTTGGTGATGCGTATCACACAAATTTACAAAGTGACAATAAACCCTTAGAGTTATGTCAAAAATATACTGGAATGAAGTTGTAGAAAATTTTACATTGGAGAGGGGAATTAGTCTTCCTGTGTTTATAGCATGAATCGAGAACCGTTTAAAGACATTTTTGAAAGGAAACCATTACACCGGGCACCATCTTACACGTCAAAAAGTAAAAATCCTTACACATGAGTATTTAATGAGTTTTAAATGACTACAAGGAACATAGGCGTACCGAGGGGGGGGGTTTTGGGGGTTTGAACCCCCCCCCCCATTGATTAAAAAAAGGAAAATTATATAATTTTTTTAAGTCTGCCCATAAATTACTTAATACAAGTATAAAGCGTGGGAAGCTTAAAACTCGTTATTTTGCGTCTTAATTTTTAAAATTTTCCGGGGGAGGACCCCCGAAAGCTTAAAACTCGTTATTTTGCATCTTAATTTTTAAAATTTTCCGGGGGAGGACCCCGGAACCCCCTCTCCCTGGGGGGTATTCCATACCCCCCAGACCCCGCGGATGTTATAACCCCCCCATATGGTCGGCCTGGTTACGCCTATGACAAGGAACATAGGCTATATCCCAAATTTGAATAAAATCGAACCTGAATTGGTTTGGTCGTAACTGAATAACACATAAATTTACAGACAGAGGAAATGCCGAACGGTTGAATTAAAACAGGACCTCACTCCGTTCGGTGAGTAATTACATTATTTGTCAACGATATCTACTACATACAGGATTATCATTGAACCCAAATTATTAAAAACATCGATTTTTATTTAATTTTAAAATTTATTTATTACAATACATTACATTGGCCTATTGTTACCTGTTACATATTACATACTACAAGCATTACCAAGTCTTCAATTTGATCCTTGTTTGAGAGCCTCCAGATGATCAAAGCTCAGTTCAGTGGGCTGCAATTAATATATCTGTTAAATGAAATATAAAAAGAGAAATACGCAAGTAGACAAATACAATGTATACATAGAAACATATATAAAACATTTATATGTTCTATTACAAAAGAAATTTAATTGTTAAAAAAGAACGCCCTTCTATAAATAAGCTTATATTCAGGTTGACTTAATATAAATAAAAATAAATGGCAGAAATCAAGATACTAAATTTTATAAAATTAGAATTTTCTGCATTAAAAAATAATGTAAATTTTCGAACATTAATTTAGACCATCCGATTGCCAATTTTATTTCTCCAAAACCAAACATGGAGTTCCTTAGTTTATACTGACATTGTTTGAAGTAAATGCATTTTGTTCGGTTTTCTTAGTAACAAAATAATAATGGAGACTTTTTAACCAATTTTCGTCACCTTGAATTCAGAATATAAATTTTTTTGTTAGAGGTTCTAAACAATTTTTTTAATTCTCTTTCCAGACAAAATTAATGTTAAACAATTGGTCGTAGATATGCTACCACAACCAAGAATTCCAAATTAGTATATATATATGCCTAAATGTGTACACACACACAGAAGTGTTATCCTGCAGAAGTGTTGAGAGGTCAGTTCATGTGCTTTAAACTGTTTCACCTATGTGTCTGCTTGTTCCTTTTGTGTATATACGCGTATGTCAATATGTAGCCTATGTTATTTCGTACGGTCGTATGTACACAGGCTAGATATCTAGGCCTATACTATGGAAATACTTCTTTTTCAAAATTCGAGTGCGTAATAATAACAAATGATGTGCTAAAGTGACGAATCCAGAATTAATATAACTGCATTGCCCTTTCTTGGGGTATGTCGTGACGTAGTGGTTGAGGCATTGCGCTACAAACCGGAAGGGATCGAGTTCAATTCCCGATGAGGTCGGTGGGATTTTTCCATTGGCCTAATCCTTCTGGTGGTACTATGGCCCTGGGGTCGACTCAGCCTCTAAAAGAAATCAGTAGCCTACAAGGAGTATTCCTGGGGTAAAAAGCGCCTGTGCGAATGGCACCTTACTGGCACCTTCCTGTGCCGATGTCTCAATCTGGGAACCTTATTCTTCCGGAAACCCTACGGGTCTCCATGGCCTATATAGGATAACTTTAACCTTTTTTATCATCCTTTCTTCCTTACTGCCATAATAGATAAATTTTCAATGCTTTCATTTCAACTAAGCGAATTTGTAATGAAATTCTATGTTACAGTAATAAAACAAATATAATTAATTTCATAACTCTTGAGAGCCCATTGCTGAAAGAATTTTCGTTTGCTTTTATCTCGCAAAATGATGTCTGATATAAAAGGTCTTTTCCGTCCTTCTGTCATGTGGAGAAAAACGAATTATTTCATACAGCCAGTTGCTGTAAATAGATTTTAATGCATGTCTATAGTCTCTGAATGCCTTTTTTTGCAGTATAGCAAATAGTAATGTTCAGTTTTAATTTTAACTGTCCTTTGTTTAATCCTCATTTTAATTAAAGTTCTTCATATTGTTCTAGTTCTCACAAAGGAGTATTTCAGTGAATAGGAAACTTATCAAATAACCAACATTATTTTTTAGATGAAAATGCAGTAGCAATAAAACTTTAGTTAACGGCATGCTTAAGGACGTGGCCAAACTGTCAAACCCCTGTGAAATATATTGACGAATTTTATATTGACCAGCGAGGGGTAGGTCTAGTAACAATGTAATTAGATACATCTTATTTCCTCGTTGGGGTACGTCGTGGCATAGTGGTTGAGACATTGCGCTACAAACCGGATTGTCGCGGGTTCGATTCCCGATGATGTCGGTGGGATTTTTCGATTGGCCTAATCCTTCTGATGGCACTATGGCTCTGGGGTCGACTCAACCTTTAACAGAAATGAGTACCAGGATTATTCCAGGACTAAAAATCGGCCGGTGCGTAGGGCTGACAGCATTACCACATTCCTGGGATTCTCAACCTCCAGAAACTCTATGGGTCTCCATGGCCCGTACAGGGATCACTTTACCTTTTTAACCTTTCATTTCCTCCTTAATATTAAGTCAATAATTATGCCTAGAAATTTAAGCCTGTAGCTGCATAGGTATTATCTGCCAGCCAATGACACTGTTGATTTTCGTGTGTAGGAGACTGGTCACTTAAATAATTAGGTTTAAGCTATAGGCTACTATAGGCCTACATGGAGTAGCTATGAAGGTGGGCATTTCCATGAAGTATCTTTGCAGAAACATAAATACACAATTTATTTGACGAATATATGTGACGGTATGCGGGTTATAACTGTAGTAAATTTATAAGTGCAATGTTTAGATGATCGTAAGGTAA
Source organism: Ectobius pallidus (assembly GCA_964059195.1). Taxonomy (NCBI): domain Eukaryota; kingdom Metazoa; phylum Arthropoda; class Insecta; order Blattodea; family Ectobiidae; genus Ectobius; species Ectobius pallidus. Next base: position 47,773,196 of record CAXKWD010000001.1, on the reverse strand, counting down.
CTAAGATACAAATAAGCATACAGTTTCTCTAGAACAAGTATATAATTTTAAGTATTTGAGTTTTTAAATAGGCTTCTATTCAGAGAAAGATGTAAATATAAAATTATCAAAATTTCAAACAATAAGTGATAGGCCTACAATTCATAAAACATTTAAAAATAAAACAAGACTAAACACTAGAATTAAATTTTATAAAACAATGGTTAATCCTGTATTAATGTATGAATCTCAGAACTGGATATAAACAAGAAACGTTATGAATAAAATGCAAGCACCCGAAATGAATTTTTTTTCTTTTAGAAAAACAAAAGGATACCTTATTTGACCCCATAAATAATGAGGTAATCAGAGAAGAATTCAAATAAATGCAATAAAAGAAGTTATAAAACAATACAGGAACAAGTGATTACAGGTTACTTGTGGTCATACCCTTTTTAGACTACGGATTAGTTAATGCCCCGATTGACTATAAATCTATATTGTTGTTTTAATTAAGGGGATACGTAAGAGCCTACCTTTTTTTAAATGTATTCATTTAAGGTGGCTTTTTAACTGTCAGGGTCACCAGCGACCACGGCCTATCTTTATAATGTTAAATACAATGTACGTTTTCTAAAAAAAAATCCTAATGCTAGGCACTTGATCTATTTACTGTGTCTAGAAACCTACTCTATGTCAGTACTGAAAAAAGGATACTTCATAACTGAAATATGATTTTTTACTGAAATATGATTTTTTATTATAAAAAGAATTATAAGATTTTTAAGTTTTCCATAAATTAACCAGTTTAAAAAATGTGTGTTTTTAGTGTAAGACATCTGAATAAACAAATCCTATAAATGTAAAGATTGGAGGTTAATTAGGAGTTGAGAAAATGTCTTTTTGTGTGGAAAAAGTAAACTTAGGGAAACTGGCTTTAAAGTTAGGACATCCCTGCGCCATAGTCTGGATCTTCGCAGAAGAAAGCATGGATAAAATGATAGTAAATAAAATATATGATAAACAAATTAAAGAGGAAACTCCAGTGAATAAAATACCATAAAAAACTCAATTTTCATCCAAAAACCAATTCAACTTCAAAGTAAAAACATCCCTGAGCCATAGTCTGGACCTTGTCAGAAAAATAAAAAAAGCATGGATAGAATTATATTACAATACTACCTTATGATACATCATTTTCCAGAGGAAAGTCCAGCGAATAAAATATAACAATAAAAAGAAAATAATTTTCATCCAAAAATCAATTCCATTTCCCCTGAAGCTCATATAATGTTTACATTCTTAGCAGCAATGTGGTTTGTTCAGATTTCTTCGTGCTTAAATTTTCAAATTATCGATCCATTACGATCATTTTCAAATCAATGGATTAAGGTAGGACCTAAGTGCTAGGTTTAATGAGATTCAGTGTACAAATTAGCGTACCCTAATCCTACCATAATAGGAATCCCACCGAAATTCATAACTAATATATACATTTTGGGTAGTATTGATGTTAAGTATAATATTCAAGAACTTCATAATTTCCAATGAGGGTGCGTAATATATATATTTTTAGTACCACCTTCAATATAATAAATAAACCAAAAACTTAGGCTAATATAGACACCACCGCACTTGAATTAATGGTCTTCAAATATTAAACAAATAATTACTTGAAATTCTATTAAGGTATTATAATAATTTCGGACTCGCCGCCGAAGTGACATTGTCTTGCAGGCATATATAAATTTTTAATTGACTACAAATAGTTACAATCAGTAAGCTTCAAATCTTTGCCGCACACTTTACATTAGGACAATAACTTTGATTTGTATATAATTTTTTTTTTAATTGACTGCATACATATATTTTTGGGAAATTACTCAGCCAATCTCCCCGCGGTGTCTCCTGGGTAAAGCTGAAAGGCTTATCATCACCTAATTACTTGGCCGAAACTCATACGTCCCTCTCAATACACTGGACCGAAATTCTCACTGGCCGCTATTCCTACGGGCCGCAATTCGTACGTAAATTTGATATTGGGCCGCCACTCAATTTTACCTCTGTCAATAACTATTATTTGACTTTTAGTTCATAGCAGAATGAAAAATATATTTTACCGACTGTGATGGCAGAGGCGGGAACATACCAGAATCACTTTAAATTACTCGCAAGTAAGTGTAAAGGTTGCAAGGTTGCAAGTGTAAAGGAACAATAATTAACAATTCTTGTATTCATTTAGTTTACATAACATAACATAATAATGTGACTATAGATGCTGTTAATGTGATAACAGATGGTATTGTAAAGCAGTTTTTTAAAAATAAAGTAATAGTATTTTTAATAGTAAGGTATCATGACAATAACCAATGGCATTCTAAATATTTTAAGCCCGTAGCTTAAACCCCATTTTCCTGCTTTATATACTTTAGGCTTATCACCATTCAGGGTTGCTTTAAGTTGGATTAAATTCCATAACAGGTGTTTTTTTTTATACATAACTCGAAATTACTTTAGGACAAAGATTACATTATGACATGCATTTTAGCAACTAGTCTGCAAAAACGTCCTTTTTTAAAATATAATTAAAGCAGAAGTATTGATACTAAATAGATTTACATTAAGAAAACCATAATTTCGGATCTGAGAAACCGAGCGATATGAAAGCTTCAGATGGCCAATACTTTTACGGCACAAGGTGTATTGTATTTGAAACGTCATTCCAAACATTTTAATCGATATGCAATTCTATGATCTGAAGTTCCTCTTTGTCATATAGGAATGGCAGCAGTATTTATTTCATTGCAGACTGAAAGAGAGAAGGACTTATCTTTGGGAACGATATTTTAACAGCATTTTACTCCAGCATTTCATTTGCATTTCCTAGCAAACATCAACTTCAAAAGAAAGAGAACACAGCCAGAAATAGAAGGCTGAAATTAATTCTTTAGCTTGATACAGTTCATGTAATTGCTTTATTAAATAGTCCCTTAAAAAGCATGGTCTACAGCTTAAAATAGAGAACTAATTCATGATAAAGAAATGTAATTTTGCAGAACAGCAGAATAAATATGCAGGTATTTTTATATTCATAGAAGTCAATTTGTTAATGTGTTCTTTGGATGTAGATTTTAATTTTCCCAACTAGTGTGTGACGAATATCACGTAATAGTTAGAATCCACACATTAATTATAGGCTACCAACAGATCCAATACTTGATTGAACAAAAGAACTCAACACCCACAAAAATCTAAATGCAATGACGACATTCACCTCTTTCAACTATACAGTCGGATCCTTTTGTCAAAACTTTACGTCTTGCAGGAACAAGGCGTTGAATCTTGTTCATACACTCACCACTGGGGTTTTCACAATATTAAACTCTTTTACTACATTCTATTTTTCCCTGAGAGACATTATATTAGGGTTCCATCCCAGAAATTTCAGCCCAGCTTTCAACTATTGGAATTTTTATTACGATTTATTCAGTACAAGTGGACGGGCGGGGTTCATTGCGTACAAATCAGGCATTTTAAATGAAATAAAAAATTATTTACAATTATTATCCAAAAGGAAGAAAATTATTAATTAATATTTCCTCTACCCAAAGAAAATTTTGTTGTTTCTCTTGGTAGATTCTTTGTTCTAACCTCGTCTTCTGATTTAAGTGTCTCAATGCACAGTATTCAGACCGTCTGTAACTTACATACAGCATATCAGTTTACATTATAAATCAATTGTCAAAACATAATGTAGTCCTAAGAAATAAGTTATCTTACCGTATTTTACGGACTATAGGACGCTCTGGACCATAAGACGCACTTGATTTTTACAACACCTTGTTTATAACTATGGTATTATCGGAAATATTTACCACACAATTTTAATTTTTTTAGTGTACTTCGGACCATTAAACGCACCCAACCTTTAAGACCCTGTTTTCAAGGAAAAAAGTGCGTATTATGGTCCGTAAAATACGGTAATTTATAAACAGAGTCTATTGGTGACTACTTTTTATTCGGGGGTTTCCTTTAATTATTTAAAACATTAATACAAGAGGTTATTTATATTGAGCTTATTCCTAGGTAGAATAAATTATTTAACCAAAAATAATTCTACAAGAAAAATATATTCAACTTTCTTCCTCCTGTTATTTTTGTTAACTTCCAGTACCTCCTATTGGATTAAAGTTTCCTTTTTTCCTTTTTATTTCCCCATTATCCGTTTAGTGCTATTATTAATTCATTATTAGCTCTCTGATATAGGCCTATTTCATGCCCTAACTACGCTACTTAGGCTTTCTACTACAGAATAACTTACAACTTCACGTTCTATAAAGAACCTCCTCACATTCTATAAAGAACCTTCTACACAATTTCGACCATGTAGGCCTACTTCATTTCCTCACTACGCCATTTAGGCGTCGTACAACAGAATTTGAAATGAGTGTATCAAGAACAATAACGAAATTAAACTATTAGATCTTAAGTACCAAATCCATGGATGAGACCTATCACATCAACAAAACCTAAGAGGGAGGGACCCTAACATAAATGTCTTGTCTTTACCCCTATAGACTTCCTTATCCCCCCTCGCAACCTTTCTAAGATACAAAGATTTGCCCTAGGTCGGTATCAGGTTGCTGGGTGGAAATCCACCGACCACCTAAGTAATGTACCATATTGTTTGGCACATATGTTTTTTTATTTTTATTCATTTGGTTTTCAGGTACTTACGCTTTTGTTTACGTTCGCATCATTCCATCTCTGCTCTTTTGTTTTCTTCTATCTTTGCTTATCTTACAAGTGTACGTGTTTCGGGGCGCGTTCAAATGTTTTGTTTTGCTGTTTTTCTACCTTCTCGCGTGCTCTTCTGTCAGACCCTCAGTCTGCAGCTAGGAGCCTTCCCGTGAACATCTTGCCATCTCTTGCCGTCTCTGAACCCCTGTCCGGGTTCATTTTTCCGTCTATCCATTCAGGTATGTTTCTGATTTAGTTATGACTTAAAGTTTTCTTTTCTTGGCGAGTTATTTATTTTTACATTAAATTCTAGTTTTCGATTTAGTTAAATTTCTTTCTCGCCAGGATGTTTTTCTTTCGTTCACTGCTGTTCTATCGTTTAGTTTATTTTCGTCATTGATTTATTTTTGAGATGGAACGATCCGGATACGCCCCCTTTCTGATTAATGATGTATACCGAACCAGTTCTAGCTAAATTGTTCAGCTTGTAGTTTTCAAATAGATTTTTATCATTTGTATCTTATATTTTTATAAATAAATTGTTAATGTTCTGAGTCAGTGATTTTTCTGGTTACATTATGCTATTCTCCCCTGGGTTATTTAATGGGTAAATCAAATTACCAGCACAAATTGTGGTAGCAAGCGTACTCGGTCGTGTTTTTGGGCTTCCTTTTTCTAAATTTTTTTACATCTTGGGCTTTCTAATTTAACTAAACTGTGATCAGTCTACTCAAGTTTTCTAAATATTTTGCCGGCGTGTTTACTTGCCATTTAAAACTTCCTTTTTCTTTCCGATTTCTATTTCAATATGGAAGACATTGTGATTTCCCCTGACGCTTTACGTAAAGATGAGCTTAGGGCTGAATTTTTGCATCGCGGTGTCTATAAAGGAATAGATGTCGAGTTGCAGGCTCTATTGTCTAAATGTAAAGAAATGAAATTGTTTAGTATGCCTGGCGTAGATAAATATAATGAAGATTTAGCTATCGATGAAAGCGTTAGGATACAGAATGCATTGAAGGAATTTGAGAAAAATGTTGAGGAATTCGAAAATACTGGGATTACTGATAGACAGTACCGTAGAATGTTGCATAGATTGGTACATTGGAGAGAAAGGAATTCATTTTTAAACCGTATCACTGAAGAGCAGGATATTATTACCAACCAACAGAGAAGAGAGTTAGTTTTCTTGGAGTTGTTCGAGAAGTTAAGATTATTGCGGGCCGGTAGTACTGACACATTGATGGTGCCGGATAATGTTTGTACTCGACCTACTGTTACAGCTCAGAAAAGTGAAACTTTTGTTTCGCCGTACTTATTGGATTCTCAACCTAACCTGCAATTTCAAGGTGCTAGACAAACCGATGATTCTGTAAACTTACTTGGTTTTATTTCTGCTACCAATGAAAATATTGCTCGGCCTCTTGAAAATGACCAAGATATTTCTAGTCAAAGCATTTCTCTTCCAAATTTAAAATTTAAAATTCTTGAATTACCAAATCCTGTAGAACAGTTTATTCAGAAATTTCCGGTTTTTGATATTTGTAATGCTGATCAAGCTTTTCTTTTTTTGAAACAACTAGTTATTTTCCAAAAACAAGTGTTATCATTCCGATTAAGTGAAATTCAGATATTACAAATTATGTGCTCTCATGCTACAGGACAACTACTAGATTTAATCATGAAAGCTATTAATACTAGAGTAACAATAAAGCAGTTTCAACTTTCGGTAATTAAATATTATATTCCGGATATTATCTTGCACCAACTTACTGGGAAGTACTATTTTCGTAATCAACGCCCTGAGGAGAGTTTTCTTAATTACCTTGAAGACATTGAAATCGTAGCTAGTGCTTTATTGTTGCCCCATTCTGAGAAAGAATCAGTTGCGATGGTTGGTGCGGGTGCTAGATTGCCCGAAGTCCGTGGCCTGTTTCTCAGCTTATCTCCACCTGTTACTTGGGAACAGTTAAAAGAACTTGCTCCTAAATTGAATAATGCGGCGGCTTTGGGGCAATCTTATGCTTCACCGCGCCCTGAACGGCAAGATGATTTTTCTAATAGACCCACCTTCTACAGGAATAGCTGGTCGGGTCAAGCTAGATCTAACCTGGCCACTCGGGGCGGCCGATCTGTTATTTTTTGTGATGTCTGTAATCGAGCTGGACATACTCGCGATAGGTGTTGGGGTAGAACAGGCGCTACCAATTATCGTGGTAGGAATTTTGCATCGAGCACTGGTAATAGGCAGAGCTGACTAGGCAAGAAAAATCATTGCTTAAGGAAGGATGTGAAATTTCCTATTATAGCAAAAGTGTCTAGTAATGTCCCTATTGTTACTGCTTGTTTAAATAACATCTCGTGTCAAGCTTTAGTAGATTCCGGCAGTTCTTACTCTATTGTATCCCATGAATTTGCTGCTAAAAATAACTTTACTGTTACCCCGTGTGAATTGGTTTGCTATAGTATTGACCAGTCCCCAGTGAGAATTTTAGGCAAAACTTCACTTAGAATAAAACTAGCTAAGTTTACCTGGAATTTCAATTTCATTGTAATTAAGGGGCTGCCTGTTCAGGCTGTTTTGGGGGCCGATTTTTTGTCTAAAACTAGAACCATATTGGACTTAAGTTGTGGTGTGCTGCGTTTTGGGTTCGACCCGAGAACAGTTGCGCAGTTACATTTCGATTCTCGAAATGCCGAGTATGAGGTTTTAGCTGCCACTATTGATCCGTTGTTTGAAAATAATTTTCCTGCGGATCTAAAATTGTCTCATCTTTCCTCTGAGAAGGCTGCTGACATTCGTCGTTTGGTAGAACTGTACCCGGATGTTCTAACTAACGACCTGGGGCTAACTAACCTCATAGAGTACGATATTGTTCTGGAAGATCAAAAGGCTGTTAGGTTACCACCGTATCGCCTATCTCCGCCTCGTATGCAAATTCTTAAAGCCAAAATTGACTCTATGCTTCAGCAAGGCATTATCAGACCATCCAAATCTTCATACTCAAGTCCGATCTTTCTGGTACCAAAACCAAACAATGACTTCCGTCCAGTAGTCGACTACAGGGTGCTCAACAGTAAAATCTCTATAGAGTCAGTGCCATTACCGGATGTACACAATAATTTTCATTGGTTTCAAAAGGCAAAATTTTTCACTAGCCTTGACTTGAATAGCGCCTATCATCAGATTCCGCTTTCAGAAAAGTCTATGCCGCTCACTGCTTTCGCGACTGACTGGAATTTGTACGAGTATACCCGCGTGCCATTTGGAATAGCAGTCGGCGCGCAAGTGTTAACTAGGTTATTAGACTCCATTTTCTCTGATATTAAATTCCAGTTTGTTTTCCATTATTTGGATGATCTGATTGTGTATTCAAATTCTTACGAAGAGCACTTGGAGCATTTGCAAGAAGTTTTGCATCGTTTGCGCGAGGCCAAACTTACGGTTAAACCGGCTAAAGTAAATTTTTTGGCTCAGAATCTGTCATTTTTAGGCCATCTGATAGGTCCTAATGGAGTTTCTATTGACCCTGACCGCACAGTTAAAATTCGAAATTTTCCTCCCCCGCGCAATCAAAAAGCTGTCGGAAGGTTTGTAGGTATGGTTAATTACTTTTCCAAGTTTATACCTAAGTTTGCAGAAATTTGTGCGCCTCTGAATGCTTTAAGGAGAAAAAACACCAAGTTTCATTGGGGGGAAGATCAGCAGAAAGCTTTTGAATTACTTAAACTAAAAGTCACTAACCCTCCTGTGTTGGCGATGGCCGACTTCTCCAGGGGTTTCATATTACAAACGGATGCTTGTGGGCGCGCCCTAGCGGCGGTTTTACTGCAAGAGTTTCCTGATGGGAGACGCCCCATAGCTTTCGCTTCACGTGCCTTGACTGATCAGGAGAGGAAACTTTCGATGTACGAACTTGAAGCCTTAGCGGTTCTTTTTGGCATGGAAAAATACAAAATGTACCTAGAACACGTTGAGTTTCTTTTGGAGACCGATAATCAAGCTCTTAGTTGGGTCCTAGGCCGTCCGAGAAAAACTGGTAAAATTGCTCGCTGGGCGTTGCGTATTTCAGCATTTAAGTTTAAAGTCAGTCACATCCGTAGTTCGATGAACGTAGTAGCGGACACATTGTCTCGTATGTTCGAGGGTTACTCCGACGAGCAACTTGGTGGCGATGATTCTGCCAGTGAGCCCGAAAATGAGGTTTTTCTTAGTGCCCTTCTTTCGGATTTGCCTACTTCTTTCCTTACTATAAGGGAGGCCCAGAGTCAAGATCCAAAATTAAATAGTATTTTACAAGATTTGGAAAAAGGTACTCCTATTCCCCCATATTCTGTTAAGGATGGTGTCCTTGTATGCAAGGCTAATAGGGATGGCAAATTTAAAGTGGTAGTACCTGATAACTTGGTCCCGTTGCTTTTTCAATACTTTCATATTTCTCCAGTAGGGGGTCATTTGGGTTTGTATAAAACCATAGGCAAAATAAGGGAGCATTTCATTTGGAAGGGTTTAGATAAGGACATACAGATAAGAGTCAAATCTTGTAATATTTGTAAGCAAAGTAAACCGGCTCAGAAAGTACATTACGGTTACCTCGCGTCTCAGATTGCCTCTCGCCCCATGGAAAAATTGTTTATTGATTATGTGGGACGTTTGCCAAGGTCTAACAAAGGTAATACTTTCCTATTGGTTTGCGTGGACGCGTTCTCAAAGTTTGTGTGGTTTTTTCCAGTCCGTGAAGCCACTTCTGCTGTTACTATTGCTTGCCTTTCTCAGATTTGCTCTACTTTTGGCCCTCCTAGTAATATTGTCTCAGATAATGCTAGTCAGTTCACATCTAATTCCTTCCGTAAATTTTGCTTTGACAGGGGTATAGCTCATGTGACTACTACGCCCTTCTATCCTAACCCTTCATTGGCTGAGAGGGTAAATAGAAACATTCGTTCTGCCCTTATTGCTTTCCATTCTGACAATCACGGACGTTGGGATGTGAATTTGGAGTGGTTAGCCTATGCATTCAACACGGCTATCCACGAGGCTCATAAGTCTACCCCTTTTGCACTTATGATGGGTTTTCAGCCAAATTGTCCTCTGTCTAACCTCTGGGCTCTCAATGAATTACTTCCTGATCAACCGAACCCGCAGGATTTAAAAGATAGATGGAGTAGGGCGCTTCGCAACCTAAAAAGGAGTCACGCCAAAACCCAAGAAAGATATAACAAGGATAAAGCTCCCATCCCTTTTAAACCCGGTGATAAAGTCTTTCTTAAGAACCACCCTATCAGTAAAGCCATAAATAAATTTTCTGCAAAATTGGCTCCCCGTTTTTGCGGCCCGTATCTCATTGAAAAGTTTACTACACCGGTTTCTGTTTCCCTACGGGATGAAAAAGGAAAGTTTTATAGGGCGCATGTTTCTCAGTTGAAAATGGCTTAAGGATTTTGCTCGTGCCAGGGGTCTCCATGATTTGGGCATGGTGATTTGGCGTTCCCGGCTTCCCGAGTCTTAGGTCTTCTTTTCGGCTTTTCTCTATCTTTTTTTATATAATTATACATATTTTGGTCTAAATTTTCAGTATATATATATTTTTTCGCTTGCAGCTTTGCTTTATTTTGATAAAAAGAATATTAAAATTCAATACATCAAAGTATTTTTCTGGCAAAGTTTTGTTTTGGCGTTAAAATTTAAATTCTAAAAGGTCATATTCAAATTTTTGAAGTTTTCTGGGGTTTTCTGGGGTGTTTCTGGGATTTTCTATTTATTCAAAATTTTAGGCCCAAGCTGTTTTAAGTTTGAATATGCGAGTTTTAATTGTTTTTCAAAATTTAGTATTTGTCCAATTTGTGGAATTATTTATTAATCTTTTATTTTGTAATTTTTGCTAGTAGTTTTGCTTTAGACTTAGCATATTCATACTTATTCGGCATTTTTGTTTTGGGGAGGGTTATATGAAATAACTATGCAATTTTGATTAATATCGGTTTATTTTTCTCTGGTTCCTGTTGCCATTTTCAATCTGTTCTATTATAATCCCCTTATGCGTTGCTGCCACTTGATGTTGTTTACATGTTACGTCTCTAGGTTGCCGGTCGTTCCTCTCTGATGTTCTGTTATTATTTTGTTCTTATTTTGTTTTGGTTTAATTTTGTTGAGTTTTTTTTCTTCTTTCTGCATACCTGAATCTCCTTTTGTTTTTATCCATTTCCTGAAAAGAAATAGTAATTTTCAATATAATTGGGTTTTTTTTATTTTTCATTCTGAATTTAATTGGTATTTTCAAAAATAATTAAACAATCAAGCTAAGATTTCCAGACTATTCCCCCCTAGACTGCAGACTCCTAATTACACGCTTTAGCTGTATATTTTGCTAATAAAAATAATAAATATAATATAAACAGTCTTTCTCAGCAGTAATTTAACTATAAGCCATTATATTTCACACGACCGAAATTATAGTTATCATAAATGTTATTGGTTTTGGCATTATATCAGAGATAAAATATATTTTCCACAAATCTAAATTTTCAGATTAAAAAAAAAAAAATCAAAATTCATTAGCCTGGAATCTTGCTATCATTTATTAGCTTCTGTAAAAAAAAAAGAGTCTCACTTTATACAGGCCAACTAGTGAGTTTTCTTATTTCAAATATAAGTTTTGGAAGTGTCAAAAAAATCTGAGACATCCCATTGTTTTGTATTATATAAATAATCATTCTATAATGCAAACAAAATATTATAATCTAATATCCTTAGATTTTTAATGCTTCCTAGTTGAGCATTTCTTGAATGAGCTTACCAAAAGTGAAAAAAAAAAAACAAACAAAGGAGAATACAAAAAAATCTCAAAGAAGTAACTAAGACATAAAAAAAAAACTAATACTAATCACCTTTTTGTGTCTAAAACCTCTATAATGGTTACCATGCTTATGTCCTAACGCTCTGTCGGCTCGGTAAAACATTTAGTTCATATTACTGAAGTAATTGCTACTTCAGCTATTGTTTTCTTCCGACTTGAGTTTCAAAAGTTCATGAAATATATAATTCACCAAAGCTATTGTATAAAATATATATAAATATATTTTTCTAAATAAAGATAAATATCGCATATGACTAACCTGAAAAAAATAAGGCTAAAGTAAATTCTGCCGATTTCACTTATTAAAAGGCGTGTATTTACATATATTACGTGTCATATTTATTAATTTGCACGTATTCAATTATTGTCTACCATTTTCATCTGTTGGGTTTGCTGTGTCCGTTGCGCGGTTTGTTCTGTCGTGTTTTGTTGGTCGTCTCTGACTCCTCCACGAGAGGGCACCTCAGCTTTCCGTTCGCAGCTCGCGGGGGTGTCTGCTAATTTCGTGGAGGAGGTGTTATTTTTGCTCCTTGCTGGCGGACGGCTTTGTTAGTTCGGGTCTCACAGAGCGGGGCGTCAGCATTGTGTTCCGTTTCCGCCCCTTGTGGGCGAGGTTTTATTTGCTTTTTGTTTCAGACTCCCAGCTCGACAATCTGTTTTCTGAAGGAAAAATTTCGCTAGGTAAAGGCATGGCCTACTAGCGATGCGTCGCCCTCCGGTCCAGGACAGTGGATGAGTGCAGCGAGCGACGAAGAAATTCCTTTAAAAAAAAAACTTACCTTTCCAACCCATGCCGCGCTCCGTCACTCCAATTCCAATTTCCATCAATTCATTTGTCATGTGTTTTAGTCCGGACTATCCAACTATCCATTTATGTCATCATTCATTCATTTCATTTCATTTTGCCATCATTTGCATTAATATTTTCTCTGCATCATCCTATTGTCACCTCATTTAGCTTTTCATCTCATATGTTTCATCTTTTCACTTAATTTATCAATATTTATTAAATTATTGTTGTAATAAAAAAAAATATTCATGTAGTTTAACACTGAAATTATTGTAAATAATAACTTTATTGGGCTTCACCCTTATGTAAATATTCTCCTTTAATTGTTATTTATTCATGGTGAGATTTTTATATTAATAATTACAAAAAAAATTAATTGTATGTAAAAAAAAAGGGCCTCTCATATTCTATAAATGGCTATTAATAGCTTTTGGGGCTTATCCCGCAGTTGAATGTTTTGTAAATTAATATTGCCCTTTGTATATAACTGTTTACTTGCAATTTTCTAAAATTCTTATTTGTAAGCACATGAACTTTCATAAAACTGTAATTGCTAATAGTTTCAAGTTATAAAAACTCTACTATGATTTATAAATCAAAATAAGGTCCCTTCTGGAGCGTCTAAAATTTTCTCTAAGTTAGGGGGCAAAAGAAAATTAAATATTAAAAGCTCTTAAAGCAGTTTTTGAAATGTTATGTTGTGAGTACCTGAATATTAATATTCTCTTTGTAATTTCAGTATGTTGTGCTGTGGTGCTTTGCTCCCCCATGGCCATTCTTCAGAATATGTATTTGCACTGACTATGTGGCTTCTTGCTTGCTACTCTGTTTGGCCATCCTCTCCGACTGGCTTCTACTGGCTTCTTCTGGCTTCCTGGCTTCTGTGTCCGGGGACGCCCGGGCGCCGCTGTCTAGGTCTCCTGTGCAAGATAAAGCGACTATCACAACATGACCCAGTTCTGCTGTTGTCAAAACAACTATGGAATGCATGCACCTGTCATGCGTTACTCACCGTACATCAACATCTCAAGAACTATGCAGCTTCTGTTTGATGCATGTTTGTCATGCTTCAATTATTCAAATTATTACAACAAGTTATTATTACAAGTTATTATACTACACGATATTGGACATTGTGTTTAGCCAGTGACTATATTTATTGAGTTTTGGACAACTCCTGTTTTGAGATGGACCATGAGTAATAGCAAGCCCTTTGTGTACTATATATATATTTATGCAGTGCTTTTCAAAAATATCTCTTCAAGATTTTTTTTGTTGGTCGGCGGGGAGATTATGTACCATATTGTTTGGCACATATGTTTTTTTATTTTTATTCATTTGGTTTTCAGGTACTTACGCTTTTGTTTACGTTCGCATCATTCCATCTCTGCTCTTTTGTTTTCTTCTATCTTTGCTTATCTTACAAGTGTACGTGTTTCGGGGCGCGTTCAAATGTTTTGTTTTGCTGTTTTTCTACCTTCTCGCGTGCTCTTCTGTCAGACCCTCAGTCTGCAGCTAGGAGCCTTCCCGTGAACATCTTGCCATCTCTTGCCGTCTCTGAACCCCTGTCCGGGTTCATTTTTCCGTCTATCCATTCAGGTATGTTTCTGATTTAGTTATGACTTAAAGTTTTCTTTTCTTGGCGAGTTATTTATTTTTACATTAAATTCTAGTTTTCGATTTAGTTAAATTTCTTTCTCGCCAGGATGTTTTTCTTTCGTTCACTGCTGTTCTATCGTTTAGTTTATTTTCGTCATTGATTTATTTTTGAGATGGAACGATCCGGATACGCCCCCTTTCTGATTAATGATGTATACCGAACCAGTTCTAGCTAAATTGTTCAGCTTGTAGTTTTCAAATAGATTTTTATCATTTGTATCTTATATTTTTATAAATAAATTGTTAATGTTCTGAGTCAGTGATTTTTCTGGTTACATTATGCTATTCTCCCCTGGGTTATTTAATGGGTAAATCAAATTACCAGCACAGTAACTCATTAGTTTTCAGTTTAAAGAAACTTGTTGCGTGGACCTTGCTTTATAAAACATTTTTGAGGTAATATATATAAATATAACTTCAATTTTCTGTAATTTATAAAGTAATTCAGTTAAGAAGAGAACGTAAAGTATTAAAACTACTTAAATGAAAGAGCAAACTTCATTAGTTGTGGAGCATATTTTACAAACTTAAGAGCATATGTTCATGCATATGTTTTTTGCTGATAAGAGCATAAACTTCCGGGTCTTGCGTATAAACAAATTTGCTAGTTGAATTTTATCATTTCGATCTAACCTTATCTTCATTTCTTCTTATGTCTTAATATTGACTTACGATGTAATTCATAGTTGCGTTTGCGTTAAGTATTCGTTGCATTGATCGCCACCAAGGTTAAAATATTCAGTACATTTTAATGTAGTTCCCTTGCGACATGATGATTTTCTTGACTACCTGTTAGCAATTGATTATACTTCACATAAGTCATATATTTATTATTCAGTATCATTGATAAAATAATATACATTACACAAGAGTTCGGGAATTAGAGCTTCGTTTTTTCACACTTTCCTTCGCCCTTATATACCATTTTCTGATTTAGTATCACAATATATTATGTGGATTGTTGAATTTACTCAGTTGTGATGAGGATTGACAGCAAAGATAATTATACTAAGTAATATCACAGTAGATTAAGAACAGCGTAAACTGAATGCTCAATTTATTGTAGATTAATGGGATATAGGGCTGATACGGTATGTCAAAGACAGTTCTCTTCCACCTGATTTTATGAATACATTACGCCTTTAAAACACTAATCGAAGACAGTTTCGAAGTTCAATAAAATGCAGATTTTGTGAGAACTCGTTTTTAATCGTGGGTCTTACTTTAATGTTGGATTACAGAAATTGAAGTGTCTGCAGGTAATAAAAAGGTGAAGCCATTTTCAGTAGACCTTAGTGTGTTTGTCGCCAGCCAGCCAGCTTCAACACAGACACACACACACACACACATTGCTGATTGGTTCTCTTCTTTACAACCCCAGGCAAGCAGAGACACGGTTGCAGATTGAATTATCCGGGCATGGCGCGAACCAGTGGATTAGTGGCCAACGTAATGATGTTAAAATCCCTGCGCCCCGAGATAACTTTTCGTCCCTCCATTTCGTCGCTGTTTTCTTAAACTTGCAAAATAAACCCTGTAAAATGTAACTAGTTTTTCTAATTACGGCTAAGCTTCAGAAAGAACACCATGGGTTCATAATTAAGAGTTGAATCGAAGGGAATTTAGTTTGCAAGCCTGCAACTCCACGATTCAAAGACTTTTGAGGTACTATAAGATATATAAAACTAATCTCAGTGTTTAGGAATTTAGTCCAGTCATATTAGGATGTTTACTGCATTAAATCATTTGGTGGAGGAGGCCTAACAGTCTCTTTTTTCAGGTTTTGGTGCATATCACAAAGACGGTGCGTTCCACAAAAGCTTATTGGATTTTTATTAAAGCTTATTAAATTAATTACAAAATAGTATATTCAAATTTATCTATATGTGTTACTATCTCCGAGAAATGATCGGCGAAAATGGAAAGTTTGCTATGGCACAGGTGAGCAGTGGTTGCCGGCTTTTCGGCATGCACATCTCATGCAACCTGTGGCACAACGTCAAAATACAGAGTTGAGCACGCTGTCAGGTGCAGTAGGGGCTTTGGCCTTAAGGTACACATTTGAAACCCACAAAATGATGAAAAATTACATTTTTCACAAACTACCTAGTTAAATACAATGATTCTTCCTCTTTAAATTGGTACTTTTCTGTTTTAATTCTAAGTCACCGTTTTTTAGATATAGAGTTTTTCCTAGAGAGCTGTCAAAAATTTGTCTCCTGCCTTCTCAAGGGATTCTTTATGCAAATTTTATATTTTGAATATCCCGCTGTATGCGGCAGATTCACATTTCTGTTCATAGAGGTCTGCAGTCACCCTAGTAACATACAGTGGCATCTTTTGGAGGAAAAGTAAATGAAAAACAGATGAAAAGAAGCTTGCGTATTTGTTTTGTTAGTTTGATCAAGCTGGTAGCACGTGTTGTTTGTATTTTTATATTGTGCTCTAGCTGTAAAATTACAATAATTACTACAGTCCTTTTGAAAAAATGGGCAAAAGACGTAATTTATGTAGGAAGAAAAGCAGGAAACGTTCTCAAAATAAATGTGCTACAACAAACGATCCTAAATGCAGACCTAATGTGATTCCAACTGTGGAAAAGAATGAAAGTGACTGTGAATCGTTGATAGACCCTATGGAAGAGGATTATTGTGGTTATGTGCTATACCAAGTTGCAAAAGAAAAAGGGCAGAAATACAGCCACAAAGGGAGAGGCATCAAAATTGAGATTCTAAGGCAAATCAAGCCAATATATGAAAGGCTGACCAAGCCGGACATGCTAAAAAAAATGCTTACATGGTAAAACACAGAACCGCAATGAAGCTTTCAATGGAATGATCTGGAAAAGATGCCCCAAGGAAGTTTATGTAGGCCACACAACTGTAAACCTCAGTGTAATGGATGCTGTGTGTCATTTTAATAATGGCCCTGAGGTAGAAATTGAGATATTGAGGCGAATGGGGATCAATCCAGGAAGAAATACAATTGCGGCTACTGCATCCTATAAAGACAAAAGTGAGAAGCATGCCAACACACAAGTTACTCCTGAAGTGCAGAAGAGGAGAAGGTATCTGAGAGCAAGAAAGAAGAGACAAATTGATGAGCAAGAAGCAGCTGAAGGAGTTACCTATGATGCTTGTGGTTTCTAAGGTACGCTAACTTTAATCTTTATTTTCCGTAAGTTGAAGTTTGGGCGGAATATAGATTTTTCAAACACTGTATCTTAGCTTGTAGTTGTGGTATTACAATGAATTTAGTATCATTTTAAAACTTAAAATGTGCTCTAGTGCCTGAAAACAGTGTCATATGATTATACAAATTTACTAGTGACTTATGGATTATTGTTTATAAAGTGGTGCATTTAGAAACAGCTAAGAATTACAAAAATAAGCATGTTTATGAAATGGGACCAGCAATTGTAATAGTAATTTCTTAGGCACTAGACAACTATCTTAGCTATAAACCAGTGAAAAAATCATTACATTATCTCAGTTCGTTTACGAGATATTGCGTTTGAAGTAAATGGTCTAATTTACAGAAACAAAAAATTATTATAAACAAATTTCAAAATATTTATAATGAAATTTCTTAATTAAGACATATATAATCATAAAAAAATATTGTCAAAGCTTTATCAATTTAAACAAATGTTTTCATACCCAAGTGTGTACCTTAATAGGAGTCAGATACCCACCACCTCCTCTTGTCCAGCCCCAACGTTCAGATTCAAGAGATTCATTTACAAACCACTGTTGGACCTGTAGAAACACTCTGCACGAGTGAGTAGAGCAGCATCTTTTATAGGTGGCAATGAAGACAACGCTTTTATCTTGGTCGATGATTTGCCGAGGCACATGTACCTGTGAATAGAACAGAATAGAATAGAATATTTATTTATCAAACAGCATGCTTAAACGAAGTTAGTACATGCAACACAAAATGTAATGTAGGCCTACCTGAGATAATTGAGGTCAAGCTGTTACATCAGCAGGAATATTTGTTCCCCAGCTTCAGCAATGTCTCCTGGCGTGGATGTGGAGGCGTAAAATACTTCAGCGATGTTTTGGAAACATTTTACTATGGCTGCTTGACTTTTCTCTTAAATCGTGGAAGTGGTATCTCATCCAGTGAAGCCATGGATAAAGAGAATGTAGGCCTACTCACTGAATGGCAAGGCCTCAAGTTGTTGGGAGGAGTACAGCCTGCCTTCTGTGTTGCTTCATCCAGGCTTAAAAAAACCATTCGTGGTCTCGTGGTGTGAGTGCCACGAGTAAGACAAGCAGATCCATTCCCGCCAACTACCACCACAGTTGAATAAGAGGTATTTTCTAATCCACACCTGGCAATGCTGCATTCAGCGTCTCCTTTGGCTATGGTGATTTGTATACTTTTTGCACCCAAGACCTGCGGCTAACATATTAATCAGCTTGGTTTTGTTCCTTTCGTTGGAAAGGAAGTTTTCCTGCTGAACATTAGCCGCCATATTCTCATCAAAGTCTATATCCAATGATGTTTTCCTTAATGCTCTCTGATGTTGTTCGGTTCTTATCGTGGAATTCGTTCGTTCTTTGTAACGGTCCAAATAGTATTCGTAGATCAAACAGCAGACTATATCCAATATTACCTGACGTCGAAGATTGTGACAGTTTAGCTGCTGCTAAGATCGTTAGGTCTTCTGTACAGTTATCTGCACTCCGTGTGAACAAAACGACTTTCCTTTCCTGCGAACAAACCATGTCTTCCATCTCTTCTTGTAAGACTAGGTTTTTCATTTCTTTTGCACTCTCAAGGCTTGCGCCACTTTCAGCTGATGCACAGTGGCGTAGCAAGCTTAGGTGGTACCCGGTGCGGAAAATTTCTTGTCACCCCCTCCCCCCAATTTAAATTTGAAAAGATGGAACAGTTCCAAGTGTTATTTTTTGGATAGTCATAGGTAATCGCACGACAGTTTAAGAGTTTATCGATAGATGCAGCTGCAGCGAATTTATCTGATGTAACTCGTAAACTCAACGGATTATACAAAAATTAGTAACAATTACTTTGTTATATAAAAACATAACTAAGCTCCGAATTCATGGCATACTATGAATCAACCATCCATAAAGCGATTCGAGTTACCATGTTGTCACCATGTTGTAACCAGTGCTACCAATGGTGCATATAAGACATGGTTAACCTAATTCAGCCATTTTTTTTAGGATTAAGGAAAGACATACATATCAAGCACATTATGCTGTACGTTGTACATTGTACTGTTAAACGACAATAAATGCTATTATTGTTATTATTACTACTATTATTATTATTCTAAAGTACGTTATAGACAGACAGATATGCACTGTTTTCGTGAGCGACAGATTCACGAATTGTTGGTGTTACCATTAATAAAGCGAACATCTAGGCCAAAATACACTCCCGAAATTGTGCAAAGTTTTATTTTTGGAGTGATTTCTTTATATTTTTATATTTTGTTTTCGAAGCGAAATCTCTCCTTTTGGACAGATGAATTTTGATAAAAGGACAAAATTTTGTATTTATGTCAGGTACCTTTCAAGATGTGAAACGAAGATTGGAGACAAGTTTTCCTTATTTTTACATAAAACACGTTTTCTCGAAAACGGCTGTAACGATTTTCTTTATATTTTGCACGTGGGTTGCTTATACTAAGAGCTAAAACTTTTATTTGAAACGCTTTTTTGAAATAATTCTCTGAAGGGTAGTTATAAGCCACCCACTCTGAATACGCGCTCTTTGCAATACGGCCTCTTGCAACTGAAAATCGTACGAAAACAAAACTTTGTATTTGGGTTAGGTACCTTTTGGGGATGTGACACGAAGATTGGCGACGACTTTCTCTTGTTTTTAAGGGGAGGTTAAGTTTTATTTGGGCAGAGGAAGTTACGTGAATTATACATCAGATTTTTGTAATAGGTTGATCCTAATAAATTTCATAAAAAAGTAATTTAACTATTTTACGGAACTGTATTATTAATAACCTATTCTTAAATATGCTCACATACCAGTTCAAAATCTAGATTGCTGGAGATTTCGGAGTCAACTCACATTCGAAGTTTATTTTCATCAAAGTCATGACTGCCGCAGCGGGTAGAATTGGTTGCGGCTTGAGTGATATAAAATATCACCGATTGTTGAAGTCTCGTTTAAATTAATAAAACTGCAGAGACGAGATTCGGCAGGAATAAACACCCCTCCCCCTAACCATAATATTATTGTTCGTACAACACAGCGGCCAGTTCAGCCGCGTTTTACTACCTTTGTTGACTGCATTTAAAACCGAAAGAAGTTTCAACACACATGCTGACTTGTAGAAAGTTGTTAAGCTTATTTAATTGTTTTAAATAATATTATTTTCTTTAAACTCCCTTGAGCGATTTTTTACTTACAAAGACATATTGTTATTTTGTCACCCCCCCGGGTGATGGCACCCGGGGCGGCCCGCACCCCCCGCACCCCCCTTCCTACGCCACTGCTGATGCATCACATATTAAACACTTTTCACTCCTTTTGAACTAGCTGCAGTGAATGTTTGAACAACGTAATCATAACACGACACAAGGCCGCAACGGACTGGTTTTTATCTGAAAGGAAGCTGTGACCTTCGAGAAAGAGGAGTCCCCTTTAGGGGATCCCTCTCCAAGACCTGACCACCTGCCTTCACCCACATTATTGCCGACCCGGCCATCTTCGGAACCGAAAACATTTCTATCTAGTGTCCCAAATAAACGGCTGACACAGTAAGAGCTATTTACACATTTAATGTTTATTTATTGCAGTACCATTCACGTTCAAGTAAAACAATAAATAACGTTACGTAAAGTTCACACTTTATACATACATACATACATACATACATACATATATATATTTCTACTTTCATATACATAAATTTTATTAATTATATGGGTTATAAATACCATTTATGTCTACATAAACAATAAATAACGTGATACAGAGAGTTAATGCCCTTGAAAACGGAAATAAAATGACGTGTAGTTTACTAGTGGAATCTCGAAATCGACTCGAAACTTAAAAACGCTCTTTCTTTTGATTGCTTGGAAATAAATTAGCGAAAGGATATATATTTTTGAAGGAAATTTAATGCTCTACAGCTTCTTTTCTTACGCAGTTCCTGTATAATGGAAGGGGAAAAGAGTTGGAAGGGCAAGTTGACGATAAATGTGAGGTGCTACAAATTTTTATGGAGATTTTCCTTTTTCCCCGGCTCATTTCTCGGAGACGGTAATACATCTAGATAAATGTAAATAATTATACTATTTTGTAGAGAATTTAATAAACTTTAATTCTAGGAAGTACAACAGTTTTTGTGAGATGCACCGTTTTCGAGATATGCACCAAAGCTGAAAAAAGGGACCTTTGAGCCACCCCTCACCCACCGCGGCACCTGAAATCGGAGGGACCTCCCCTACACATTCCTGATTCGTTTGGAACTACATGTTTAATGCAGCAAAACCAACTTTTTTTGTCTAATTTGACTGGGCCAATTTAGTATGTCACTTACCTAATTTTCAAAACAAATTAGTAAAGCCACTCCATATTTTAACCTGAAAATAAATAAGTCTGTATGTTATAATAAATTATAGATAATCTCAATCAGCCTTATGACTAGGGACCGGATTTTTAGGTTTTTAAAAACACTGTTTTAGGTTTTCCAATAGGTGAAATAGTTTTTTTTTTTTTAGGTTTTTTGTCCAAAATATCGTTTTCGGGTAGAATAATTGGTTTAATGAATTTGAACGTGCTACATATGTTTCAATACATAATACTTGTAAAGTTGAACTTAACAAAATTGATTTAAATTTGTGTAAACTTGCTTTAGGACAATATACGTAACACAATTGAAGAAAGAAATCATAAAAAATTAAAAGAAGCAGTGAAAATAAGATTGCCTCACATTTCCTGGTTACAGTATATCACAGTATATCTTTCAAGATTCTCAACGTCATAAAATAACCATAAACTCGATTTCATTTATTTCGGCATAATTAACACGTCTTCTTAAAACTCACAGTGTGACCACTCAGTATGAATAACAGGGAAGTACTAAAGGCAAACAAGCGCTTTAAAACAGAAATCTATATCCTTGTTCATACACTGCTACAATGGTTGTTCGTACTAATATTTTAAAATGAATACGCCGGTACTCTTTTCCTCTCTTGTTACTGTCCATCCTAGACGACAATGGGTTGAACGAAACGCTGGCGGTATTAATTTCTATCCGACGAAAATTATTGTCTCTCCGCAAAATGTCGATTTCTCAACTGACAAACAAAAAAGACAAGAAGTAGCCTTAATTAGATATTTTAGATGTTATATCCCGTTTAGGTATATTTAGGTTTTTATACCCCATGTAGGTAATATTAGGTGCCACAGAATTAATGTGGGGGTACGCCGTAGCGTAGTGGTTGAGGCGCTGCGCTACAAACCGGAAGGTCGCGGGTTCGATTCCCGATGAGGTCGTTGAGATTTTTCAATTGGCCTAATCCTTCTGGTGGCACTATGGCCCTGGGGTCGACTCAGCCTCTAACAGAAATGAGTACCAGGAGCAATCCTGGGGGGTAAAGGCGGCCGGTGCGTAAGGCTGACAACCTTACCACCTGCATGTGCCGAATGTCCAAAATCTGGGTGCCTCAACCTTCTGGAACCCTCTGGGCCTCCATGGCCTGTATAAGGATCACTTTACCTTTTACAGAATTAATGTGGGTGAATCCTATGGACATGATTCGAAAAAGTGTATGAGGCAGGAATTGACGAGGTACGCATCTGAAAGTACATTCTACGAATATACCGGGACTCTGCGACAGACGTGTGATAAGATTAGGTTCATCACTGTGGAAATGGCAAGAATATCTAGCCTATTTAGAAATAACAAAGGCCTACATTTTCTTGGAGTTATTGTTGCAATTATAACGTTCATTTTGAAAAAAAATTGATAAGAAATTGGTGAAATGAATTTGTGTTGTATTCCTAGGACACTGGAGGACATATATTGCTAGGATACGTACAACAACATAAGCCTGACCAGAATAATAACTTACACATGGCCAGAATGCCGTCCTACCTAAATATCTGACTGACCGAGGTGTTAGATTGAAGGAAATGTTTTAAACCGAAAAAAATTGTGACCCAAAAATGTAGACCTAGACTGCCTGAAACACAATTATTTTTTCCTTTCTCACAATGAAGAGATGGATATGGGTCTGCCTCACCTGAGAATTGCTACGTACGCTATGAAAAAGGAGTGACATAATTTATCCTTTTAATTAAAACTAGGAGCCCATTTAACGTGGTGGAGGCGATACAAGCGAAATATTATCTCGTCATAAGCCATGAAATGAAAGCATAATAAATGTCCCCAGCTCACATTCTAATTAGCTAAGTTTTGTATACATTACTTGCTCTGTAAGAGAACTGAGTTTATAAGAAATCCTGACAAAGGAAAGGTGTTGTTGGGCAAACAAGTGTTAGAATGGAAATATAAAAGAAAATGAGGGAGAAAGAAAGGAATGAATGAATGAATGAAAGAAAGAAAGAAAGAAAGAGATAATGAGAGAAAGAAAGAAAGAGACAGAGAATGAGCGAAAAAAGGAAAGGAATACGGAGGAATGAAATCTATAGCCTAGGAAAGGGATAAAGGGAATAAATAAATAAATAAATAACTCACTCATTCAAATCAAAATAAAGAGAGGAAGCAGAAAAGGAGGAAGAAGGGATCAATGAAAGTGAAGAACATTACGAAGGATAGATAAAGGAAGAGTTGAATCAAATAGTGAGAAAGAGTAAAGATACCTGTACTAGAGATTAAATAAGTTGAGAATAGGTGGGGAAATTAAAGAAGAATAAGCGGAGAAAATGATATTGGGAAGATAAGTAAACTCATACGTAAGTATGTGATATATGAATGAGAAAGAAAGGCAGGATTATACAGGGCATTAATCAATAACACTGAAATATTTTACCTGTGTGTAGAGGGGACATAGACAAGCAACTTCATTAGGAGATTTTTGCTCTATGGATTCAATTTTTCCTATTACAGCATAAAATCTCCCAGGGCATGGCCGCCACTGCTTCTGATATTTGAAAAAAATGCAAAACAAAGGAACTTCGTTGTTAATACTGGAGTAATGATTAAATTTAAACTAATGCACTGGCGACTAGTCGTATGATTAGTCTGCGAATTTTTCAAATTATGAAAACTCTAAATTATGATATAGCTGTTGATGAATGATTAACTATAAGATAGTTGTCGATCACTTAGAAGGCATGAAGTTAATTTAATGAAAATTTTAACCATGTTTCACTTCGTTATAGACTTATGAGCACCAAATTGTGATGATTTTAATGCCCTTTAAGCATACAAAGTTGCTTGTTTATGTCCCCTCTGTACACAGGTAAAATATTTCGGTGTTATTCATTATCACTCTGTATATGGAAGAAAATAAGCCTATGCAGGCATCGCTCGACTTATTATATATGTGACAAAATATGTCTCAAAGTAGAAGTTGGTTAACCGTCTATCTTTTGGGTCAAAATGTATTTTACATTGGTCTTAGCGTTACCCAAAACCACCAAGAGGAAGTGACGGTATTTCTTTTTGTTGTGTTATTATTTTTAATATAATTTTCTGCGTTTTTGTGGAAAGTTTGTAACAATATAATCTGTAGAAAGTACTTATAAAACTTTTACAGCTTTTCTGTTTGGAGTATATAGATAGGCATACAGATTGTTCTCCCGGTGTTTCGCTAGATCGCTTAACATATCTTGCAGCATGTAATGCGAATCTCTGTTTTTCGGGTTTGATTCTATTCATTTTCTTGAAAAAACTTCATCACTCTGGTTTTTGTATGCATTGTAGAAAGATTACTTTAGAATTATGTTTTGTATATGGAGTAAAAAAGAAATTTCGACAAGGAACGTAATCCTCTTGTTCACCCTAAGCCTTTAAAATGGCTTTCTCTGGATAACCTGACGATGTGTCTAAAAATACCAAGATTTTTTCAAGAAAATTTAATTTCAATTGGTCTCCAATTTCGATATGAGCTGTGATTTGGCAACAACCGTAAAGTTGTATTTTGACAAGAAACACAATCCGCTTGTTACCGCAAGTCAATTGAAAAGGCCAGCATAATGATACGGTGATATAAGGGTTATTCAAAAAGATGGACCCAATTTCATTAATTTGTATTTAATGAAGTATAAATTGGAGATGAACAATCTACATACTAATACAAAGAGGAAGTTTCAAAGTTTTTTAACACAGGTTATAAATGTTCAATATGTCCTCCCTCTGCAGCACAGCAAACATCTAACCGGTAGCCAAACTCGTCCCACACGTGAAGCAGCATGTCTTGTGTTACTGAGTTCACCGCTACAGTGACATGGATCCGCAGGTCAGCCAAAGTTGTTGGTAGAGGTGGGACGTAAACAGCCTCCTTAACATATTCCCACAAGAAAAAGTCTCATGGCGTGAGATCAGGAGATCTCGGAGGCCAGAAGTGTAGAGCCAGGTCTTGATTTCCCCTGCGACCTATCCATCGCTGAGGAAGGGATTGATTTAAAAATCTCCTATTCATCTGATGGCATCCTCTGACATACGCGGTCGGCCCGGACTTTTTCCTTTGCAGAGACATCCAGTTTGTTTAAATTGCTTTAACCAACGGCTTATGCTTTTCCTAGTTGGTGGTTCAATGCCGGATTGCCGACGAAATGCCCACTGCACTGTAACTGCCGATTCACTTCTTGCAAACTCTAGAACGCATTAAACCTTATGCTGCATAGTAGTCATCTTACTCACAACCAACAGTGAGAAGAAATGCCTGCCTATTGGAGCAAGCAGCCATTTACGCAACAATCACGTCACAATCACCGCCCAAGCGGTGGAAAACAAAACTTTGTAACTTTCTCTTTCATTCGGTATGTAGAATGTTAATATCCAATTTGTATTTCGTGAAATACAAATTAATTAAATTGGGTCCATCATTTTGAATAACACAAGTCAACAGCCAAAATGTATTCGAGATAAAATTAACCATACATTACCAATATGGGGTCGCTGAACACGAAAATGACATCCATTTTTGTCTATTAGTTCTCATTTCTAAAATACACAGGTCAGATTGTTTTACAAAAAACAGGATTTTAGCCGAGTAACTTTGTTTGAAACAGACTGTACCGGAAATTTAAGGGTGAATTTATGGCTCTAGCAGATAAGTCCGACCGTCAAACTGATATTCCTTTATAAATTCAATTCATTTCTTGCTTTGTGAGTGAGAAAACTGTCTATCAGTGTGCTTTGAAATAGTTAAAATAGGGAGTGGTTTAATTGTTATTGTGAGTGATTATAATTGTAATTATAAAATAAAAAATATGCATATATATTATCCTTTCTGTAATAGAACTGGCATGAAAGGCACAGAATGCTGCGTAAGTGTGTTAACAACACAAATAGCTCTTGTTTTATCTGTGGAGAGGTGACTTTTTAATCGCAAAAGGTATGGTTAACTCCTGTTGTTAAAAAGGCTTATCTTCTTTATTTTGGTTGCAAAGTTGGTGATCAGGACAAATCGTTTGCACCCCTTATTTGTTGTTGTACTTGTTCCACAAACCTACGCGAGTGGGTAAATGGAAACGGGCGATATATGAATTTTGCTATACCAATGGAAACATACGAAATATTGTTGCTTTTTATGTGAATGGGATAGTCGTGCGAAGGACAAACACTATGCAACAAAGCAATGGCCTCTCAGACAAAACTTAGAACCAGGTATTAAAAACATTGTTTGCAGACCACTGGTTGACAAGACTGAAATAATATTACCTGCGTTGCACATTGAGATGGGACTAATGAAAAACTTTGTAAATAGTATGAATCAAAACGGAGAAGCATTTAGGTATCTCTCTCATAAATTTCGACGATTATGTGAATCAAAAATCGGAGAGGGAATATTCTTAGGTCCCCAAATAAGAAAACCAATGGCTCATGAACATTTTCATGAACTTTTAACAGGCAAGGAGAAAACTGCATGGGTAGCGTTCAGTAGAGTTGTACTTAATTTCCTTGGCAACAATAAGGCGTCTAATCAGAGAACATTAGTGGACAATATGTTGATGGCTTATAATAGAATGGGGTGAAACATGTCTCTCAAGATGCATTTCCTTCACTCTCACCTGGTCTTCTTCCCTGACAATCTTGGAGTAGTAAGCGACGAGCATGGTGAACGTTTCCACCAAGACATCGCTACTCTAGAACGACGTTATCAGGGGAAATGGAACACGTCTATGATTGCTGACTACTACTGGTCTATAGTAAGAGATGCTCCTAAGATAAAGTACACTAGAGGAGCCAAAAGACCACGTTTATGAGGTATGTGACTAAAGACTACGTATATTTTCTTGCACGAACAACAATGAAGGCTAAATAGCCAATATCTTCTAAACGAGAACTAATAAAAAAAATTTACTGCCATTTTCGAATTTAGGAGGCCAAATTACATAAGATTTGATACATTTCATCTCGGATACAAAAAACTTTTTTAATTTTGTTGACTTGTGTAATCGGTATTTTGAAACAGCTAACGGAGATATTCCTAAATTCTTTCCAGGCATAAAAATATGTTCATGGAGAATTTCAGCTCATCAGTTTAATAAGTTTTGCATGAAAGACATGCAGACTGAAAGGAACAACTCTAGAGTTTTATTAATTAGTAGCCTGTAGCTGTAGGCCTATGTACGTTCTCTATACCGTCTACAAGCTATAGATAACGTAGGTGACATTAAAATTTGGACAAACCAACCCTCCCCTTTTTTTTTCACACATGTTGTTTGTATTTTCTTGACAAAAATCGAGGTGCGTTGATAAAACATTATTTAATAAATTTTATGCACAGACCCTCTACAGCCAGCATAAGGCAACATTTAAGAAAAAAAACATAATTTTAAAAATTATCCCCAATTTTCTATTCTCTAACTTATTACTTTTGAATACGTTCTCTTCATGAATCTGTATGCTTTGACAGATATTTACATAGCACATAGAACCCTCTATAAACTAGAAATAAATCTAGACGAAACTGAAATTTTGACAAATCACTCCTCTCTTTTCATCCATGACGTAGCGGCTTCGGTCAGGACAACCATCATTAATGGTCATAGGTGTCGGCATGCTGACCACATGCCCCAATACTGCCACCTACTTATAGTAGATGATGCCGAGATGATCTCTCTAGGGATGCAGCGCCACAGTTAGTTAGTCATTTAGTTAATTATACGTGTTCTCTATTCAGATCTACATGCTTTGATCGGTTTTACCAAATTCTGCACACATTTTCTGTTTCCATCCCTAGTTATAAACAATTTCTGTTCACAAATCTAAGTGATTTGATCAATATTTACAAAATGTTCACGCATCCTCCGGAGCAAGAAGGCTGGCCATCTTAAAAATCAGAAACCCCATCACTTCCATAAATTCATCCTCTATTATTGGTCGTGAAGAATTTCTATATTAAAGTATTTTTGCTTAAGCGATATCTCCAAATTTACAGAACGACTCTTGGAAATCCGGAGAAATATGCTGAGTTCCATAACATTCAGAAATACAGCGCAACCCCTTCTTTTTGTTTTCTAGGCTATACCAATCTATTTATTTTGAACAATATTCGCAGAATTTTGCAATTTGGCCCATAGACAATTTTCCTTTACAGTTTTGAGAAAACTACGCTCTTATCATTTTCATCCATATTAATAATAAACAGTAATGACTAGACTATGCTAGACTACTAACTCAAAAAGCACATGCCTGATTGCAATTATAAAAGTGAATATTATTTGCGTGATCCCCGAGGTTTTATGCACTGTAGTGAGGATAATAAGTTAACTGACCATGAAAATTCTACACTGTAAAAATTATTTTATTGTGTCAGGAAAAATAAACGTAACAGGCTAATTTATTATTATTACGAAACCAAGGAAACTTAGTACATACCGTGTCCTGCCATTTTAAAAGGAATGCCAATTGAAGTTTCGTAAATTTTAGTTGTGACAAGGAAAAAAACAGTGCCATGTGTCGTCAGCCCAGGTATCGTCCTCCTTTCGTATGAAAAGTAACGCACACTGTGTATTATAAATCAAAGGTGGAGTTATATAAGTGAAACATAAATTGTTTTTGGGCCAATCGAAATATTATTCTAGAAATTTTATAATTCTACTAATTGGTTTGCATTCTACATTGAAATCAGTAGCTTTGATATGGAGTTACATCCTGATTATATAAAAGAATTGAGAAGAAAATTTATTACATTACATTTCCAGCGATTAGCACCCGTTAAAAATTTGTATGTGACAAATCCAGACAACCATAATTCTATCAGTGACATTAGAAGCTTTATAGAAACGCAAATGAAAAGAGTGCTCCGCAGTTTATATGGAAATGTTACTCAGAAAAAATTATTGTACTTCTCCCAAGGCGAGGATTGCAGAGATATTTACAAACGTGATACTGGGAAAGAATTGCAGAGTGGAGAAAACTTCGCCGTACATTACATAGGACACGCCACCGTTCTTATTCAGGTTCCTGGATGCAACATTCTCACCGATCCCATATTTAATGAGCTTACCTGGTTATTGTATCCTGAGAAGACTGAGTCATATCCCAGCATAGACAAGTTGCCGAAGATCCATGTCATTATAATCTCTCATAATCATCGCGACCATGTTGACAAACCATCACTCCAGAGATTATTAAAACGTTGCAGAATACAGCAGTGGACACAACCTAAAGTATTAGTCCCTATGGGAGATAAGAAGTTATTTAAAAGTTTTGGGTTTAATGAGGTAGAAGAGGTTGAGTGGTTTACAAGAGTTACTGTCTGGACAGACATGAAGGACAGAGTTCATTTTGTGAGTATTCCAGCTGATCACCGATCTGGAAGATTTGGATATGATCATCATCGTTCCTTGGTAACAGGCTGGGTTATTAACCCAGTAGCTACCCAGGTAATAATTAAGTATTCAGGTGATACAAGGGCTCTTTCCTATGTAAACCAGAAAGCGGCGGATGCTGTTATTTGGAATGAGTTGAAGAAGAAGTCCTGCAGTAAAATGTCCTCTTGTGTCACACCAATTATCTTCTTGGAGCCTAGCGGCCCGAACTATACCCACTGCAACATGGACATAACCCACCAGTCAGCTTCGTACAGCGCTCTACTCAAATTCATAGAGGCCCAAAACCTCGCTGAATTTTCGGGAAAGAACGCTAAAGATTTCTTACATATGATGAAAACAGTTATGATTCATCACAATAAATTTGAGTTAGGTTGTGATAGATTCAACGAAGCTGTGTTTGTAGTGAAAAAACTATTAATATACGTACAACTCTGTGATAATCATCTCAACGAAGAATTAAAGAGGCAAGTAGAAAAATTGGAACTGAGTTCGGACTACGAAAATCTGAAAAGGGAGATATCACTCTTATTACGACCTCTCATAGCTATTCTACCTACACCAACTTCTATTCTTGTTCATTCAAAAGACTTCATAATTGAAGATCTGAAGTACGTGAAGAAAAACATCAACTACATAGATGAGCAGATCCTCTCTGAATACCTCGTGAAAAATACAATTTTTCCGAAAATTGGCGAGAGACTGAACGATGTACAGATTGAAAATTCTCGTCTTTCATTACGAGGCATTCGAAAATACACCAGAAAAGTAAGGCATGGTTCGTATTTTACAATGTAAATAATGGTCAATGTCATTTCATATTTAAAATGCTATAAGAACCAGAACTTATATGATTGTTCAAATAAACTAAATGCTTTTCTAGTAGTTTTATTTTTCTTCGGAAGACACTAACCGGTGGTCCGCAAAGATGGTGCAGATGGTCCGCAGACATAATTAAAAAATATAAAGCAAGTGGAAAGTAAAGAAGTAAATTTTTTTCACATATTTCATTATAATGACCTATAATTAATACCCCAAATATTAAGAATATAGACCTTCTATTAAAAATGGGATGTAAAATTAGGGGTCCGTAAATTTTTTTAGGCATTTTAGAGGTCCTCGGGTTCAAAAAGGTTGAGAAACGCTGTTCTACCGTATTGTCCGTATCTTCACCGCCGTCAGGAACTTGCTACCCTTCCACCTTGGCGGGCCGGGTTCCATTCCCGGCCGGGACGGGGATTTTTCAGTTCAGGACTGAGTGTTGTGTTGTCCCTTCATTCTCATCCTGCGAAAGGCAATGGGAAACCTATGCTGAATCTTCCTTGCCTGAAAGAGTCATCATCTTCGTTATCATCACCATCATCATCACTTTGCTTGTAGTCTACAGAAAATATGGTATTTCTGAAACGTCTCTTTTTTCTCTCTCCAGATCGAGTGCCTGATTAATTCACAAAGCAGAACATTTTTATACATTTTACAGCGTTATGTTTTCATTAGTACTCGTACATTATGCAGTTTCGTAAAGCATACAAGACTATTACGTCTCAGATCTCTCTTTAAATTTCAAGCTAATCCTCAAAATACTAAAAAAATCGCCACGAAAAATGCACGTACTCGTAGCATACGAGTTTTTCTGAATCTCGCAGAATGAGAATCTCGTTATCGTGTCTATTTTCACTTTCTAAGTATTATAGTGTATTCCGAAGTATCATAGTGTATTCTAAGTATTATAGTGTATTCTAAGTATTATAGTGTATTCTAAGTATTATAGTGTAAATTTACTTATAATAGTAACTGCTAGGCTTAGGGAATTGTTCTTTCTCATGATTTGTTATAGTCTAATCTAAGTCCCCGTTCTTTATCCCCTGAATTTTAACATTCAGGATAATGACAACATAATATTAAGTTTTACTGCGTTTATGTAGGTTATTACATAGTATGGCGTCTAAACACAAAAACATGAAGTTTCTGTAATCAAAATGAAATTAAATAATTTAAAACACTCTTAGTTCATTGATAGAGGAAAAAATTAATTTTGCAAAAGCTTTCAAAATTAGAGCAACTGATAATTACATTCGGCAATTTGTTTTAAATTAATGCCTCTTTATAAAGCGACTCTAGCTGCCTTTGTATTGTATCAACTTATTCATTTACTTACTGCCAAATGAAACGAACTGAAGTCTACTCGTTGATACCTAAAAACTGGAAAACATAATTAAGCGAACCTATTCATGAATGTTTCACACATGGCTATATTTTCTCCCGCAGAAAATGTGAATCTGTTAGTGGACACTTCATAAAATCTTACAACGTATTCATGACAACAACTTTTGCTTGTTACTTTTCATTTTTGTAGTAGGAATGTATTTTTATATACCTAGTAGGATTGTCCTAGATTTGGTAATGCTATGCTGCAAAGATGGCTACTTTTATACAAGTCATATTTTGCCTTCAAGTTCAAGCTGAAGCGGTCGTGGGGTAAGTAAGTAGAGTTAACATGACTCTGTTATAACCAGTTTGTTGTATTGACATGGTTTTCAATGATAATAAAAATTAATTCATGACAAAAATGTTTTAATACAATCTATTGCCTTTGAACTATGCCCGTGAATAAATGGAAATCAGATACCTAATATTTTAATATCCAATCATATTTATACATTTTTTTACTTGCGTTTTACTCTTAGCATTCCTTTTTTGAAAAAGCAACTAATTTCTGATTGCATAGATATAGCATTATCTAAAAGTTATACCCGATCCTATGGGGTCGTTGAATTGCCCGAGAGTTGGGTGACCAATTTATGACTGATTGCTAGGGGTTCGTTGATTTATATGAGCGCCTTTCTTCTTAATTCTTACATTATTAATAAATATATTGTCCAGCTAGTGCTTACTCAGTTGGTAGAGCGAGATCTCTTTCTAGGGCCGTGCTAGACGAAGCTAATACAGGATATAAGCTTAGGGAATGATGGGTCGTAAAATGATGTCAATAGGTTATGTACTTGAATAATATTAGTAAGTTTATTTTGTTCTTAATTTTGTCACTTAGTCTGTAATTATCGGAATATGTCGGGAGGAAGAATATAGTTACTTTATATAATGTCTTTATCTATTTACTTCGTCGTCGCCAAAATCACTTTAGGTTATTTATTATCCTTATAACATCTGCACGTTTTATCGCAGGAATTTTACGTTATTTATCTTATGGCGGTATATATTCTTTTCACTTCACAATACAAAAATAATATTTATAATCTTTTCTTGTTTCTTTATATAAATTTATATCCTCGACAGTATTACTTGAAAAGTCGGTATAAAATCAATATTCGTGTTCATTACTATTTCACTGTATAAAAGTCAATATTCCTACCTCCTATTTCGTCTACAAAAATAACGTCCGTGTCCTTTCAATCCGTGTCTTCCAGTCGCGTAGTGGTTACATCGAAGTATATGTCGCAAGTCCGCGTTCCTTGCTCATGTTCCTGTTAATATGTTTCTGTGTTAAAATATTCTTGCATTTCCATTGGTTCTGTCAGTTAGCTTTGTCTCTTGTGATTGGGAATTAGCTAGGTCTTCTGCTAGGGTTTAAAATATTTGTCGTTGAAATGGAGTGAGGTTTGGGTAGAAACACATATGTCAACGTCAAGATAATTGGTGGCGTCAGTGGTCTTTTCCAGACAGAAAAGCCCCTCCTCTAATACATTGTATACCTCTATTTAGTTAATAATTCATAAAGTATTTGTCCCTATTGTCTGTAATAAGTGTAGTTGTATAGCTTTCTTGATTACGCGTTGAATGATGTAATTTTCTATGTTGTCGTGTTAATAATTAATCGTTTGATTAATTATTTGTAATTGCAGTTAATGTCTTTTGATTCAGATGGTCGTGTTACATATCAAATTGTCCGTGTAAATGTCCTCTGTCTTGTCATGTAATTTGTTTTATGGTCATTGTAATAGTCTAGGCGTAATGGTAGTTTTTTAGTAGTCGATAATGTTGCAGGAAGTTCAAATATTGTCCGTGAAATGTATTTTCTTGTATTTAATTCCTTATTTTATATAAGTCTATATGAACTGATCGGCTACAAATGTCCGAACGTAACAATTATTAAAATTATGAAATAATTGGTATTTGGAAAATGCCATTATAAATGATTTTAAAAATTTTTCGTTAGTCTCGCATCCAAAATCTCCCAGTCAGTTCGTATATTAATTTATTATTTCGAATTTTGTAATTATGAATATTCTGTTATTTCTTATCTGTTATCTTTTATCTTTTATCTGTATTCTTCCTCGACGACAAAAAAATATATGGTTTTCACATTAAAATTCTTACAATATAAACATTGTTAAATCATACACTTTTACATTCAATTAGCTGATTTCTGTCTTTTTCACTTGATTGTACTTACTTCTGGTACGCTTCTCTTTCTTTTTCACCTAATAAAATGAAATTTTTGTTACATTGAATTACTTGATAATAGTCTTCTTAACTGGTTGTAACTCATTTCTGGTACATCACTGTTCTTTACATAATAAAACAATACACTAATTACACTTAATTACTTACCGTCAAATACATAAAATTTCATTTAACACACAATGGGATTTGATTATTTTTACACTTCACACTTTATGTTTAATTACACAAATTAAAATGTACTATGTTCTTTCTTCTGTTCTTCAGGTATCATATGCATTCGAATAAATTTATTTTGCTTATTTTGTAATATCATGTTCAAATGCATACTCACTCCTACACAATCAATAATACCATCATTAAATGTCAATCAGCATTTTCTAGCATGATAATTATAAGTACTTGCCTTATCTCCATTCTAATACATTTTCTATCTAATTAGTGACCTTTTTCACTTCTTTGACAGTGGATTCCTTCCCTGTCATATACTTTGCTCATTTTTCTTCGTCGACTTATTTCTTACCTTTATTAATTTATAATCTTTCATACTCTTGAATTCACTTTTCATAACTCTTTATTTATTTCTTTGATCTTCATTTTATACCTTATATTTGATTGAAGTGAGGTTGTAGGGAGGATACTAAATTGAATATGCATGATAGTAAAATACTTATTCATTTATAAATCTTAACTCTTTAACCCAAGTGTTATATGTAATTCTCAAAATTAATTCAATGTTTTCAATAAGTGTAACTAAAATTTCCTTAACTAATTAAATCAAATACTAGTGTGATTATCCTAAGTCAAATCGATGTTTCATTTCCTTCAGTATAATTCAGAGGGGAATCTGCACGTCACTTCTTAATATATACAATTTTAGTCGGAAAAAGGCTGCGCACACACTTATTCGTCTCCAAGGAAACACTGCAAAAATCACTTCATTATATGAGGTAATCCTTGTATCTGTATTGTCTTTCAGTGTTTACTTATAAAATGAGGGCGTCATCATATTACCTTAAATTAATACATTCGTAATTTACGTAAAAATGAAACATAGATCTGAGAAGGTTCACGCTAAAGTATTTTACATTCCATTCTCGTAGCCCTTTTTCGATTCCAGTTCATTGATTAAGAGCAAAATTTACCTCTTATGCTTTGATTCTCAAACAATCCGTGACATCACGTGATATGGCCTCAATAATTGCTTACGATATCTGCCAACAATTTTATGGGGTTTCTTGACTTCTTTTAACTCAAAGGTGTCTGTACTAAATTTTGCATTTATGACTAATGGTCCTCTGAAGATTAAAGAAAATTTACGTTGTTTGTTTTGGAGTCTGTTGGATAGTACGTTTTGTCTAAGTAGTACGTAGTCTCCTAGTTTGGGATTCCATTTCTTTCTTTTCTTGCGGGGTTTCTCTTTCCTTTTCAACCATCGCTTTTGTAACCTTTGAAGAATAGCTTGACACACTTCAATGTCAGATTTCTCACATGTGTTCAAAACCGGTGGGGTGTTTGAAAAAAGGGGTCCAACTTTACATTGTTTCACTACTTCCAAAGGAATTTCTTTTGTGACTTGGTGCCTCGTTTCATTCAATATTGCCTGTATAGGTTTTAAGTACCGATACCAATTCTTGTGCTGTCTGTGTGTGAGTAAGCGTAGATAAGATATAACCTGTTTGATATATCGTTCAGAAATATTGGTTTGTGGGTTATAATTTGACGAATGTAATGTCTTAATTCCTAGCCTACTTAAGCCATCTGTCCATTTTCGGCTAGAGAAGATTGAGGCGTTATCTGTCAGGCAACTGGATACCTGTCCGTATGTATTGACATATTCTTGCATCTTCATTAGGCAAATCTTTGTTGATAAATCTCTTATGGGATACAAGGCTACTAATTTGCTGGATACATCAACCAAAACAAAAACATATTGATTACCAAAGTTACTGCGTATGAGAGGTCCCAATATGTTTCCGCATATTAATTGATTTGGTGCTGTTGATTCTACAGAGTGTATCTCAGTTTCGTAAGCGGTGTTTTTATTCTTTCCGGTTTGACATAAGTGACAGGTACTGACATACAGTCTCACTTTTCGTCCTAACTGTTTAATGAAAAAATGGTCACTTATTGCATTTATCATTCGATCAGTACCGCTGTGAGCTAAGTTCTCGTGATAGCTTGCAATTATGTCATGTTCCAAAGCTTTCGGTACATATGGTTTCCAAGTAGGGGTTTCTAGTCCACAAAGTTTGTATATTACATTGTTGTGCAATGCAATGGTTTTCTGGTTGTCACTGCCGCATGCCGGATTAGAATTTGAATCGGGTATGCCCTGCAGCTTAGGCCGAATAGATGAAAGGTATTCATCGTCATTCTGAAGTGTCACTAAATTTGCTAATTTATTATTGAGCTTGTACTTGTCATTGACTGTGATTCTCATGATCTTGACCTGTTTCTCAACCTGTCCTTCCATACTGGCTATGCCTGGATGGCTGGGCAAACGAGATAAGAGGTCCGGGAGTTTGTTTTCAGATCCTTTTATGTGCTTTATTTCTATATTGTATCTGGATATGGCGCTGATAAGCCTTGACACTCTGGAGTTGCTTAGTTTGCACTGATTGATAAAACTCAGACTCATGTGGTCGCACAATACTGTTACTTTGCGGTCATATATGTAATGTTTGTATTTATTTAAGGCTTCATAAACTGCGTATACTTCCAATTCGGTAGGGTACATCCTGGACTGGGTGGTGTTCAAGCCTTTGCTTGCAGTTGCTATTAGGCGTTTTTCGCCGTCTTTAACTTGGAATAAAATGCTACCTATCCCACGTGCACTTGCGTCACAGGCTATGAAATACGGAATTGAATCATCGGGCTTTTGCAGACGGATAGACTCCGCGAACAGCTGCTTAACCTTAATGAAGGCCGCATCGTGTTCCTTTGTCCATTCCCATTTCTGGGCCTTCCGCAAAAGAGGCTTTAGGGGGAAAATTTCTTGGGCATAGTTTTGTACAAATCGGGCCTGATACTGGCATACGCCAAGGAAAGATCGTAATTGTTTTTGATTCTTAGGGGCTGGAATTTGCAAGATGGCTGCCACCTTTTCGTCGTCGATACGGAAATCTTCCCCGGATATAATATATCCGAGAAATTTTACCTCTCGCTGAAAGAAATGGCACTTGGAGATATTAAGGGTGAATCCTGCTCTTCTTAGCTTACCTAAGGTTTGGTCTATGTGATCCATGTGATCTGCTATTGAATATGACGCAATCAAAAGGTCGTCCAGGTAGGGGATTATGAAGGGGTTTCTGCTCCAATTGAATGTTAAGGCTAGCGCACGTAGCAGTGCGGCTGAAGACGTGCGACAGCCGAATGGAACGCGACAGAAGCGGAAATGTCGTCCTTGAAAATTAAAACTGGTCAAATCGCGTGATTCTGGGTCTAAAGGGATTTGCCAGAAAGCTGAGTTTAGGTCGGTTGAAGAGAAATAATTTCCTTCTTTTGCTCTAGATAATAACTCGTCGGAAGTCAACGGTTTATAGTTGTCCTCCTGACAGTCATTGTTCAGGGTACGACCGTCGATTGTTAAGCGAATATCGCCTGAGGGCTTTATTACGATACATAAGGGATTGCTATGGTTGCTCATAGAGTCTTCAATGAATCCCTGATCCCACATGTTTTGTATAACAGCAGTTACTTTGGCTCTTAAACTCAATGGTATGGGTCTCGGTTTGTGTCGTATTACAGTGGTAGAGCGTCGATTTATTCGGTGAGTATACAGATTACATTTTCCAATTTTATTGGTAAACAAATCCTTATGTTTACTCAGTATACCTAATAAATCTTGCTTAGTGTGTGTATCCAAGCCCTGAGTCTCGCTTACTTTGGCCACTATAAGCGAATCTATCTCAGAACTCGTCATTATGTTTTGAATATTTACATCCACTTCTGAAGTTAAGTGTTGCATCTGTTCTGTTTGAGAAGACAGAAGTGGGGTGAGTGTTTGTTGTGAATGGTCGTCTTGTGTAAGCTGTATAAGGGGTTGGGGGTATGTATTGATAGTTTCCACGAAGAAGGTCTCTTCCTGAAGGTCAGGTTCACAATCGCCTGCTGTGCATGGAAGGGGGCTGGCCTCCGGAACGGTACAATTAGTTCCTGCCTGTCATTTCCAATAAAAGCGAAATTTTCGTTTCTAAAGTCAATGATAGCTTCCAGCTGTCTAAAAACTTCACTGCCCACAATTAATGGTAAATTCAGTCCTGTTATTACAAGGAATAGAACTTCCACCGTATGACCTGCTATGTTTAAAGGTACGAAACATTGGTGTCGTATTTTAAATCTTGTTTGGCCTTCTGCGAGAAGTGCAGACATATTGTATACAGGTAAAATCTGTGTAATGGCTCGAGTGCGTTGCAACTCCAAGAATGTATTCTGAGACATAACTTGGGCATCCGAGCCGGTATCAAGGGTAATTTGATAGGGATTTTCACCTATCAATACCTCAATAGTAGGGGGTTTGTTAGGGTCTTGAGACAACTCACTACGTTGTAAAATGCCTACAGTAATATCTGTGGGCGTGGTCATGTCTGTATTGTTGTGAAAATCAGTTGTTGTACAGTCATTGTTAACTACAGTATTGTTGTCCACTCCATTGTTGACTGTAAGAACATGAGGTGTTGTGTTGTGAGTTTCAGAAAGTTTGTTTGTTATAGTGGTGTTTTGTATAGTTGCAATTTTATCACGAACAATTTCATTGTTGTGAAGAATTGCATTGTTGTGATTTCCTGTTTTGTGGTTCTCCGTTTCCTTGTTAACAGAATCAACATTAGTGTCATTCTGGTTGTTTACTGCAATTGGATTATGTTTTGCACTATTAAACCCTACTTATAGCATGCACGGCGGCATTAGGAAATCCTTTCTTACTAAGTGCACTGGGTTTGTGTTGTGTAACAGTTGGTGACAAAGCTTGTTTGTAGGTTTTAGAGTCTTGTACTGAGTGTGGTGCTGACCTGAGTGCTTTATCTGATAGTTTCATGATTTTATTAGCTGTACCTCCATTATTGTTCCTTAGAACTGCAGGGCCCCTTTTGCGAGGTTCCAATGGCGCCCTTAATCGTTTAAAACAACCGTCGTTGGTGGTGACTGGCGGCCATTGTTGCCATTTTCTTGATTGTTATTTGTTGTGTCAGGTTGGTTATAGTTATTTAGTCCATTGTTAGCATATCGGTTCAGTCCCCGTGAGTTAAATCTGCCTCTTAAGCTTGGCCTAAAAAATCCTTGGTTGTACTGGGTCCTATTGAACCAGCGGGGTGTTCCATTGTATGGTCGTCTGCCATAGTTATTTCTGTTGTTCTGATTCGAGCCTGAGGAGTTATCATGTGGGTAGTCATTATGATTATTGTTATAATTATTGTTGTAGTTTTGGTATCGAAAATTGTTATTCCTGAAACCATTGTTAAAACCTGAGTAGTTTCTTCCATTATTGTAATGATAAGGGCGATATCTAAAATTTCTACTCCTCCAATAAGAAGTTCTATTTCCTCTCTGATATGGCGTATTCCTCCAGTACTGTCCTGGGCTATTTGAACTATTTTGGGGGATTTCATCAGTCTCGTTTCCATTTACTTGTTGGTTTTCCTCACACAACTGGGCAGATCCTGTCCGCGTCTCGCATCCAAAAGCGTTCTGACTAGGTTTGGTTTGAACATAATTAAGGTTTTTCTTTATGCCTTGATTATTAGTGGTAACCTGATATTTATTTACCTTCTGTGAGGGAAACGGGGATTCCTGTAGGGATTTCAACAATGCTATCATGTCAGGGATTGTCTTGGGGCACGCAACAATTAAACTGTTCTTTATTGAAAACGGATAGTGTAAGCAAATGGCTTTTATGAAAACTTCGTCTTCGATGCTAGGGGTTAACAGCTGTTTCGAGTCACATAGGGAAATGAAATATTCCATGTAGCTTTGGCCGCTATTACGATCAAAACTTCCATGAAAATCTGATTTTTTAAGCGTTCCTGATCAGAGATTGACCAATATTCTCGAAGAAAGGACTCTTCGAATGTCTGCATATTCAATTCCTGAGTATCGTTAACAACATTGAACCATCGAGCTGCACTACCCTTTAATGACCTGGCTACCATAATCATTTTTAACTGTTCAGGTACGTTTCTTAAGTTGAAAAAGGTCTTTAATTCGCGCAGATATCGTACAGGGTTAGTCTTCTGTTTGTCCTCGAACGTGGGGAGGGGCAAATCACTTTGACTAAGGGTAAATCCAATATGATTACTAGGGTTGAAATTTTGATGATTGTTATTGTTACTTTGATTTGAATTACCTGCAGTGTGATGGTTCAATCCGTTATCGGATCTTGGTAAGCTGGCGGGTGGAAGGGGAATGTTAGGTGTGTCGGTAGGTGTGTCGTGGAAAGCAGAGGAAGTTGACGCAATTTCGCCTTGGTTAGAGACTAAGACTGTACTATCAGTACGATCTTCCTGATCCCTTAACCTTTGACGCAATCTGTCCAACTCCGAATTCAGGGATACCAATCTAGTATTGTTACTCCTCACCTCTCTTTCTACTGCACTGACATGATTTCTAATTCCATCAACCTGTTTACCAACTTGTGTCACTCGGGAATCAATTTGCATCAATTCTTCAGCAACCTGTTGTCTATGGTTTTGAATTAACTGAGTAAGATTATTTGTTTGTGCTGTCAGTTCTGAATTCAAGTTTTCATTAACTTCTGTTTGTAGTGAAGTTAACTGAGTATTAATTCCAGTCTGCATTGAATTTATTGTTGAGGTTAAGGTAGTATTTTGACTATTAAATTCATTCTGCAATGAATTAATTGTTGTGGTTAGCGTAGTGTTTTGACTATTACATTCGGTCTGCAATGAATTAATTGTTGTAGTTAGGTTAGTATTTTGAGTATTAAATTCAGTCTGTAATGAATTCATTTGACTATTAAGTTCAGTTTTAAATTCAGTCTGCAATGAATTAATTGTGGAATTTAGGTTAGTGTTTTGATTGTAAATTCAGTCTGCATTGAATTAATTGTTGAATTTAGGTTAGTGTTTTGATTGTTAAATTCAGTCTGCATTGAGTTTATGGTTGTATTTAGGGTAGTTATAGCATTCATAATCTGTTGTAATGCATTGACATTTTCAGTGGCTATTTCAGGGTTACAAGACATAGTGTTTGTAGGAACAGCTGACTGTGCTTGGTTTTCTGTTGTTAAGTTATCACTTACATTGACATTTAAATCCTCTAGTTCACTGCTTTGCAAACTAGATTGATCATTTGACACTGGGTGTAGGGGTTCATGCGGTGACTCTGGAGCATTTGAACATGTTACTACATTTACAGGATTCACAGGCATCTTAATTTTATTGTTGCGTAAACGCATAGAAAAATGTGAAATTGAAAATGATTACTAAAAATGTGAATTTAAAATGTCATTCCTTCTTGAAGGGATATTATGAAATTTAATTTAGCTTTTGCAAATAAAGATTGAAAAAAAATGTATTCTTGTTCTGTGAATTCCGTAACAAGTTTAAGCAAAAAATTTAACGATACCCAAGTTTTTGTTGAAGTCACAGCTGCCTGGCGGTCAGTCGCCTGTGAATAGAAGTCAGCTGGTTGTGGGTCGCCGGCTGAAGAGGGATGTTGATCTCTTGTAGATTGGGGGGGTGGGGGTGTAGATTTTCAGTTGAGTGGAGGGTTTATGGTGAATGTTGATGGTGAATGTTGATGATGATTGATGTCACTGGTAATCCACAAGGTCCACGAAGTTTATTATAATGTCACACAAAATTTGTCGCAGCGTAAAGAAATTTAATTTATTGTCAATAAATTTCGTCTATTCCCCGTGTCGTTTCAAAAAAATTTTCGATGTCTGTTGGCCTAAGTCCTATATCCTAAATCGCTTCGAAAATCCTGCCCCGAGATGGGAGCCAATTTATACCCGATCCTATGGGGTCGTTGAATTGCCCGAGAGTTGGGTGACCAATTTATGACTGATTGCTAGGGGTTCGTTGATTTATATGAGCGCCTTTCTTCTTAATTCTTACATTATTAATAAATATATTGTCCAGCTAGTGCTTACTCAGTTGGTAGAGCGAGATCTCTTTCTAGGGCCGTGCTAGACGAAGCTAATACAGGATATAAGCTTAGGGAATGATGGGTCGTAAAATGATGTCAATAGGTTATGTACTTGAATAATATTAGTAAGTTTATTTTGTTCT
Source organism: Ectobius pallidus (assembly GCA_964059195.1). NCBI lineage: Eukaryota > Metazoa > Arthropoda > Insecta > Blattodea > Ectobiidae > Ectobius > Ectobius pallidus. Next base: position 47,730,525 of record CAXKWD010000001.1, on the reverse strand, counting down.
TAATTTTGTCACTTAGTCTGTAATTATCGGAATATGTCGGGAGGAAGAATATAGTTACTTTATATAATGTCTTTATCTATTTACTTCGTCGTCGCCAAAATCACTTTAGGTTATTTATTATCCTTATAACATCTGCACGTTTTATCGCAGGAATTTTACGTTATTTATCTTATGGCGGTATATATTCTTTTCACTTCACAATACAAAAATAATATTTATAATCTTTTCTTGTTTCTTTATATAAATTTATATCCTCGACAGTATTACTTGAAAAGTCGGTATAAAATCAATATTCGTGTTCATTACTATTTCACTGTATAAAAGTCAATATTCCTACCTCCTATTTCGTCTACAAAAATAACGTCCGTGTCCTTTCAATCCGTGTCTTCCAGTCGCGTAGTGGTTACATCGAAGTATATGTCGCAAGTCCGCGTTCCTTGCTCATGTTCCTGTTAATATGTTTCTGTGTTAAAATATTCTTGCATTTCCATTGGTTCTGTCAGTTAGCTTTGTCTCTTGTGATTGGGAATTAGCTAGGTCTTCTGCTAGGGTTTAAAATATTTGTCGTTGAAATGGAGTGAGGTTTGGGTAGAAACACATATGTCAACGTCAAGATAATTGGTGGCGTCAGTGGTCTTTTCCAGACAGAAAAGCCCCTCCTCTAATACATTGTATACCTCTATTTAGTTAATAATTCATAAAGTATTTGTCCCTATTGTCTGTAATAAGTGTAGTTGTATAGCTTTCTTGATTACGCGTTGAATGATGTAATTTTCTATGTTGTCGTGTTAATAATTAATCGTTTGATTAATTATTTGTAATTGCAGTTAATGTCTTTTGATTCAGATGGTCGTGTTACATATCAAATTGTCCGTGTAAATGTCCTCTGTCTTGTCATGTAATTTGTTTTATGGTCATTGTAATAGTCTAGGCGTAATGGTAGTTTTTTAGTAGTCGATAATGTTGCGGGAAGTTCAAATATTGTCCGTGAAATGTATTTTCTTGTATTTAATTCCTTATTTTATATAAGTCTATATGAACTAATCGGCTACAAAGTACACTGTCGTTGAATAGCGCACACATGTTACGGATTCTTTTTATTCATAAATTTAATAAACAAGAAATAAAGCTTTTTTGAGCAAAACATTTTTATTAAAAGGGCGGAAGTGGCAAGGTCTTGAATCACTCTCAATAAAAAGCCTCTAAACCAAGCTACATTTTAGGTTTAGCAAAGATCAAATAATTTTTTATTGACAAATCATATGACTAAAATTAGAGAGGTTCTAGTTAACATTGTTAAGTGTTCTGTTGCCATTTTCATGAACCACAAGAAAATGATAATTTTAATTTGTTTTCTTATTTTACTTACCCCTTTATTTGACAGTGTTGCTCTCAGGCAACACCTCTCAGAGATGGACAAGCCTCTTTAGCATGCGAACCACAAGAACACTCGCTAGGACATTTAACTATTAAAATATGAACTGAATTGTTGGTAAGTTATTATAGCTGTTGCTTTTAGGCAACAATGCTGAATAGAAGGTTTAATTGTTGGGTAATAACTAGACTTCGGATTTTAGGTAAAAACCTATTTTAATCCTTAAGTGATACATGGACGAGAACTTGTATATGTATGTTTCATAAGTGACTATGCCTGAAACTTATACTTTTATAGGACCTAAAACAGCCTATTTTTACGTTAGAGAATAATTTTGCCTATTTGCTTGTTTTTCCTCTAAAGTTCAAAATGAGTTATTTTTTGTTATAAATTCTAGCATTTATTTTCAGTTCGTACTAAGTTTTTAGCTCGGAATGTGCAGTACATGACACATTTGTGACGTGGTTAAATAGTAAAGAATGTTTCGTCTTCAGTAGAAAAATTCCTTGGAATTCCGTAGAAAAATTCCTTGGAATTCCCAAGACAATGTAGTGTTTTTCCCACGATTCCCAAATCCAGTAAAAAAACAAACAAACAAACAAACAAAAAACATAGTTCTCTGAATCACTGAGGGATACAAGGGGTTGAAAATGCTAAAGTGCGTAGCTTCTGGGCGCAGGGATTAGGTTTTCACTGTTATGGTAGTAATACAGGCCCTTGTGTAATAGGTCTATATAATTCTGTGTACCATAGGCCTATATCTGTGTTTTATCATGATTATTGATTAATGGTGACTTCAATAAATATAATATACTGCATTGGAATTGAGATATTGCAAAAAAATTGGCAACTTAACGATTTTATAAGAAACTATTTTACGATTTTTATAACCTATTTCCCAATTTTTAGAGCCTATTTTAGGTACCTCAAACAGCATTTTAGCGACCTAAAGATCCGAAGTCTAGTAATAAGCATTCGACTTGTGGAAAACTATGTTGCCTGAGAGCAACATTGCAAACACGCAGTCATAAATTTTCATTTCATCTGCCAATTAAAGGGTTAAAGTTGCAATTTGCGTTTGTATCTCTCTTTGGCGATGTTGAGTTTTAAGTTTGTATTCTAAAAAAATTAAGTTATATTTATTATTTTGTGTCTTGTTCTGTGTCAGCCTTACATGTCTAGCAGTAAAACTCCATCTTCCTCACGTTAGAACGAGAATGAAAATAAAATGGCTAATAACAGACTTCTTTCTTACAGTATATGGGAATTTCTCCGCAAAATTAAGCAGTTTCAATCTAACCAATGAAGCTCTAGGTTGCTGTGGAAACTAAGATCTGGACACATGCACCAGACACTCAATTATCAGAAAAATATTACAAGCTTATGGGAACAAACGAAAAAAATCTAACGATAACGTTAACCTTATGAACCCTAAAGGAATCTTACAAATCTTGTTGCAAGCAACCACTCCGGGAAACGTGAGATGAAATAAGGAACTAGGCCTAATCACACAAATAAGGATAAAAGATGTAGGCCTAAAGTAATCGAAAAGAAAAATGGATTAAACAAGCCACTATCCATGCACTGCCAAGACTAGAATTGCAAAAGAGCTACAAAATAATACATAAACTACGACAATGAAAGAAGAAACAACTGTTCATGTGGAATATGGAAAAAGAGCCAAAATCCGGAAATTTGAAATGAAAAGAATAAAAAAATGCAACACGCGCCAAATTGAACAATAACCCTATTCTAAAAGAAAATACGAATAACAGCAAAAATTATGAAAGGTGACCGGAAGTGTAATCGATGGCTAAAGTACTCTGGGGGTGACGGGAGGGCACAGCAAACTGATTTTTTATATAAACAAGAGCGAGTAAACTTTTTCACATTCGGAGTAATTGCATTCTTAATAGGAATTAACCCTAGTGTGCAAAATGTTTGTTAACAACAGTTATTTAAACCAAACGGCAAGCTACCGTATTTTGTGGAGTTAATTAAGAAGTGTTTTACTCTTTTATCTGCAATTAGCCTAGAACTGTGCTCGCATTTCCATTTCGCTTGCAAATGAATTCCCTTTCATATCCTGAAACTTTACAAAACTATCCCCTTAATCCAGTCGTATAAATAATTCATTACTATGCAGGTATTCGCTTAGTAGTATGTGACCCAGAAACGAAGATAAGAGATAGGTTAAGATATTATCAAGTGCTTAGCTCCGTAGTTGGGTTGCTGTAGTGCATGCGTTTGTTAAAGGAATAGGAGAGAGAGAGAGAGAGAGAGAGAGAGAGAGATGCTGCTTGAACGTCATAATAAAAATCTGTGTGATACACTCTCCTAAGTATAGAGACAACGCAAATTTCCTGTTTAACATGCCATATAGGCTACAGTAAGTGGTTGCATTGTGAGATATGTGCATTCAGTTCTCTCAACCTCACATTTAACGAGGCACGACTTAAAAGGCTTGAATTTGTAGAAAAGGTGACTAGGTTATAACTACCCTCCAGATGATTTGTACGGAACATTGTTCTGATATTTGTTGGCGTATATGAACTTGTCTGTGGCTAACACAAGACCAAGAGAGTACTTCGTGTTAACTCCTTTAAGGGTACTTAACCCAAATATTAAATCTCGTTTTGGATGGAATGTTTCGTTTTTTAGTTACGCCATTTACGGCTAGACTGATTCATGGACTGAGACTCATACACGTTTCCGAAAATTGTGTTTTGGGGCTAAGGGATCCTCAGAACGACAGAAACTCGACAATAAACTATAGGCTAACGTATGAGGCGTCGAATTAGGCCTACGTACCCAGACCTTTCCTCTTCACTAAAATTTACAGGAAGAAATAAAAACATGGAAATTAATAATTTATAAGAAACCTCTTCAGATATTGCAGGTGCCTTGAAATTGTGACAAAATGGTCATATGCATTTGCCATTGTCAAGAAACAATTCAGATTGCCTGAAATAGTAAGCTTAAATAATGGAAATGTCTGTGTTTGCTTCTAAATGTTCTAAAATCATATAATATCAACATGCTTTCTTTTATTTGTACCACTATTATTGTAAAAGTTTGCATTTTTTCCACCACGTTGCTACAAGTCAATTTTTACCAAAACATTTTATACACCGAATTTTTACTATTTTCCTCCTAATTATCGCGTAGAGAAAGCGGCCACTTTAATTTTTCTAGATAATGAGCATTATTTTGCTATCTCGCCTAGACTTTAAAGTTGTATTTGTCTCTCTTTTTAACTAAGGGATATTTTGAAATTTTATCGAACCGTCCCGAATTTAGTTTGTGTAGCCTAAATGTTACGGGGACTTTTTGATTTAAACATTTTTAATTTTTTTTTGTTTAGTGAAAAGAATGGGTTTAACGATTTTAATAGAAATGTAAATTTCGAAAATCAATCCATGAGCCATAAAATTTCTATATTCAATGTTGTGTAAAAATTACTTAATGGGGAGGGCTTCGTGGCTTTTTCTTTTCCATTCATTTTTCAAAGCTATCTCCATTGCATGAAAACTTAGCTTAGTAAAGTTGTGAATAAAATTTAAATGAACTTTTTTTTATATACATCTCTTTATAAAATTAATAGATATCAAGATATACATGAAATAAGTATGACTTAAATGCAGAATGTCAGAACATACATTAATTAAAATACCAATGACATTCTTTTGTTTCCCATAGTAATAAAAAAACTATAATTGACTTACTGTTGTGAAATATAGTATACCTCCCACAATCAGAGCGAGGTGGCTGAGGTAAGAAGTCCTACGTTCAAATTAAAAAACTTGTGGCCGGCCAATTTGACTTCCTCATTCTAAAGTCTATTAACCCTTTTGGGCCCAATGCCATATATATAGTATGCAAAACAGTTTTTAACAGCAACGTCTTACGAGGAATATTTACTTGTATTTGTTAAAAAAAGATAATATTGAGCACACTTTATCAGTCTTTAATGAACACACTGGAGTAACAATACCCTTGTTCATTTATTACTTTCCCGCCAAATCTCCATTATTACACCATGCCGGGAGCTAAGTGTATACAGGGTGTGCCAAAAATACTTTTACAAACTTCGGGTATGGGTTCCTTAGACCAAAAGAAGGAAAAAGTTCATACGAACATAGGTCCCGTAATCCTTTGTTTTCTTGTTAGGAACTGTTCAACACATTGGTACACTCATAACACGTCAACCCACAAAAGTCATAACAAATGCTCGAAATGTCCTCCTTTTGATTCTAGACATGCATGCACTCGTCGAATCATGGACTGTCACACCCTTTCAAATACTCCGGGATGGTGTCGAATGGTTTCGCAGGCTTCCATGACACGTCGATGAAAAGTTTCTTCATCGGGGATGTCTGCTCCATAAACCAATAGTTTAAGGTGCCCCCAGAGATAAAAATCCAAAGGATTGAGGTCGGGAGAACGTGCAGGCCATTGGAACTGGGCCTCCTCTGCCTATCCATCTGTCATGGTAGATACCAGTCAGTGCATCTCAAACACAATGAGACTAAAATGTGCTGGAGCCCCATCGTGCATAAACCACATGTTTTGTCTTAATTTCAGGGGGCACATCTTCGTGAAGTAATTCTGCATTTTTATCTCTGGGGGCACCTTAAACTATTGGTTTATGGAACAGAAATCCCGGATGAAGAAACTTTTCATCGACGTGTCATGGAAGCTTGCGAAACTATTCGATACCAACCCGGCGTATTTGAAAGGGTGCGACAGTCCATGATTCTACGAGTGCAAGCATGTCTAGAAACAAGAGGAGCAGTGGCGTAGCAAGCTTAGGTGGTACCCGGTGCGGAAAATTTCTTGTCACCCCCCAATTTAAATTTGAAAAGATGGAACAGTTCCAAGTGTTATTTTTTGGATGGTCATAGGTAATCGCACGAGAGTTTAAGAGTTTATCGATAGATGCAGCTGCAGCGAATTTATCTGATGTAACTCGTAAACTCAACGGATTATACAAAATTAGTAACAATTACTTTGTTATATAAAAACTTAACTAAGCTCCGAAATCATGGCATACTATGAATCAACCATCCATAAAGCGATGCGAGTTACCATGTAGTCACCATGTTGTAACCAGTGCTACCAATGGTGCATATAAGACATGGTTAGTGGCGTAGACAATTTTTTAGGATTAAGGAAAGACATACATATCAAGCACATTATGCTGTACGTTGTACATTGTACTGTTAAACGACAATAAATGCTATTTTTGTTATTATTACTACTATTATTATTATTCTAAAGTACGTTATAGACAGACAGATATGCACTGTTTTCGTGAGCGACAGATTCACGAATTGTTGGTGTTACCATTAATAAAGCGAACATCTAGGCCAAAATACACTCCCGAAATTGTGCAAAGTTTTATTTTTGGAGTGATTTCTTTATATTTTTATATTTGGTTTTCGAAGCGAAATCTCTCATTTTGGACAGATGAATTTTGATAAAAGGACAAAATTTTGTAATTATTTCAGGTACCTTTCAAGATGTGAACCGAAGATTGGAGACAAGTTTTCCTTATTTTTACATAAAAAACGTTTTCTCGAACACGGCTGTAACGATTTTCTTTAAATTTTGCACGTGGCTTGCTTATACTAAGAGCTAAAACTTTTATTTGAAACACTTTTTTGAAATAATTCTCTGAAGGGTAATTATAAGCCACCCACTCTGAATACGCGCTCTTTGCAATACGGCCTCTTGCAACGGAAAATCGTACGAAAACAAAACTTTGTATTTGGGTTAGGTACCTTTTGGGATGTGACACGAAGATTGGCGACGACTTTCTCTTGTTTTTAAGGGGAGGTTAAGTTTTATTTGGGCAGAGGAAGGTACGTGAATTATACATCAGATTTTTTTTTATAGGTTGATCCTAATAAATTTCACCCCCTTCCTACGCCACTGAAGAGGAGGACATTTCGAGCATTTGGTATGAGTTTTGTGTGTACCAATGTGTTGAACAGTTCCTAACGAGAAAGCAAAGGATTATGGGACATATGTTCATATGAACTTCTTTCCTTCTTTTGGTGTAAGGAACCCATGGCCGAAGTTTGTAAAAGTATTTTTTGCACGACGTAACTAATTAGTGGTATATGCGAATATTGTTGCCGTGGATCGTAAGTTGACATTCCCACACGCTTTGAAAACAAAAGAAATCTCAGTGCTGTAAAAATGACAAGAAGCACATGTGCCGTAAGTAAATCCATCATAATACAAGCCTTTATCGAAAACCGGAACCAAGGCCCCCAGTTTGTGGCGACTTTAACAGGACGAATGTTCGGTCCCCATAACAACCAACACATGCTTATCACTTTCTGAAATATAACATCCATCTTCGATAGTGTATATACATATATTTTCAGCTAATATCTCAATTAATATAAATAAATTGATATAAATAATCATCGTGCAAAAAATAGCATCCAATACTCGTTCCGTAAGCGCATAACGGATCTCGGAAATTGAAAATACTTTGCGCAAGCACCTCGTTTCTCAAACTCTTTCCTCGATCCGTAAGCAGCGCTTGCGAACTAGTATCGCAATACACTATTTGATAAACCAAGTATAATTGTTGAATATGAACTACCTGTGTGAGAATATAAATTGTATATTATGTGTTAATACTATGTAAGGGTAAATTATTCCATTGAGATATACTCAGAAAATATAATCAGCCCTAAAGCTATAAGATTTTGGATTATATTGTGCTGTTATATTCAAAGGACATTGGGACTAGAAGGATATATTTCTGGTTTTCCTTTTTTGCGTCATTCATTGATTTCATTGAATCAAACACTTTTCTTGCTGCATTCCTGAGCTCAAACGGAATATTTTGTCGTCAGTAGAAGCTTAATTGTAAACATTGACTGAAGCAGACCTAAAAGGTCATCCTTTTTTATAATGAAGACTGTATTTCACTCAATAAAATCCTCCAGTTCTTGTTGAGGCTAGTGATAACGAAAATATTGACAATAATTAATTAATCAATTGATAATTCTTGAACATTACAGTAGAAGAACTGAATATATAGGCTAGAAATTATTACTAAATTTAGTTTTAAATATATATTATATATTTATATATATGCACAACCAGAATGCAGCGCCGATCTAAGGGCGCCAAAGCTAATATTTCAAATATTACATGTTTAAATCATACAAATAAAAAATGGAGAGATCTCTTTGATTTCATAAAGGGATATTATGAGAAAAAGATTCCTGGAGGCAGTAGTATTTTCCATTGTCAACAACTACTTGGATTCCTATTGATTGGAACTTGATATAAGATAGTTGAACTTTGGTAAAATTATTTGAGAATGTTCCTCAAACAGTTAGTATTATTTTGAAAAATCTGCTGTTTGCAATATCAAAAAGTTTATTTCTGGATTTTTTCTTACATTCTTATTACATTAAGTAATCTAATACCAACAGCTCTGAGTGACTGAAAATACAAATAGTGAAATTCGAAACTTGTTCGAATTTTTTGTGTTACAGTCCTTTAGTAGGGTTACCGGTATTGTTTTTGGTATTACCAGTATTTCTTTAACATAATAATTGGTATTGGGTAAGTCTAGGGATGGTGTATATATTATCTTATATATATATGAATTAACTTTTTAATTTTGGTAGGAATAAGTTGGATATTTATTTAAGCTGAAATGTTGTCAGCTCATGATCCCTGAGCCTTTTGAATCGGACAGTGTATTTCTTTTCATGTTGGTGTTATGGGCAATCTTTAATTTTTCAGTGTTTATGTTGTAATATTACTTACTTAATGAAATCTATCTACATGTAGAAATTTTCAATGTTTTCGGTATTTTGTAGGTCTGAATGAGCTAAATTGGAGGCTGTACATTTTTGTATGGTACATACCAGTCTCTTCCGTCAACCTAAAAACCTCAATAACTATAATCCTAACACCTGGTAATGTGAGAAAGTTTGTGCAACATATTCTGCACCGTTTATTTGAGAATATTAATCTGCAATTTGAACAACTGCAATAATTAAAACTACTGTATTGTGGATTAGTGTTTAGACCACATCGGAGCTGATCGGGGTTAAGCCACACTGACTCTACAGAAAACTTGGACCGTTAATCGCTGCACTTAGGCGCAAACTTTGGGGGGGGGGGCAAAGTATTTCTGCCCTCCAATATTTAGAAGTAGGAGCCTTGCCCCTCTCAATATTTAAAACCTTGATAACATATGTGATAATTTAATATGCAAGAAAGAAACTTGGGAGCAGTGTTTTTGCCAGAAAAAGGGTAAACACCTTCGGATGTATTTATTATATTGATTTTTGTTAGTTTTAGGCCTATGTATAACTGCTTCTATATTAGAAGTCTTACTTTGCCAAGAATATTTTCAAGTCGCTGTAAACAATCCATGCTAAATTATATGGGATGCCCACCATAGATCAGATTACAAGTTAAGCCGTGTAAATATAAAAAGTGGAAATTATGTAAATAAATCCTACTGAACCCACAACGTTCGTGACAGTAAAATAGAAATATTAAAACACTGAGTTATAAATGTTATAATATATCTCCTTGTAGCTAAATGAGAATGATCCCATTTACGATAGCTTTTAGATTGTGTGCATGAATAACAAATTCACAACATTTGAACCAGCTAGCAACTTTCTTGCGTTTCCGTTCAATGATGGTGATTGACGCTTGAACTTACGAAGAACAAACTAGAAGAGAGCAAGTTGATGAAATTCATGAAAATGCAAAATGGGCATGTCTGCGGCTCTGAAAAGGAATCAAGTTGAGAGGTTCTTTGCAAACCAGTGGTAATGTATGGTAACAAGTTCTAGCCTTTAGCGGGAAGCATCGCTCCACTTCAGTGTTAGAGTGAGCTAAGTACTTGCCATTTCTAAAAGCACTTATGATTAAGGTACTCTGCACCTTAACCCATCCGCTAACAGTTTTATTCCTCCATCACGCAGTAACTTCTATGTGAGGATTTCTGTACTTGTTTTAATAAAATAATAACATAATACCTTTATTCTCTACTTTTCATTTTAATTTTCCTAGGCTTGCCACATACCCACAATGCGACCTCTATTTATTTTCGAAATAATTGGAGCCATTCCGCCACGAGGAAGTACCTGTTTACGTTTTCCAGCTTACAGATGTGGGGATCATGTAGTTGTAGAGGGATGCAGTGGCGTAGGAAGGGGGGTGCGGGCCGCCCCGGGTGCCATCACCCGGGGGGTGACAAAAAAACAATGTGTCTTTGTAAATAAAAAATCACTCAAGGGAGTTTAAAGAAAATAATATTATTTAAAACAATTAAATAAGCTTAACAACTTTCTACAAGTCAGCATGCGTGTTGAAACTTCTTTCGGTTTTAAATGCAGTCAACAAAGGTAGTAAAACGCGGCTGAACTGGCCGCTGTGTTGTACGAACAATAATATTATGGTTGGGGGAGGGGTGTTTATTCCTGCCGAATCTCGTCTCAGCAGTTTTATTAATTTAAACGAGACTTCAACAATCGGTGATATTTTATATCACTCAAGCCGCAACCAATTCTACCCGCTGCGGCAGTCATGACTTTGATGAAAATAAACTTCGAATGTGAGTTGACTCCGAAATCTCCAGCAATCTAGATTTTGAACTGGTATGTGAGCATATTTAAGAATAGGTTATTAATAATACAGTTCCGTGAAATAGTTAAATTACTTTTTTATGAAATTTATTAGGATCAACCTATAAAAAAATTCTGATGTATAATTCACGTAACTTCCTCTGCCCAAATAAAACTTAACCTCCCCTTAAAAACAAGAGAAAGTCGTCGCCAATCTTCGTGTCACATCCCCAAAAGGTACCTAACCCAAATACAAAGTTTTGTTTTCGTACGATTTTCCGTTGCAAGAGGCCGTATTGCAAAGAGCGCGTATTCAGAGTGGGTGGCTTATAACTACCCTTCAGAGAATTATTTCAAAAAAGTGTTTCAAATAAAAGTTTTAGCTCTTAGTATAAGCAACCCACGTGCAAAATTTAAAGAAAATCGTTACAGCCGTTTTCGAGAAAACGTTTTTTATGTAAAAATAAGGAAAACTTGTCTCCAATCTTCGGTTCACATCTTGAAAGGTACCTGAAATAATTACAAAATTTTGTCCTTTTATCAAAATTCATCTGTCCAAAAGGAGAGATTTCGCTTCGAAAACAAAATATAAAAATATAAAGAAATCACTCCAAAAATAAAACTTTGCACAATTTCGGGAGTGTATTTTGGCCTAGATGTTCGCTTTATTAATGGTAACACTAACAATTCGTGAATCTGTCGCTCACGAAAACAGTGCATATCTGTCTGTCTATAACGTACTTTAGAATAATAATAATAGTAGTAATAATAACAATAATAGCATTTATTGTCGTTTAACAGTACAATGTACAACGTACAGCATAATGTGCTTGATACGTATGTCTTTCCTTAATCCTAAAAAAAATGGGTGAATTAGGTTAACCATGTCTTATATGCACCACTGGTAGCACTGGTTACAACATGGTAACTCGAATCGCTTTATGGATGGTTGATTCATAGTATGCCATGATTTCGGAGCTTAGTTATGTTTTTATATAACAAAGTAATTGTTACTAATTTTGTATAATCCGTTGAGTTTACGAGTTACATCAGATAAATTCGCTGCAGCTGCATCTATCCATAAACTCTTAAAATCTCGTGCGATTACCTATGACTATCCAAAAAATAACACTTGGAACTGTTCCATCTTTTCAAATTTAAATTGGGGGGGGGGCGTGACAAGACATTTTCCGCACCGGGTACCACCTAAGCTTGCTACGCCACTGGAGGGATGTTAAATCGTCTGACCAGTTTCGTTTTGTTGACAATTTCCAGCTATCCATTTCGCTGACGGTACATATCTGTTATCAATGAACTGCTTTTACTGCTTCTTACTTACTCCCAATAATTGTATCATAAGTGAATTTGATCATAAAACGTGGAGCCGTTGAATATTTTGTACACTAGAAAAGTTAATTTTTTCCTATGTTTATGGGAACGCAATGTTAAACAGTAAAGAAGTAACATTTCCCAAAAATTGAAGGTTCAGACTTAAGTGTTTTTATTTGTTTTATATTATTTATATTGATGTTTTAAATTCCAAACTTTTATTGCAAGATGATGAATGGATAAATAAAATATATTCAGACTTTTCAAAAGCTATTCCAAAGAAAAGAGAGAAATTATGCTGAAGTCTGTTTATTTTATTTTGTTTTTAAAGATTAATTGTCCTGACTTTTCACCTGAGATGTAGAACAGTTTTTCTCAAGCTCATATCTGAATCCAGCTCTGAAGATGTGTTGAGACGTTCGGTAAAAAAATTTAAAAAATAAAAAAATAAAAAAGTAGACCAATATTATTCATGTAACCGGAGCAGAACATATCATCTGGTTATATTCCGAACATCCCAAAGGTGCATTTTTGTAAAGAAACTGACATTTAAATGGTGACACAATTTATTATTTACTAGTGTTATAAGATAATATAAATTATGCAATTAAACTATTATACACCCTGTGCAGGCACAAGACCATGAGTTAGGTATATTATCAGTAGATACCGCGATGTTTTAAATTACGGTACGCTTGTAATTGAACATACAACATCTAATAACAACAATGATTCTGAAGCCATTAAACTAAAAAATAAATTATAGAATCGTCCTGAAGTATGGGTTACCAGATAATTTTAGTATTTGGCCGCCAAAACAATAATACCGTTGAGTAGATTGTAGTACAAACACTGAAATTATCCAGTATCACGATAGTTAATTCTTCAAAAACTTTTTTACGATTAATCTTCCATAAATATGCTCATTGTGAAGCCAAAACTAGGCCTATTCCTTAAATTACGAGAAACAGATACCAATTAACAATGCCGCTATTTCATCCATTAAAATCAATATCAATTAAAATTAACAAGCCATAACATATTAGCGATAGCAAACAGATGCACACCAATAATTACATGCATACTCTGGTATACCTATGGAATCTGACTCGTGATACGACTTAGATGTTGAAACGAGTACCCCCTGAATTACAAAAGAAACAATAATTGTATTTTTTAAGCATATACTATTGTTATACAGACATGGGTAGCCTATATTTCTGTATTTTTTCATATATTTTCCGCTAGTACATATTACAACTTTATTTATACACATTTCACCTTCTAGGTCATATCACGAAATAAATTCTGTCAGTAAATCAGTATATATATATATATATTTTTTTTTACTGTTGGTGTGTCATGGCTTCTGAAAATTAATTTTAACTGGGTTTCAATGTCGATGTTTATGTTTTAGGATGAAATGAAGGTGATGGGACATAGCAATTAATACCCATTTCGGTTTTTGCCTTTAACACTAAGGAAACCATGAAAAACTCCAAGTCAAAATGACCGGCAACGGAGTTTGAAACCGGAACATCCACGATGCGGGCCCCTGAGACTAGCCCTTGATCCATTCGGCTGGGTGCTAGTTTATTGTTCACTCATATTATTTTATTCAAACGGTGCAAAATAAGTTGCACAAACTTTCTCTTATAGGCTACTTGTTAAAATTTGAATTATTGAGGTTTTTAGATTTACTAAAGAAAACTGTTTGTACCATTAAACATTAATGTACAACCCCCATACAGGTCATATCACGTGTTTGAGTTTACCAGCAACCTCTTTTAATTAATAATTCGTGTGCATCTGTTTCTATTGTTCGATGACATCTTCTTGACTGATACTCAATTTAAACGATTATGATACTGGGTGACGTAGCGGCAATGAGTTGTGGAAGTACCTGTAAGTTCAACGTTTGCCTTTGCGAATGAAGAAACCATGAACATCCCAAGTCAAATAGGCTGGCCATATGATTTGAGACTTGAACCCAGGACTTCTCACCTCGGCCACCTCGCTCGGGTCCCCCCCCCCCCATTACGACACAGGTTCCTATACTGCATGTCACAACAATATGTTATTAGTTTCATAAAATTTTAGTTAATTTTATTTAATTTTATAAAGAAATGTGTATGACCAAAAGTGCTCATAACGCTTGATATTTAATTAAGATAGGCCTGTGTTATGACAAAAAATGTTTATAGCTTTACTGGTGCTAAGCTTTCATATATCGCCTACTGGAATGGAGGTAGTCTAGAAAAATAAAAAATGAACATGAGTTCAGTATCTCCTATGTCGTTTTTACAGAAAACCAATTTGGCAATTTTATTAGCCACATATAGATGTTTCGAAATTTACACTTTTATTAACGTTAAGTTATAGCCCTTTTTTTAAATCAAAATTTTGGCGAAAGTTTTCGTTAGAAGTTCCCTTAATATTTCAGTTAAAGTGACAAAATTCTATCCGGTTCAATGAAATTCCAAATAAGTCCTTAATTAAAAAAGTGAATACAATGAACCGTTTATCCGCTACGCTTACGCACACACAGACGGACAGACAGACTTACGTCTTAGCAAAATCACTTTTTTCTTTTTTAGGCATCCTAAAAAATATTTCTTGTTGTTATTTCGATTTCGATTTTTTTGCCACGATCACAATGCTTTCTCTAATACTACGCTAACCTATATGTGATACAATAAAAATATAACATTTTAAATACCGGTACATGAAGAAAATAATGTTGATATTTTCACTTTCGCTCAAGGTTGTCACTAGCCACCAAACTATATTTATGTGTTGAAAAACAGCCCCATTTAAGGAAAGCTATCTAATCTGGGAACCGTGGCTGAATACGCTGTTGCTAAAAATAGTGCTGCCCAAGTAACAACCAAGTCATGTTTGTATGTCAGCAAAACTTCGTCAAAAATACATATTTATCACATGCACAGTGAACTTTTTTTTCTTTACCGTAGGCTTTGCATAGCAATAGACAATAGACTGTAATATAATTTGCCTCTGTTGATCAATGGTAGACACACTTTTTTGTGAATGCAGCAGAATTTGTTTGTGTCAGACCTTTAAAAACATGGAACACATGACGTAACGAAGATCGTCCATATTTATATAACAAAAGCCGCAGTTTTACCAGTTCGCAGTTGATTTAATGATCTCAATATGACGGGAAATTAGGCAAACATAAAGAGCGTGCGTTTTACATGAATTCAATGAGCACTTCAGTTTTCCTAGAGCGCAGTTGACCGAAACATGGCATTAGCATCTATCGATTGAATCTTTGAATAGGGAAATTCATGGTAAAATTGTTTATTAATTTGCAGTCATATGAAGTCGCAGCTTTGTCAACTGGGCTTCCAACGCAAGTAATAAGCCTATTTATTGTCATATATAGTTAACTGATCCTGAACATTATATCTCTTGTCAATATATTCCATGGATGGACATAAAATGTCTTAACTCGAAAATAAATACCACATACACTTTAAATGAATTTTCTGTAACTCTAATTGTAGGTTAGTGTGCCTGACAGAATTTGCTATAGGTTTCGGAGGACCACTGGGCAAGGTTGAGCGTGCCCAGAAAAATAGATATGTTTAGAAGTGTAGGAATATTGAAGGAAGCAGGAATAATGGAGAGAGAGAATTGTTGCTTTATTCTTCTTTTCTTGTAGATTACTGCTTCTCTTCTTACTTGGAATTATATTTGTTATAGATCAGTATTGAATAGCACTTTGCTATTTGCACTAAGTAGATTTCAGGAATAACTGGAATTCCCTAGAAAATACACTATGTTTTGTGCTTTGAAATACTAAATGTAAAGTTCTTTATTTTGATCCCAAATGGTTACAAAGTCTTTGGAATAATTGAGCTGTACTGGCTCAAAATACTACTGCAGTATACTCTATCTGTCAGTAGGGAAAAGAGAAGCTGCAATTGCTTGCCAAAACTTCTTAACTTTATAAAAGCTGAATTACTTTTAAAAAGACACTAATTAGCTAGACCATTCCTTGGTATTTGTGAGTTATGCTATATTCGTTCAAAGCTACTACGGCAGCATCTTTAGCTTGCACGTAGAGAAAAAGAGGAGCTGCAAGGATGCCAAAACTCCTTACAATTATATAAGCAGAAATTACTTTAGCTGCAAAAACTTGTTAAGCCTTATTTGGCTTTTGTGTATTAGTACATTGCTAGAATTTGAGTTACTTAACTTTGTTTGCGACTACATCTGATGAGAATGTGACTGCATTTAGCCGGACAGAAGTTAAGGGATGTACAGTTATCGATGCTGAAGTTCTATGGTGCTGTGGATCATCCTGAACGGTGGCCAGTAGCGAGTCCTTCCATGGCTACAAGCTACGCTCCACGAAGTTCTAGTGATGTCCTAGAATCCACCTCCTGGTAGATTAAGTAGTGGCTGCTAAAGCTGGTTCCATGTATAGTTGTATGTAGAAACTGTACAATGATATATTCAGACTTGTGGTCTGTTGCTAAACTGGGGCTGTGCCCTTACGAAGCGACGATCGGTGAGAGAGTGAATAATGTCTAACGGCCAAAATGCGTTCACATAATCATCTTACAAAGAGTCAGGTTCTAGAATCTTATGGAAGGCTCTTCTTGAAGTTTCCAGTAGCTTCCATCCAGAATAAGAGTACATTTAAAGATAATAACATGCTGTAATTATTCTGTAACATAAAAAATCTGCATGTGAGCATTTGCATTATAATTGTAATGTATAATTACAGAGAAATTATTAATTTTATTGTGGTGAATAATCGATCTATTCATAAAGCTGCTTCTACAACCAAGTGCAATAATCGATATGACGCTTCTAAGTGAGCTAATGTATTCTGGCTGTAGCGCCAAGTAAATGCTAATTAGCTGTCACTCGACTTATCGATATCAGTTCGATGTCGGCAATGCAGCTTTCTGTTGCTAACTAACATTAATTACTGAATTCAATTATAACAGTTAGTAGTAACAGGAATAAATATGTAAAACTATTCCTTAGCTAATATCATTATAGTTCATGATAGATATTTTCTCTATCTAAATGTAAATAGAGAGATACAAGTGTGCCAAGAATTCTGTTTGCTGGTAACTGGCATCAGTGCCATCTAGTGACTTGTATTAATACTTTATTACTAGTATTTGCTATAAAAGTATAATAAATGGGCTCTAAGCTCTACGAGCTTACACTAATCCAATAAAAATAATCCAAAACCTGATAAGTGCCGAACAAAGTTTCAAAATTCTGTAAAATATTATTCTAACCACTTCTCCGGAAGCAAATTCGAAAACTGTGTGTTATTCCCTACATTGAAATGAAATGGTACTTATGTCATGTCAAACATTAGGCTTTCATTAGGTTTGAGTAATAAATGAAAATGCCAAGTCACATAGAAGTTTGTCCCACAAATTAGTTTTGTGAAAATTACCAACGTTGACCTGTAGTGTAAAACATGTAACGTCCCAACTTTATAAACAGAATCTCATAAATAAAGTAATCACGAATTAAAACATTCATCATCACCATCGTCACCATTATCTACTTCCGGCTATCAAGGATGTAGACAGATGCTGACCTCCTCCGATTTTAGATTACACCCATCCGATGGTCTTTCGCGTTCTGGTGCATTATTAGCTTTGGAAATATTTAATTTAATATCTTAATTACACCGTCAATCCACTTAGTTTTGTCATTCATTACTCCTTCCAAAACGGGAAAATACTGTAATTTATAACAAACTTCTGAAACTTATTCACTTTATTTTATTTAAGTTCTCATTAATAACACTTTCCTAAAATAAAGAACTTTTAAGGAAATACATCTTGAAATTGCTTAAGTTTTCAGCCATTAATATTGACTAAAATAATTCCAGTTAGTGCCCCAATGATAAATATGCACAAACAAGGGGTTCTACATGTCGTTGGTGTCCATAAATGGTGGATTATCAACTGACTAGCTTATTTGCTCTTGGGATTATACTTCTGATTTAATGGTTAGATATTCTGTTGGTAAAACGTATTGCAATGTTTAAATATTTCAAAGTGAGTGTTGATGAGACATAATGTAATTTAACATTTGAATAGAACTTCCTGTCTTGAGTATGTCTTCATAGTTTCTCCTTCCGTGTTCAGTATTGGGCAGTCATATATCAGGTGATCTATTGTTTTTTGCATCTTTACCACATGGGCATTTTGGCACTTCTATTATCTTAAATCTACCAACGGATAATATGGTTTCACGTGTCCAGTAAATCAGTAATTCAGTAAAGTGAAATGAAACTACTTTTAAGTAGATTCTCAAGATGAGTCTCGCTTTTATCTTGGGGAAGAATTATTTTCTTGTATTTTCCCGTTATTGTTTTTCATTTTCTATTTCTTTTGCAAAGTCTGATCTTTGAATTTCGTATAAAAAGATAGGAGGCATTTTATCGGGTGCAGCCCCTTTGCTAGTTTTGTCTCCTAGTTCGTTTTCGTGTGTTACAGCATGGTCCTTAATACACGAAAATTTCATTTTTCATTTTCCGTACTCTATAGAGTTCTTCCTCTCTTCTATGTCTCTTTGACTAGGCTAATCCATTTACCGGATATTATTGTCGTGAAAGAATGTGTTCATAATGTGAAGTCTGGGACAAAATGGTAAACTAATCTTTCTACTGTGGATCTTAGGATTTTCTCTCTAAGGACTGAACAACACGTGGCCTCTGATATACTCGAAATGGAGAGCCGCGACCGCACATGATGTCATCCTGAAATTAAACACTCCCTCCTTCGTAATGAACATACTCTCTGATTGACTAGGTTGTGCATATAAGTTATATAGCACTGAGTTTGGGGGCAAGGTAATTTCTCTCCCCCCCCCCCAATATCTGAAACCTTGATGCCATATATAATGACTTGATATATTAAAAAAAACTTAAGATATTTATTTATTTATTCATTTATTAGCTTTGTTATGTTTTGTATGTTTGTAGCCCTATGTCTAACTGAAAATAATCAAATATTATAATTCTTGTCCCCAGTAATATTTACAAGTTGGCCCTTATGTTTGCGTATATTCACGTGGTCTACTCGACAGATCGACATCTGGATGTAAACAGAATCATATCTGATATGAGTTTCATCAGAAAAGAATAATACTGGTACATTAATCTCTCATCTAGGGTCGTTGAGCTTGTTCTTAACTGCATAGAACAAACCTGGGGTTAAAAAGAACATCTTCAATTCCGGAGACACTTTAAGCCCTCACTGTAGGTACCGTAGAGGAATAGTATATTAACGAGAAAATCTTGTTGCTCTGGTGAGGACCATGTCAGGGAGAGTTAACACCTGTCTTACATTGCTTGCAGGTCTTATCAGGTATTAAGGTACTCGTTAAATCGTTGTTCTTTTGCCATAACATACCTTTCTTTTTATCGTATTGACTTTTTTATTCTAAATATATATTTTTAACTGTTACCTATATAATTTACAAAATCTATGTAAACTTAGCATGTAAGATAAAGTAAGTGTATTTGCACAACTTAATTTTAATACATGATAATACTTGTAGAGGGCATAAGGCTAAAAAGTGAAAATAATTTCACATTTAAATATTTTTCGGAGAAGATAGATTTCAGTTTTTGTTTAAAAATATATTTAATTAATGGATATCTGAGGAACAAATTAAGGTATTAAACTGAAATTTAAACTGCAATTTCTATTTAGATTTTAGCTAGGTGTGACATATTTAAATTTATGGTACAAATTGTTCAGAAAATCACTCTCATCCCTTAGCTTAAGTGTGCATCTACACGGTGTCTCACAGGATGTGAAGAGAGTGTACCTGAGTGTACATTGTGTTGAAGCAAGATGCTGCAACATCTACATGACAAAGTTTTACAGATAAGAATGAAGCTCACAGTGTTTGAAAATATGTAAGCGTTCCCCGCATAATAAGATGCTGGCTGGCACTGTATAGTGGTTATCGTGTCCTTCCATTATATAAACTTGGTTATTCACGGCTGCTGCTTGGCTGCACACCACAGCTTTTTCTATTTTCTGTATGTAGTTAGTAACATGAACATGTACATAGATTAGTTGCCGCAGCCGACAATATCACAGCAAGCAAGATGCTTTTGTGAACAGAGAGTTTTTAAAATTTATCAGACCTCTCCTTATTGGCTAGTGCAATGTCTGCCGGTAGTTGTCTGAATAGTAGAGAAAATATTTTTTTAGACATTCGAAGGTAAGAGAAGCACTTTTAAAGGTAGTTGATGTTAACTAACAGGAGAAAATTATGCTACTGAGTGGTATAAAATTATAACACTACATGGAAACCAACTTTGATTGCATATAATTATTAAATAAACTCAGGTTGATAAAAATTGAACATTCTAAAATTCACTACGAATTTTTAAATATGAAATCTCTCATGATCATTGCAAATATCGTCACACTTGGTAGGTGAAATGCGTTGGCCTTAAGTTGTCAGCTCTGTAGCAGAAAATCAATAACATCTGGCTGTGCGCTCTATTATGGCTGGCTTCACGGTGCGTAATTCATTACATTAAATCTAACGTTTATTTTTATTATTTCACAAATTTTAAAGGACTGCCTAAAAATATAGAATGTGATACACGTGGTGAAATGATTTTATTTTACTCGTAGGATTTCTACACCCGCCCTTACGGTCTAGTGTCGCAAACATAACATTCTCGCAAAATAAAATCTCGTTTTTATCACTTGGTTCATAAATAACTATATTTTTCCCCTATTGACATCACACTGACGAACTGAGGAATATTCATATTCTGCCAAATACACCAAATCCCTTACGACGTTAAGATGTTAGTTTGATTACTCTATGAAAATGCTTTATTAATCGAGCGAGGTGGTAACTTAGCGTACTATCGTTTAGGAGGTCACAGGTTCAAATCCCAGAGCCGACCGCTCAGTTGCAGATTACCCACTACGTTAAAATAGACATATGCAATTAAATTTAAAAAGGGGATGACTTGTCAATGTTGAGTGGCCTGTAAACGTTAAGCAATAAGTAAAATTAATATATTAGTGAAATTTGTTTAGTTATTTCGATTAAAAGTCTTTTCGAATAGCAAATCTAATATGTGCGTGTCTCTCACTCTCTCTCCTGTTCTTTCTCTCTTTTCCTCCCTCTCTATGGCATTTATCATTCGACATTTACCGCTAGTGTCTTATGGCACTAGTGAGGTATTTTTTTTTTACAATTACAATTACAATTACAATTTATTGTTCCAAATTACACGAAAAATACATACAAAAGTTGATAGGCCTACACCACCCGAAGAAGCAGAGCTTGTGTTCGGGGGTGGATCAGTTCAATATATTAGAAAAACTTATACTAAATAATTACTTAAAGCAATACATAATTTGGAGAAGTATGACAAAATATTATGTATAAAAGGTTAGAACATGTTCTATTTACAATACAAAGGTACGAGGTAATACAATAATAATACATAACAATTTATTTGTTCAAATTTTTGTAAAAAACGAAGAAATTAAGTTCTATCCAAATTTTAAAGTTAAATATGAAAAATGTTATAACAGTAATAGTAGAAAACAGAAGTAATAATTATATAAATTTTCTAATTTTAGACCTAAATTATCAGTATATAATTAGTTACTTTTATTTTGATGTACTAGGGTTGCCTGGAGTTAAAACCAAACGAGTCAATAATTTGGGACCAATCTCGGGACAATCTTATTAGGAATATATTACTGTAAAGAGCCTGAAACTTCACACGTGCAACTAACGCGTTACAATCAGCCATTAGCGACCGTTCCCCTCTGAGCCGCGGAAAACAAAAGAGTAACTATTAGTGCAAGGGTAAAATTTCCCGTCGCAGAAGAGATTCAATGTGTGACATAATAAACCCCGCGCTATTCAGTATATTGCTCCTAACTAATATAACTGTTCTTAACCTAACATAACCTGTCACTGACCTAGAATTTAGCTTGCACTACTTACCTTAATGTAGAAGCTCTTTACCCTTCCACACCTTTTGTAAAACACCGTTATATGGCACGAACCTGGCGCTATTCAGAATACTGCTGCTAAATTAACATATATGTTCCTAACCTAACATAGCCTGGCACTGACCTAGAATTTTCCAGTCATCATTTACCTTCCCTTCTACACCTTTCGTAAAACATCGTTACAACCGTCGTTTATCTACCGAATTCAATATGCATGTAGTCATGTTTGTAATATTGGCGACATTGTAGACTTGGTCCCACTCGGTACGGCCCGGCTGAGATGGCGGTCACCTTATTCTCAAGTTTAGCGAAATAAACAATAATTATTCTCAGCATGCCCACATAGGTCAACTCTGGTATTCTGTATAATATTAAAGTGTTTTATAGATCCTTGTCTTTGGCAAACATATATTATAAGTATTTATTAATAATAGTTAATTAGCTTCATATTTCTCCAGTGGTATAATTATAGATTGAATGTTGTTGTTCAGGTCCGCCTATATACCACTATATATTACAACACTCAGCTGAAGCCTACATGAGGTAAGGAGCAATTAATTAACAACACGTATTATTGAATTTGATTTTTGTTGTATTCTTCTAAACGTCTTTTTATTATATTAGATATAGTCTATCATGTAATCATAAAATATTAAAATAACATTGAGCTCAATGTATATGTCAATTAGAATATTTACAATAATTAGTAATAAAATTATGAAGTTAATCTAGTCACAATATTAAAATGCAAATTAAAATTAACATATAAGAATTTAAACTGATAAAATATTATACTTGTCAATTGTTAAAATATATATCACAGAGATGTCCGTGTATGTCAAAAATAATAATTTCTTCTTAGATTAAAATGCACTTAGCTTCCTTCTTCTTGTATTCGTGTTGTGTGACCAATTATTATTAAAGACTTAATTATAACAATGTCCTATTGTGGAAAATCAAGATCCATTAAGCTATTCCAAGAAGGAGCACCACAAAAATTACAGTTTTCCACAATAGGACATTGTTATAATTAAGTCTTTAATAATAATTGGTCACACAACACGAATACAAGAAGAAGGAAGCTAAGTGCATTTTAATCTAAGAAGAAATTATTATTTTTGACATACACGGACATCTCTGTGATATATATTTTAACAATTGACAAGTATAATATTTTATCAGTTTAAATTCTTATATGTTAATTTTAATTTGCATTTTAATATTGTGACTAGATTAACTTCATAATTTTATTACTAATTATTGTAAATATTCTAATTGACATATACATTGAGCTCAATGTTATTTTAATATTTTATGATTACATGATAGACTATATCTAATATAATAAAAAGACGTTTAGAAGAATACAACAAAAATCAAATTCAATAATACGTGTTGTTAATTAATTGCTCCTTACCTCATGTAGGCTTCAGCTGAGTGTTGTAATATATAGTGGTATATAGGCGGACCTGAACAACAACATTCAATTTATTAATAAACTTCATTATGGAGCTTAATGTAAGAAATTTCAACTAGTAAAGTATAAGTCAAGTTATAAGTATTATTATATGAACATCTCATAAGTTTGTTTTGTGAAAGGGGGTGTTCGGTGTATTATAGGAACCTAGAGGCCTATTATAGGTCTATGACTTTTAATATTACCTAATTACTGTAAAATTCGACGGGAAAGTTTTAACTCCTGTCTGATGTATTTGTGACTATTTCTGTTAGCCTTCGAATATGTTATCATTCTCTGATTTAAACACATTATTCAGTCCTCTTATTTAATTAGCTTATTACAATACAATACAAAATTATCAAAAGTAATATAAAGAGAGTTCAAAATTTTCGATAACTCACGACCAACAAAGTTGCGAATAAATTAATCTTGAGAGAATTCGGACCTCGACTTATATTTTTACTGTCACTATTTAGCGAATGCAGAATTAAGCATGTAATGAATAATTAATACCACAAAAA
Organism: Ectobius pallidus; assembly: GCA_964059195.1. NCBI lineage: Eukaryota > Metazoa > Arthropoda > Insecta > Blattodea > Ectobiidae > Ectobius > Ectobius pallidus. The sequence continues at coordinate 47,706,202 of CAXKWD010000001.1, read as the reverse complement.
TAATAAGTGACGCATTTTGGGTCATATTAAACTCCTTGCTACATCTAATTGTGTTTATTATAATATGAAGTTTAAAATACTTCACCACACATAACGAACATTATTTTCAAATCTCGACTCGCTCATTTTCATCTTATATACCCAATCTGCTGTATCCAATGATTCAATTGCTTTGGATCTAAGAAAGTATGAAGATGTTTCAGTGCTCAGTCCTTATGAATTTACATAAAACAGGAGCACGTAGTTGCGACGAAACGAAAGTGATAAAAATAAAACGATAAAATGATGACGATAGACACGTGATTTGTTGAAATTCGACATATTATTTTGCTGAATTGGTCCTATTTAATGAGCTAGGTTGACCTTTTAAAATTGATTGCCAAAGCTCACTCCGATTTGTATGTACGAAATAATTCATTTTCTAATGAGTAGAAGCATTCAGTATCATTGTTTGTAAAACACTGAAGTTTAAGATTTCAGAAAGTTTCAACTGAGTTCATAAATAAAGATAAAACTCTTGTGATGAATAGTACACATTAATACTGTTTTTCCCTCCAAGCTGACCCAGATTCTTTTGAAGATGTAAAGCGACGTGAGTTTAAAATATGAAAGTCAACACTTTTTTGAAAGAGTTACAGAAGGCATTTATAATGTCCTACTTGGCAAACTCTTTCATTGAGGAGCAATGCCCCGTCTAATCACACTTCATTTTAGAATCACTATAATTCAGAACTGACTCTTAGCGGTCTTTCACCCAGAAAACAGCAGTAATAATATCACGTTTGGCATCAACAGACTGAAAACTTGTTGATCAACTGTAGAGTAACTCATGTTCATTCTGTTTGCTAAATTATATGTTCTGTATACAAGCAAGCAAGTCTTGTTTACTCAGTACCTAAATTTATATTTACATAAAATAGATACACAGTAATTAAACAATACGTACGACTCCTCGTCTGATATAAAATAATCTCTAATACGAGGGGTATTCCGAAAGTAAGTTTCGTCAATGTATGGCAGGAGCGGCGTGTTCACCAGGGGAACCAAACAAACGCCAGACGAATCCCCACCCGTGGCTGGTTCCACGACGGAAGTGGCGTCAGCGGAGGAGCCATGACGCAGGCGCACTGCGCCGTAGAAGAGCGAGTCGCAGCAGACTGGCGTGCCCGCGGGTATTAGTGTACCGCTCACGATGGCACGAGAGATTTGGCGCCACTGCCATGTACCGCTATCTCCCCTCTTTCAAACGAGCCATTGCTGCAGCCGCTGAACCTTTTATTGTCCGAGATAGAGCTGTTTGAAATTGATCTCCCGATTTCCGTCCCCGCACAGTGTGGCCTCCACGAACCCATCTCGCACAAACCTTATGGAACATCAATTTGTCACTCAAAATGGTCTGTATGGAACCTTTAGTAATGTCAGGAAGCTGAGGTGGAGCAGGCTGTGCGCCAATTCCTTGCATCGCAGGGCACCTAGTTTTACCACAGTGGGTTCTTCAAACTGATCGCACGCTACGACAAATGTCTCAATGTCGCTGGCGACTATGTCGAAAAATAGTGCACGGTGTATAGTTCATGCTGCCATGCTGTATTGCTTTTGGGTCAATAAAGTGTCCGTGTGACAAACTGACGAAACTTACTTTCGGAATACCCCTCGTATAAGATGTTCTTAATGTGACAAGTGTCCACTTACATAACTATTTTCTCTCAGTTTTCTGAGAAACTAATCAGACCCCAGAACGATTATATACCTCTAAATATAATGTTAATTTTAGGGAGTAGGTAAGGTGAAGAATGGGTATTTTGGACAACATTTTCATTTCTAAACGTGTTAATTCATAATCTATCGGATTTTATATATGAAATATAATATTTAAGAAGTGAACAGGCTATTTATTAGACTATGACTATTTAGCGAATACTCAGAGAATTAAGCATGCAGTGAATAATTAAAACCGCGAAAATGGATAAAAAAACATAGTCAGTTCTGTAATTGTAAGTGAAATACCCTATGGCGAGGCAATAAATATATTATCTAGCTATCAGCGTTAATAGCGCTTCGAGAGATTTTTCATCAGCTGATTTACTTTTCAGCTTAAACTTCTTGCTAGATATAAAAATAAAATGTTAATAATTTTGTATTTATTACTATACCGGCACGTGATTTGAAGTGCTTTACCACGCATACATTATTTTCATATCTCCTTTCGCTCATATGCAGATTAATATATATACATATATCCAATTGCTTTGTTCAAAGAATAATCCTTTTATAAAAAGCTCAGGCATGGAGATGTTTCAATTTTAAATTAATTTACATAAAAAACAAGTGCACGTAGATGCGATAAAATAAAAAAATATATAAATAAAAATTATAAAATAAAGATGACAGATACTTGCGATTGGTTGAAATCCTACCTATTCTTATACAGAATTGGTGACGCTTCGTTTAGTTTGGCATTTAACTTTGGATTAAAGTAAGTTTTGTTGTGAAGGTTCATAACGTTTCTAGTATCAATCAGTACCTATTTATTAGCAGGAAATAGAAGAGAATAATTTAGTTATAAAATGTGTCCAAGATATAAGATTTTATATAATATATAGCCTACATATATGTATAAGCTTACATATAAAGGGCTTGAAGTACTGAAACGTCAAGGAAGGGTGGAGGAAGCTAATAAGTAAGTGAAAACTTCAAGCGATTATTCCTTAACTATTTCTAATCTTCAAATGTATCAATTCCTATTTATTTAATAAACTACAAGTTGAATTAAATTTAAAATTTCCAGTATTACGAAAAATCGTATCAGCGAATACGATTCTAATCATAACTGACGATATGAATTCTTTCAATCAAAGTTGATCTTCTTCGAAAATTATTTCGAAATCCAGATCAGTGCAACACTGTCAGAAATGAAATCGACTAGGAGAAATCATCGACATATCTCGTATCATATACTCTAAAAATGCCTAATTCGAATATAAAATTTCGTACAGAGTCGACCTCAAAACCAGTATTTCATGTGAAAGCTTCACTTAACTTCAGAGTCGAATACAATACTTCCTCTATCCGAAGTAGGCATAGAGGTAAAATTGTTTTATTTTGCCTGGCAAAGTTAAATTCCATGGGAGTCTTTCATCCACTCTTCCTCCTCCTTTAATTTTGTTCATTAGCAAAGTTAGCTAGGAACCGTATTTTTTGGTAACAGCAATAATCGCGCTATCTTTCAAAAACAGTTTTCCTTAGATATATTTCCCTTTACAGATGCTTAAAATATCACTAGTGAGCAGATTATATCCACGAAATGTTTTTAAATTTGTTGGTTTTCGCGATATGTGCAAATAAACGCGAAATTCATCCCGTCCAGGACGAATATTGAGAAATATGTACGAAAGTATTACTTAAAACCGTAAGTGTTAATGTTTGCAATTTCTTTTTAATTCTCTTCGTAATATGTTATTTTATGCTGTTTCTAGGACTGCCGAGAATTTATAGATATTGTTTACTGATCAACTGGTTACTGCATTAAATCACTCCATTTTTCGTGGTATGAGGTTTCTACATAGACAAAGTGATACCAATAATGGAACTTAGGAATTTACTGAATTATCACAGATTTAGGCCTAGTGTTTGGAATATACAAAAGGCGTACGAGTACATAAAATATACTGTAACTGACTATGTTTTTATCTTTTATAATGGTTTCTCGGGCTTCCAACCGGATGAGTAGGAGGAATGATTCCGAGCATTCTGTAGTTATTTCAGCTGCCATCTGCTGCATTTTCTATCTCTTTTATATAACACTTTTTTCCCAGTTCAGCTTACTTCTCGCAGAAGAAGTTAGCAGAGATAGCTGCCGAAAGCTCGGAATCAATCCTCCATTTTACCAAGTTGGATGCCCGAGAAACCACTATATTCTCAACACCGGGAAAGCCCCAAGTCACACATTTATTTTTCAACACTGAAACTAAAACTTATTTTCATTTCCAAAGAACGTTTTATATAAATTTTAGATATTTATTTAATTATTAATGTAACCTAAAAATAAAAGAGTAAACTTTTCAGTGTCAAATGTAGTAGTCTATAAAATAACTTATTTCACGAAATACCCACCAAATTAGAAGGAAGTTAACACCGAAATCGGTAGTTTTATTATTCCAAAATAATCAGGCTCCTAAAGGTAGACATTAATAGATGCAATAATTAATTGAATAATAATAATACAATTTAGTAGAATGGGTAAATAATACAACCCAACAAAAAATATATTATATTAAGTCGTCTATTATAAGTTGGAGAAAATATAAAGTGTTATATATTTATATGTTGTGTGTTTCTGTGGAATCACTGTCTTCTTCACATGTATATTAAATTACAATTATGAAAAATTCTAATCAAAAAGAAGCATTCTAGAGTATAAAACATGAAAATGAAAGGATCCCATTCTTTTCAAGTTATATTTAGTATATTAACACCAAGCGTTGAATTGCCTGTGTTAAACCATGAACTCACTCAGTCTAGAGTAATACGATTGCCTTTTCCTCCATAGCCTTATGGTCAAAGGAATATACTGAACCGCCATTCCACCCCCTGCAGTTAATAACCGCGGGGAAACAAAGGGCGGGGACGTGTTATATATTATGGAAGCGGATCAAACTCTCACAAGCCATGAACCTGTCGACACACACACACACACACAGGCACCTCACTGAAATAATTTGCATACAGAAATTTCAAATAAGCTTACGTGCCGGTGTGTATTACAGAGTAATTACTTTCAATTGCATTAAAATTCGATACTATGATGACGAATATCGGAAAATTATGTCTACAGATATATATGTTTAAGTATCCTGCTTTTTTTGACATAACATCATGCCATGTCAGAGCCTATTTGCACGACATTAAAGTAGTTACCAGTACTGTATTTACGATAGGTTTAGAACTTTATATTACTTAGTAGGCCTACAAAGTTATTTATATTGATAGTTCTTTATAATTCTTTATATTATAAAACTTAACAAGCAAGTAAGATGTTATCAAAACGAGCGCTAACTACTTTTTTTATTAATGTGAGCCAGTTAAGTTCTTATAATGGTCGATCATCGTACGACGTTTTATGTTATTTTATATAAACTTAGTAAATTTTAAAATGTAAATAATTTCAATTTGCTTCTGCTTAGAATAATAATAAAAAAACCTTTTGGATAATTTCGTATGTAGCGGAATTCATGCTGTTTTGGTTGGCAACAATTTGTTTAAAACAAATCACATATTTATGGCCCTCCTGAAAATACAGTCTGCCAAACTGACAAAGTTTAACTAATAAATTAACAAAGGTATAATATATAGATTATTAGTACGATATTAGTTTCTTAGTATGGTAAATTTAAATAGTGTCATCATGAATATTTGCTAACCTTGCTGTACAAATAGTTTATATATATATAAAGGGAATCTCTGAACTCTGCCGAAAACTCGGAACCGATTTTACTACTCACCTGGTTGTAAGCCCGAGAAACTACAATATATTCTCAACACGTAGAAAGCCTCAAGTCACACAAAACAGATCAGCTAAATTAATGTTTAAATGTTTGTCTAAAAGAATTAGTCTATTCTATTACAAAGTAAGTAGTAGCATTTTTTTTTTTTGTTTCAAATATATAGCCATCACATCTGCAATTTGATTTTGAAACTTTGATAACCGCACCGCAAGGACCTTTTGCTTTGAAATCACATTTTTTTTCTCAAGATCTAGTAAATTTACAGCTCAATTCTTTAGGATTTATTGTGGTACATGATTCCAGAGTCAGGTAAAAAAATGTATAAAATCGTATAAAAGTGTAGAATTTCTAAATTTCACAGGTAGGTCCCTTAATAGATAGTGATATGTTTTGATACCTCTAGCCCTCTCATACATATGTAAAATAGGGTTCTTTCTCGTTGGAGATGATTATGTAATATTATTAATAATAATAATTATATTAATAATAATAATCTGTCAAGGTAAGGATAAAATTACAACTGGTTAAATCAGTTTTGATTAATTCATTAAATTATAAAATAATATTTAGGCATACTTACAAAGCTATTAATTTAAAATAACTATTATTTATTTAAAAAGGATTCTAATTAAAACTTAAAAAGGGGGCCCCCAAACTATTTTTGAAACTAAAAAATATACATACACACACTATTTGTTTTTAAATGTGAGGTAATTCCATTTTAAATAAAATTAATACAATACCACCTCCCACCGTGAGGTGATAAGGGAATAATAATAATAAAATAGCAATAATACATTAATCAGCCGTATACCAACTCTGATGAACTTTCCAAAAATATTGAAAGTAGGTTATGAATTCAGAGCTTTCGGTCATCATCATCTGATTTTCTTTTCCGTAGAGGATCGTTAATAAATAATAACAATAACACTATGTGATATTTGCTACCTTATACTTCTGCTAGATAGGCTATATACTTTCTTACACAGATAAAACTTCATACAGTGCTGTTGACGTTATACAGTTGCACATAATTTTACATTTTTATTCATACAATAGTACAGTGCATTATTATAGTCAAGAGTAAAACAGTAGGTGTAATAATCTCATTTACAGCGTCGTCAACATTTAAAATCTTCATAGGTTATTTTATAACCTCAAAAATTGTGCAAGTTATATTAATAGTATACTTATAAGGCGTAAGTGTAGTTGATCTTGGCATGTCTTGCCATTTTGCGAGTAGGGATGTATTTCACAAAATGGTTTGTCAGTCTCAGTCCTAATGAAATATAAACTTGTAGATTATTCTTCTTATCCTCTTCTTTTGTAACTGAATACAAAATGGCATTGTACAATAGGTATGTTATGTTATACAGTGATATTGAACTTGTATTAAATTATAATATATTGTGGGTATACATTTCGACCGTTATGAAAGTACTGTTTTAGTCAGTGGCTGTCCCATTTTTAAACTTGTTTAAGTTATACCGGATGAGAGTTCAAACAGTGGAATTTGCTCAATGGTGTTTTCATCTACTATGTTATCATATTTAAAAGAAATTAAAGGCATCTAATGTGTTTACTCTATTACCTTTGCTCACCAAATGTTTTTATTCTTGACTATTGCATGGATATAAAGTTAAAAGTTCTGTATCATACTTGTATAACTTACAGGTTGTAACAGAAAGGTAGACCAATACTTTCGGGAAAGATTGTATATAAAGCGAAGTTATGTTAGGCCTATATGAAAATGAGTCCGAAAATGCTCTATTTCCTTGTTAGAACGGATACATCTGTCAACCTACCGTCGAATGGAATCCTTGATGCGCTGATGTATCCCTGGAGTATCTCGTATTATCTGGCAGCCTTGCAGCATACAAGCACGGAAACTCTCTACATCTTGCACCAGTGTTGCATACACAAGAGTTTTTAAATGGCCCAATAAATAAAAATCTAGGCGAGCTTGGAGGCCAAGACATTGGTCCACTCCTTCCTATCCATTTATCACGGAACCGTCTATTCAGAAACTGAAAAAAACAGAGAGATTCAAATTAGCATCGTGCATGAAGTAGGCTACATGTCTCGTATTCGTAGTTGCATATGCTCTAACAGGACAGGTAATTAGTTTTTTAACAACGTTCTGTACATTCGTCCATTGAGATGATGTGGCAGTGCATTCGGTCCAACCAAACAGACACCAATAATGCCGGCCTAGAGTTGTAGACAAAGTACTCTAGCCAAGAAATAATATATTTTTGGACCCACGTTCCTATAACATAATTTCACCCTCTATATGCAACGAGTGTTTCCCCAAAGTTTTGGCCTACGTTTTTGTTACAACCTGTATAAACAGCATTGCATGAATATTTTATGTAAGAAAGTATACATCTCATAAAGGTAGCATATTGAAAAATATCTCGTATTATGGTGTAATATGCGAAGTTCCTAAATGAAAGATGAAAAGTCTCTATTTTTTATCTATCACTTTCTTTTAAATAGTATTATCGATATCTTTGTTTTATTTTGGGTTAATGTTTTCGTTGTTGATGTAGTTTTATGTACCGGTAGTTATATTACTAAGTATGCTACACTACTTTGAGCCGTAACTACACAGTTGGGATATTCAAGCAGTAGTAGATTGTTTCCTCACTTTGCTCTTTCCAGAGAATTGCTAATGAAAGGGCTTATTACAAGCAGAGTAGGCTGGTGAAGAGTGAATATAAATGAGTTTATTGCGATCTGCATTTCCTTGTAACTGCTTAATTAAACCGAAAGAGCCTCTGTTCTGAACCGAATCATCGTTATATTTCCTTACCAGCTTAAAGAGTCGGATTTTCCATCGAAGATATCTGTACAGTCAATCTTTTCGTTTATGACATTTTCAGTTTACTGACATAAAAATATAAAGTATTGTAATTCGTATTATATGATTCCTCTGATTTACGTTATCTGTAGTTTTGTTTTAACTTTCTCCTGCCGAAGATTAACTTACAGAAAGTATTAGAACTTGATATTATGAATTATTAGTTTACTATGCAACGAGCCTATAATGACACTTGTTAAGACAGGAGTAGGCCTATACATTTTTTCATACGAGTCCTTTGCTTACCACTATAGGAAAGTCACATACGACTGTTTTTGTTCGACCATAATTAAATTTTTGAATTTTGAGTTTTAGATCCAACGAGGTGGTTGGCCTCGGCCAACAGCTGTTGATAAGTTCTCGTCATTTTCATTTTTCTGATAGATGGCAGCTGATGGCGTGCGGGGACCTCGAAGATTATCTCGGCATTTTATTCTCAAACCAAGGGTCTTTAAAGCTAGAAATAAACTCAATTTAGTATAATATTAAAATTAACACGAACAGAATCGATTTTATTTTAACTATAGGTAGTTTATTCTGCAGTTTGATTTCCTGCTCTAAAGGCTTCAAGATTGTTCTGTGTTTGATATTAATCTATACCACCACAATTATATAATAATCTTTCAGACATTGTATAGGCTATGTATGTACAATATTATCATAGATAATCCCACAAGAGTTGACGAGTTTATCGATAGATTCGAGACCGCAGCAGGAGCAAATTTATCTGATGAAACTTGTAAACTCGAGTTGAATTTATTAAGACTATTCCATGAATAAAAAGGTAACGGATTATACAAATAATATTTACTTTCGTGCTTTGTTATATAAAAACAAAACTAACAGCTGCGAGATCACGGCATACTATGAATCATCCATCCATGAATCGATTCCAGTTACCATATTGTGACCAATGCTACCAATGGTAAGGTAAGGTAAGCTATCAGCAGCACAGAATAAAATCACACTAACCGATTCGAAATTGTGTTTTTATTCAATGTACATTTATATCATTTCAATTTCCAAACAAGTTATGTTGTATAAAATAATGTGTTTTCAATCTGGTCATTGGAAGTATGTGACACATTAATCACCGCACGTTGATGCCTTACGTGTCCAGTAACGAGATGATGTTTTATCAGAGAAAACTACATCCTTGCGATCCGAGGAAGGATATTATAAGATATAAGATCGTGATTGGTCTATATCCGAGGAATTTGCTAAACGTTATTGGTCAATATCAGACACATGGCGTATGAGTGGAACAGTCATTGTATAATGAAAAATCTTCATTTCTTTCTTTCCAACTATTAAAAAATAGGAATATACGAAGAAATGCATGAAAATATAAATTTCTCGAAAACTATAAGAATAAAAACCTTATAGGCCTTTGAAAAAAAAATTCATTAATATTTCAAATTAAATTTAAACTCATTGAACTCCTTAATGGCTGAGCGGCAATTTTATGAACGCCGTAAGTGTACGACTGTTGCAGCGACATGATTGAGCTTGAATAAATTGTATTTTTATGGATAACTATAGTGAAACATATGTCTTAGTTCAGCTGGATTGATGGTTCGGCTGATTTCATGCCACGAGAGAGGAATAATTATACTTTGGTCAGAATCTTTTGAGACAGTGGAATGGGTAGATGTTTTACGCACTAGAAGTGGCCCTAAAGTAAACAAAAGTCTGCCTCACTCTTAGGAGATAGGACAGATCAGAACCCAAAAAAATCCTTACACAAACAGGATTTCAAGAACCATTCATGCGAGATTAGAAGTAAAAAATCGAACATCGCGTTGGATCGTAACTGCGTAAAACACAAATTTACAAACAGGTGAAATGTCAAGCGGTCGAGTTAAAATAGGACTTGGCTTCGCGCGGTCAATAAATTTTCTTCATAAGAGGTCTAAGGGAAGTGAAGGAATACAAATCCACGAACCATAATTAATATTACTGGTAGAAGGTGTTTGTGATTATTATTTTGCTTCTGGTGGAGAATAAGAGTGGATGCGCAACTGTACCATAAGTGGGCTGTAGTATAGTGTTATGTGAGATGTAACAATAAGCGCGTGTAGAGTTTTTCGCTACAGGTAACACCAATGACCTCTGCAGTGCTTCATTAATAATTCCGCACATCCGGAGTTCCGCACTAATGAGACATTCCGAGGCTCCGAGCTCAGTAATTGAGATAGGAGCGAGATATGCTTCTCTTTCATTTATCAAACTGGAGAGCTTTAAAGACAAGACGTTTAATCCTCGTAGTACAAAGCGACTGGAAAATGTCATTAAGTGCTGTAACTTTGCGAGCGCTGAAATAACAGATAATGTTACAGACTTGTAATTGCCCGTTATGCAAAGCAAATGGAATTCAATAAGAATATCCTGTACAATACTTTCAGCTTCTTAGCACGCTCAAGAAAACTTCAACATTCCTTTGCAATCGTTAGAATCATCTTGTAATCAAAATCTTCATGCCGACATTATCCTTCGCCTCTTGCTTGTGCCAGAGTTAACGGAATTCATCCAAGAAAAGTTAGTTTGATGTTGCATTTAGGATTTGCACTAGTTTAGATGATCTGAAAGTATACCTGAGAGTATCTTCAATATTGTCGCATCTCTTGAAGATTTGGCTTTTTTATATAACATGTTTACTAGTTCACATGATGTCCATAGATTTTGTAACTAGTTTCAAGAAAGTTATTTTGTGAAATTAATTACTCCTATTTCTTTCCAAACAAATTCCAGTGCAACTGAACGATTCACCTTATTTTTTATGTTCAACTCTTTGAAATCCCACGAACACGTTCAGACCTCATATAAATCCAGAATTTCACAATCTACAAGCTTCTTAACTTCATTTTAGTAAATGTGAGCAAATTAAACATGCTTATATAAGTTACATAAAACTTAAAACTTAATATAATCTTGCGAAAGGTTGAACTCAACCTAAAATGCGCAGTGTCGTGACTCAGTGTCGCAAGTAGGCTAAATCTTGCGGATGTGCATCCAAGTATAAAACATTTGCGAAACTTAGTTACGATTTTAATTTCTAGCCTTAACGTTTGTCAGAATATGAAAAGTTCCGTTACCAGATAACAAACTAAGCTAACTTGCAAATTTTGTTCAGAGGTCTCGTAAAGATCTAAGACCATTACTCTTTCTACCTTTCTATATGAAAGTAAAAACTTAATCTTTACTAGAATAGCCATCCAAGAATCTAAGATTCAAAAATGAAGTTTCTCAGAAGTATTAAGGGATATAGATTAAAGGACCTGGTTGCGAATTTAGCATAAAAATCGTATTTAACTCTACAGTCGTAGAGTGTATATATATATATATTATGTAGAATGAGTTAGTCCGCAAAGCATGGCACAGATACTTCATAAGATTTTGTTTCGCTCGACTAAGGGTTCACGAATAACATTTTCCTCCGACAACCATGTTCTCTCTCATAGGTCACTCTCTTCTCTACCAATGGTCTCATTTGGTTCTGCTATCCCAGAAACACAGGACAGGATACTTTGTGTACCCCTTTACTGACCAAGGTGAAAGTTTACCATTTTTAAATACATACAAAGTACCGTACCCAGTGATGTTTCAAGTTAAACGTACGTTATCATTAAGGAGCTGATTTTTATGTGCTAAAAATCTTGAAAATATTCATTTTCTTATGTACTAAAAATGGGAAAATATGTATAAACATTTTTAAAATATTTTATTTCAGTATTATGTAATACATCAATTTTATACATATAAAATTGTATTATTACTCACCAGTAATGATGAGACAATGCTCGGGAGAAATATATCGCTGTTGCAGTGGACAATGAAGACTTTCTCCAAGTTTTCCATCACAAACCGATGTCTGTTGTTACGGAAAAATGACCGAAACCGAGAGAAGGAACGCTCGACGTCACAAGAAGTTAGTCTTGCATACTTTAGCAAAGGAATTTCACTGACACACACGTTCTTAATTTCTCCACTATCTTGCTTCCCTTTCAAAATGTTGGCAACTTGACACATAATGTAAAATCCATAATTTTTGGCAAACACGTTTTAAAATTTCTGTTTAATCGCTGTAATTTTAGGACCTTTCAGAGAATTAATTTTTCTCTCTTAAACTTCATTAACCGTCTCAGTCAACAATTTTGTCGATGTTTCTAATTTCTTTATTGAGTGACACAAAAAACTTAAATTTTCAGATATGTAAGATAATTCATTTTTTAGTGAACTGTCCTTAAATAAATCCTGAATAATTTCAATTGATGAAGCATCATCTTTATTCAATTCATTTACAACGGATTTGAAATTTTCAAAATTCTGTGCATAGTATTCCACTGCTTCCAAACATGTGACTATAGGTGTAAGGAGGAAGTGCAAGATCAGGATTTTTTCTTTGAACAAATCAATTCTCCTTGTGGACTTCAAAAACACTTCCTTGCCATTTGAAATTAATTTGTCTACTTCAGGATATAATGTACATACCTGTTCACATACCCTGTGTAAAGCGTGTGCTATACATGTTACATGTATCATATTTGGGAAGCTTACAGCTTACAGATAGACCTTCTGAAGCTTACAGATAGACCTTCTGCTGCCTTCTTCATGTAGGGGGCAGCATCCGTAAGTAACAAAAGAACATTATCAAATTTGACCCCATCCGGCCATAATAACTAAGTGATTCATTGAATAAGCGAGCCACCGTTAGATGATTTGTTGCTGACTTTTCTCTGCATGCTAATAAAAAACACCGTTCTGAAGCAATTTCGTTATTTTCCAGCACACTTACTACAACGTTTCCCACTTTCCTTCTACTAGAGTCCGTTGTTTCATCCAGGCTTACCCAGATTTTTTTATTCTCACATTCTGCTCTGATCTTTCCTAACGTTTCTTCGTAGCACGCAGGGACATACAATTTTCTTATTGTTCATTCTTCTGGTGTTTCATATTTTGTGTATTTAGTCAAGAACTTCTTGAGCTCTGGATTCTTCAATTTATATAAAGGAATATCACACGTAAGTAATGTTTTACACACATCTGCGTAATATTAAGTACTTTTTGCAAACTGAGTATGTGAAGAAGAAGCTGTTTCACCTAGGAGAACTTGTCTAAGTGCTGAACGTGAAGCGGCCATTGTGTGTTTACTACCAGCTAAATGCTGCATGACTTGAGATCGCTGATCTGCATTTACAGTTTTCTCACATTTTTGACAGAATAGAATTTTCCCGTCACTTGTAAACGTCCCACTAAATTCAGCAACATATTGCTGTAAACGAGAAGGAACACTGCACTTTACTTTCGGCATTTTATCCGCACTATCACTTTATACAGTCTCAAAAACAGTCTCACTACTAGTCAGCATAGCAACGCGACGTGAGAGACTGAGGGTTAGACTCACTTGCATGTAACACGGGGAAACACACACGTCTTTGTTCTCCACCGATTATAAGGCGCGTGCAGTCAAGGTCACATGCAGTGATGCGCAGGAGTTCGAATGAAACGAATTCACGTTAAGAAATGCATTCACATTGAGTTTTCATTAATATATGTCCTTGAAAACAATTTTTAAACTGAATTTTAAAAATCAGAACAAGAAAAATATAACAATATATGTATTTAAAAGTAACTTTTAAAAGTATGTATTTACATAAAAATATTACAGAAATATGTATTTTTATGTGAAATAGAATTTCATATAAACTTCGGGGTTCTAGTTCGGAATTTTAGTCTTAGTTGTAGTCTTCTGTCTATAAGTAGAAAAAACATTTATTTACATAAAAATCCGCTCCCTAGCATACTTATCTTTCGTTTTAATTCAGTGAACAATTGGTATTGAGTCATTGCCATTGTGCAAAAGGACACATTCTACACTCCTCTTACAGCTATCACTTAAACAGACGCCAATTGCAGAAGTGTAGCTGCCCATGGTGGTGTTTCATCAAACAGGATATCGAACATAATGAAATAAATGTTGAAAGGTACTGTAGTGAATCGAACTTTGAAGTAGTAGCTATAAATCTATCAGCCATCGACATTGTCCTATTAACTTATCTGTCCTATTGTTGAATAGTCTATACAGCTATAAATGCATATATGTTAAAGATTCCGTATGAGACTGAAGAACGATCGTATAAGAGTGTATCAAATTAGCTAACTATATGTCCACTTTGCCCGGGCACCTGTTAAAAGGGATGAATCCAAAAGCTTCGGGTTTACTAGCATATAAAAGTTAGGTTCGCGTTTACCATGTATGTATGGTATCAGTTCTACCCTGCAGCTCTAGGATGATAATACGAGGGTGGATCGAAAATTAACACTCAATAATTTTTTTCTGCGTTGGTATTGCGGCTGGGATGTTGAACTTCCACCAAGATTGAGTTTGAAGCTTCCGCTACGGACGCTATAATGTTCTCATGTGTAGCTCTAGCGAGAGAAGCGTTAACTATGCTACAAAAATGCCGCACATGTTACTATCGTCCACTTCTGAAGAGCGTCGAAGTGTAGTGCGACTTTTATGGGCTAGGACCCGAGTGAAATTCACAGGGACATTCGTGGCATGTATGGGGACGACTGTATGAACCGTAGCAATGTCTCCAGGTGGTGTGCATTCTTCAAAGATGGTCGTGATAAACTTTCACAAAGATGGAGTTTGAAACTTCCGCTACCGTCGGATCCAATTGCGAACCTTATCTCAGCAGTTCAACATTTCATACTGTGCAGTGTACGATATTGTGCATGACATATTGTGCATATTGTCCGCAGATATTCCTACCGAACGACCTTCTATGAACTGGCATCACGATGGGAGAAATGTGTTGAGAAATTTGGGGACTATATAGAAAAATAGATAAAAAATATGCCCCTTCATGTGTGCATTTGTTTGTAATTGTACCCATTAAACTTTTTGTAAAAAAAAATAAAATAAAATTATTGTGCGTTACTTTTCGATCCACCCTCGTATGCATACACACATGTAGAAACAAATAACACAAGTCTGCAAAAAAAAAAAAAAAAAAAAAAAAAAAAAAAAAAAAAAAAAAAAAAAAAATCAACTGCATGAGATATTTTTACTAAATTATATGTTTTAAAATGCACTGATTCCAAAAATGGCATCCATTTCCCCCTATCACGTAAGGTTTTTTTGCAAAACTAAAAGATACACAGTATTGGTAAAAAGCACTCATGTATTAAGATGAATCAAACATATTAATTTTTACAACAAATGAAACATCATTTTGTGACATTTACTCACAATTTTATGTTTATTCATCTTTTTTGTGAAACCTTTTCTTCTTCTCTTTGATGCTTCGCCGGACTCGTGTTCGATTTCCATCTTTGGTTTCCCGCTTCAGCATCCAACAGTAGTCCGCAAGCATATTGACATCCCATCTTCCTTGGTACCGTCTCTCGATATCATGGACATCCTGATGAAACCGTTCACCCATTTCTTCACCGTAAGCTCCCAAGTTTTCAGGAAAATAGTCTATATAGGAGTGTAAAAAATGAACCTTTAAGCTCATCTTGCATCCTTGAGCTTTGTACGCTGCCATCATACGATGCACAATGGTTTTGTAGTCATGATCCTTTGTATTTCCCAAAAATCTTAACACTACACCCTTGGACGATTCCCAAGCTTCTTTTTCCTTCTCATTCATACTTTCCACAAAGAGGGAGTCGGATAAAAGTTTTCTTATGTCGAGACCAGTGAAAACTCCCTCTTTCAACTTGGCTTCAGACAGCTTCGGGAATTTAGAACACAGATATCTAAAACAATTCCCATCCTTTTGCAGTGATTTTACAAACTGTTTCATAAGCCCCAATTTAATGTGAAGAGGGGGCAATAAAACCTTTTCTGGTGGAACCAGAGTCGTATTGATGACGTTTTCCTCGCCGGGTTTTAGGGTTTCTCGCAGTGACCAGTCACTTTTGGTCCAATGCTGCTCTCTGGCTCTACTATCCCACAAGCATAGAAAACATGGGTACTTTGTATAACCTCACTGCTGACCCAAAAGCATGGTTAGTATTTTGAAGTCCCCACAAACCATCCATTGATGGTCTTGATATTTGATTTTTTCTAGAATAATGGCCAAATCATTATAGTTTTCTTCCATATGCACCGAGTGTCCCATAGGGAGGGATGCAAAAGTATTTCCATTGTGTAGCAAGACTGCTTTAAGACTAGCTTTGGACGAATCAATGAATAGGCGCCATTCAGATGAATCATATTCTACATCAAAGCACTTCATGAGTCCTTGTACATCATTACAAAAAACTAGATGTCCCTCTTTGGAGAAAAACTGAGTAAATTCTTTCTCTCGGTGCCTATACCACGAAAATGAGGTACCAGATGACACAAGGTTTTTGTTTTTTAGTCTCAAACCTAGCAATTCGGCTGCATCTTTTGATAGACCTAAATGTCTTACTAAGTCATAGGTCTGAGAAAATAGTTCAGGCCCCTCGTCAACAGAAAAATCTGAGCTAGATTCGTCCTGGGGAGGTAATGTGTCTTCGTCCTCTGACTCACTCAAGTATTCATCTAAACTGGAAGGTGGCTGTGGGATTGGTATTTCAGAGCTATGGGGCACTGGACGAATAGCTGAGTCAAGGTTAGGATAAGATATGTTCTTTCTATTTTTTGTATTAAATCCATTTACATATACTGAACAGAAATAGCAATCGGTTGTATGATTTTTCTGCTCACGCCATATTATAGGAATTCAAAAACGAAATGAGTTTTTCTTACCCTTAAACCACAAACGAAGATCTTCCTTACATCTTCTACACACCTTGTGAGGGGCCCATGGTTTGTCTTGATCCCCAAGTTTTAATTTGAAGTAAGCAAAATAAACCTTCTTCACAAAATTATCAATGTCTCTCTGTTGACGTTTCACAGTGTAATCACCACAAATAAATCAAAAGCTATCAGGAGACATAACACAACCTCTTGGAGCCATGATTACAAAATAGAAACAACAGCCCTGTTCAGTTTGAAAGTGATGTGTCTACTGATGGCGGCTCTACTTTCATGTGCGATACTGAACTTCTTTGACTTGTGCCGCCCCCCTCCACCACTCACCCCTAACATTTAACATTATATATTGTATAGTTAAGCTATAATTGAATAAATTAATGTAAAAATCAATTGTTTAAGAGAATTTGTCAGATAAAATACCGGATTTGCAATAAACCATAAATTTTATGAAAAATAAATATAACCACTTCACTTACACAAAAAATGGACGTGATAGAAGATTTTTGGTATTTTTTTAGGTATTAGGAAGTAAAATTCTGTACGAAAATTAAGAGACATCCTATGCAGTTTTTTAGTTGCAGACCTGTGTAATTTACATTAGGCTACATATGTTACGACCACAAGTTTTAAACATAGGCCTATACATGTATAGATTAATGTTATCAAAGTTTTAAATAATTTGTTAATAAAAGCATTGTGAAATAGAGGATTTAACACTGACAGTAAAAGTTACATTTTATTTAATGGATCTATAATATATAACAGTATGTTATATCCTATACTTACTAATAGTTATTTAAGTATGAAAGCACTGTACATATTTTTATGCCCCGAAGTTCACAATGTTGTTAGCTCGAGAGGTATAGACAACCAAGTAATACCCAAGTTGCGTTTATTTCTAGGTAGTTTACTTCAACATTGGTAGAAGAAATAATAAAAAAACTTGAAATTTAAGTTAAATATATAAATATACTTCGGGTTTAAATATGTCAGGCACATCAATAAACTTCGTAGGTAATGGTTTGCAGAAAATTCGTAAAAAATAAAATAATGATTATAAAATAATAACAATGTGTAAGGAGTAGCCTATGCTGCATTTCTGTGTTGGGTGTTCTACAGTGAGTCCCACGCAAGAGTTGGCCAAGGATTTCTACGTCGCGGCGGGCACAGCTCCAACTCCCGAGCGAATGGGTGAAATATATACGCAAATAAAGCCGCAATCGTCTAATGATTCAGGTTCTCACATTTACAGTTAAAATTACAATGAAAATAACCACGTACCTCATCACAAGACATGTTGGAAATGTTCTCCTCTTGCATCCACACAATACTGGCACCATTTCAGGAAATATTCTTTCACGCGCATAAGTTCAGCTTCCGAGACAGAGTTAATTTTTCTTGTGATAGGCCCATGTGATATTGTCTTTAAGTTCTTCTAACAGTATGTGAATATTATTTATGGGGGAACTTGAAAAATAAAATGCATAGGTCAATTCCCCATACATTAGAAGAACTTAAAGACAATATCACAAGATAAATTAAATCTATCTCGGAAGCTGAACTAATGCGCGTGAAAGAAAATTTTCTGTAAAGGTGCCAGTATTGTGTGGAAGCAAGAGGAGAACATTTCCAACATCTCTTGTGATGAGGTACGTGGTTATTTTCATTGTAATCTTAACTGTAAATGTTAGAACCTGAATCAATACACCGATCGCGGCTTTATTTGCGTAGATATTTCACCCGATCGCTCGGGAGTTGGAGCAGAAACCGCGTCATTGGCCAACTCTTGCGTGGGACTCACTGCATAATATAATGTTATTTGTCAGCTACAACTAGCTTTAAGTACAATACAAGCGTTGATAACCAGATTGAAAATAGTGAAACCACTCATTTCTAATAGTATTTATTTACTTATTTATTAATATAATTATTATTTATATTCCACAGAATTAAGGCCTTCAGGCTTTCTCTTCAATTCGATCGCAGGTTCAATACTATGCATACCATGATAAGCCCTGCTTTTACAAGAATTGTGCATTTCTGTAAATCAAGATAGGATAAAGCGTCTTGCAAATTTCTAATGTGTATTGAAGGCCGGTTAAATCACTGTAACAGGATCATTTCAAAACTGTAATTTTTATTTGTAATTCATGCAAGGCAGTCGCTAAGCATTTTCACCCATAAAGAACGCAGTCTACTTAAAGAAACTCAATTTCTAATCAATTATATAGTTTTATTTGATAAAAATGAATTATCCTCTCATTGTCGAAGTCCTAATAAACTTTCATTTTCACTGTACCAGCACAGTATGAGAAGATGTATGTTATAATTTTTCATTTTACGAGTACTTACTTTTCCTACCTCTTGATCGTGTAGACATGTGCCATACGTTCGTGGCGACAATTACAGTGGCTACCAGGACTGACAGGCGAGGAGCATAATGTGTATTAATTAGCAATATGTGTAGCAAAACAGAGGCGGTGTATCACCTGTTACAGTAACGTGTGGCGTGTACTTGTCATTGTAAATTAAACAACATGACCAGTTCATTACACTACGTACATACCAGTCTGCCTTCCTGCTCTTCCTGGATTTTACCAGTAAATACCCTAGAAAGAGTTTGCTTAGCTTAAGAATGAATAGCATGAACGATCGTGTGGGCTGCATATTAAGCAAGAAAGTCATAGAGATCTTTCTTTTTACTCTAAATTTCGTGGTAAATAAGTTGGACGAACAACTACCAAAACCATATGTTGTTTTTGCTAGATTCAGTATTATTGGCCCATATGTTGCACGTCGAAGGTAATGTCGCCTTCTTCACATAATCGCCATCTTCAGTTTCAATGTTGTGATGTTTTTTAAAAAAAAACATTATTTCCTATTTCTTGAGCCATGAAAGTCAGCGATGTAAGCCCTATGGGGAAAATGTAAACATTAACAAACTGGAGTGCGTGGGACATGTGCAGAAGCGAATGGGTTCCCGACTAAGGCGACTGAAATCTAGCCTGAAAGGGAAAAAACTGAGCGATGGAAAAACATTAGACGGTAGGAACAGGTTGACTGACTCTGCAATTGACAATATACAGACTAATTATGGTCTAGCAATTAGACAAAACAGAGGAAATTTAGAATTAATGAAAAGAAATGTGTGGGCACTATTCTTTCATATTGCGTCGAGTAATGAAAATCCTCAACATTTCTTGTGTCCTTCTGGTGTAGAGAGTTGGTGCAAATTCAATAGAGGAAAAGTAACTGGTGAAAAATATAATCATCATCATAGCCTACCTGCACCAATAATATAAGTAATAAAACCTGTCTTCAGAGATCTAGCTGAACCTAATCTCCTAAAAAAGTGCCTTCATGGTCGAACGCAAAACCCTAATGAATGTGTGAACAGTGTGATATGGAACAGAATTCCAAAAACAGTGTTTGTGGGGATAAAGACACTTCACTTTGGAGTGTATGATGCAGTGGCATGTTTCAATCAGGGTAACATAACAAGGTGTCTAGTTCTACAAGAATTGAGGTTGACTGTCGGTTCTCAGACTGCTGATGCCATGCTGCGACTAGACTTAGAGCGACTAAGATCAGCAGATAATGCAGTTAAAAACTTTGTGCAAAAGGCTAGGCAGGAAAGAAGGAGTGCCAAGATAAGACTCCAGGATGAGTATGAAGATGATCCCGACAACCCGAGCTATGGAGCAGGCATGCATTGATGTTACAACTTCGAGGCTCGTTTTCCGTAAGTTTACTTTTTTCATACAAAAGGAAGGTTTTCTCAGCTCCTAATAGACATAGAGGTTTGAAATTTTCAGTCCTTCACCATATTATTACTTTACACATACTGAAACAACAGTTTTGGAATTTAGTAATTTTTAAGAATTTTATACATGAAAATGCATTGAAATTATGATCTTTTTAAATTCATAAAAAGATAAAATTATTATCTCAGCCAGTATTTAGTTTTATGAAAAACTGTTGTTTCAGTATTCATATAAGGTCTGTGGCTATAACCTGTAATAAAATCAAAAGGCTAGCTACAGTAGTTTCTGAGAAAAACTTCCTTTTCTAAGGCATAATTTAACATTGTAAGGATAGGGCATTCCGTATCCCCTTAAAAAGCCATAAACAATATTTTTTGTAATGTGCATTTTTTAGACAGATTGCATTATAGGCCTAAACAAGGTACTAATAATCAGTTCCTGTGAAATATTCGGCGTAAAGAATATTATATCTGTTATATGAATGTGATTCAAAATTAGAACTTTACCGGTATGTAGAGATTACTACGTAAGTTTAAGTCCATTCCTACTAAATGTATCTTAAATCAATCCTTACTCTGTGAATAGTTTGTGCACCCTGAATCAATAATGCTTCTGGCAGACACAAAGTTCGGAATTCGATCCATTTCCGTTGTAGATCCACACGACTGGTACGTAGATGGGAAAGTGAATAAATTGGTCAGATGTGGTCAAAATATATATATTTTTTTTTTATTTATTCAGATTCTATTGTTACTTGTTACCGTACACTTGGAATGAGGGAGTAATTACTTAAGTGGTAAATACTTAAGCGAAAAACTTAATAAAATAGGTCGATAATAATGTTCGTTTCTTCCACTGGATTCTTATGTAATATTATAATATACATGATATTTTATTGTAGCAGTATTATTGATTGCTTTGGACCTAGAGCAATTAATTTTAATTTAATTTTTTTTTTTAAGTTTATCGCGGAAATAGAACACCACGTTTGTAAATATATTCTTCCAGCTTTACCAATCATATCACGAACAAATAACATTGATTTCTGATAGACACTTCTAACTATATGCCTTGAAATAGAGAAATCTCCACGACATCAGCTGAAGAGCATTCTGATGCTGTTTTCCGCATGTAAGTAAACTGTATGGAGTGCATTTCCTGAAATTCAGTGGCTATCTACGGACGCAGGTGAGGATGTAAAAGTTACAAGAAGTTCCGTCTAGATGGTGCCTGTGTCGTGATTTTATGAAAATTGGGTCTCGGATAGGAGTATAATCAGGTCTGTCTGCCGTTTACCGTGGGATCAATACAATGTACTCAGCGTCGGAATTATCCAGGCATTTGTGAAGACATTACCCCGGTAGATTTCCATTCCTTTCATCAAGAAAATCTATACTATTATTTTTATTAACTGTTATTAGCATCTTATGTTCGAAGGTTCAAATCCTCTGACCGACCAATCAATGTGGATTTTCGGGATTTTCCCACTCGCTGTATCGAATGCCTTATTGGAACCTTTCCTTTTTTCTATAGAAGGGCCTTAGTCACTGTTCTTGTGAAAATGTGTATTTAAATGCATACTACACTTTGGTGTAGTACTCTTATAAGTAGGCCGCCTGTTGGTAATAATCTACGATTTATCGTTTGATTTTGAAAATAACTTAGTTAATGACATGGATTTTTCAAAACGAAATAAAAGTTGTAAGCATAAGGAAATACTGAAATAAGACACGCATTTATACATGGCAAAATTGTTTACATTGCAAATTTGTTATTCGAGAAAATTTGCAACTGTTTTTACTAGTTTGAAAAATTGCCAGGGCCTGTATTCAAGAAGACCAATATACTGAATAAATATTATTGTTAAAATAAATACTCTTTAAAAGAAGAACTTCCACTAGAATAATGCAGTGATGCTTTTACAACAAAATATTAACCTTTATGCAATTTTGTTCCTGCAGAAGAATATTATTGCAAGCTGAAGTGTATGGGAGTTCTCATGTTGAACCCAAATTCTTGTAGGCTTTGTGTTTACGGAAATGTCTCAAGAGATAGGTGTTTCCATGTAGACGTACAACACACGCGACGTTGGTGGCCACAGACGTGCTGATACATCATGCTGTAAGTAGAGTCTGTTGCAGCTTGGCTCGCGGTCTTCTTTGACTCACACCAATGTCGCTAGTGTCAGATACTTCAAGTTTTCTAATGAGACTAATTTGTTTTCACCTTCTCCAAGCTGCTGTGGTACAGGAAGTTTTGTCTTCGACCCTCGAATTCGATTTCAACTTCTTTGTATTAATTAATAATATGCGTTAGTACTCGTGATTAAATATTAATTTTTTTTTGTAAACGTGTAAAACGTTCTTGTCAGCACCTTAGCTGAAATGTCTTAGCTGAAAAACGAACACCGGCATTGAAAAGGAATTTTATATCGAAGTTAAGTACATTTCGGAGATTAGTGATGAGCAAATGCAAGACCAAGACCAAGACCAAGGCGGTCTTGGTCTTGGTATTGGTATTGCACTCTCAGTCTTGGTCTTGGTCTTGCATATGTAACCCTGGTCTTGGTCTTGGTCTCGGTCTTGCATCAGTGGTCTTGGTCTTGGTCTCGGTCTTGCATACTCAGTCTTGGTCTTGTTGCAAGAGTCTTGCAGTCTTCTTTTACGCATCTTACATGATTTAAAGTTACACCGATTACATGTGTGTTATTGCTTGCGAAAGTAACGAAAGCTAATTACTTTTAGTTGCAGTAAACAGTAATGTGATGTCACGCTGTTTGTCGAAACGTCCATGGTGATATAAGCTAGAACAGTAAACTTTGAGTGTAAATTTAAATATTCTCTGTTATCCTATTGCAGAACTTTAAACCCAAAATCCACGAGATGCTATACACTACTTGAGAGTGTAAAATTATGAATATTATATTGTAAAGTTTCAAATTGAACGGCTGTGGAGACAAGAAGTAATATTAAGAGGATGTGTATGAAATGTTTAAAAGACTTCCGCATAGGAGAGAGGTTCTATCTGACCTGTTTAAAACAGTACAATATAGTAAGAAAACATAACGGCATTGAAGCAGATGCTTTAGAAATTGTGCAATCTATAGCAAATCACACAATGTCCATTCGAAACCCAAACCCATAGGCTGCAATAAATAATATTTCTCTTTTCATATACCCTAGTTCTAATTTATAACACATTGTGAAAAGATCATTTCTGCACTTTAAGGATTTCCGCTACCTCCCATAAATTACTTTCTACTCACTTTCAAGTTTCGGGCCTTCAATTAATTGGGTCATAAATAATTATAATTATTCTTCATGCAAGCATATATTTCTAGACCAGGCATTTTCTACTTTTAGTATCTTTTCCCATTCGATATGCATCCTTATTATGAATCAGCAGCAAGAACTTAAACACCGCCACCGTCATGTGTCAATAACAAAATTGTAGTAGTAAAAAAAGGTTTTCAGTGGATCTCCTATCTATCATCAGCAAAATATAGGCCTGTATAGCTACAGTACAATCAGATACGTAACTCTAATGTAATAACTAGCAAATACCCGTCAAATAAATTCCTGTTTTAATTAATCTACGGTTTAATTGTGTTTTTTGAATAATTATGAAGAATACCTGGCGTATAACCTGATTTTTTCAGACTTCACTTTATTTTGAAATTTTCTGCAAAGAGAATGGAATGAGCTGAATAGCTATGTTATATTTTGTTTAAGTAGACAGGAAAGATTCTATGTGAGAGTAGGCTATGAATATTAGCCTAATGATAGGTGTAAAAAAGGATACCATCGTTAATGAATAGGATACTGAGCATGTTAATAGGCGTTTTAAGTTACGGGGGCTACTGTTTAAAGTTTCAATTCCTCAGTCATAGGCCGCCCCAATGGCTGAATGGTTAGAGCACTCGCCCTCCACCGCTGGGACCCGGGATCGGATCTCGATGGATCCCTGTGGAATTTGTGGTGGACAAAGTGGGGTCGGGGCAGGCTTTCTCGGGGTGCTCCGTTTTCCCCTGTCATATGTAATTCCATCGTTGCTCCATTCATCGTAGTATGACCATTTGGTTGTAATAAAGAATTATTATAAATCCTCAGTCATAGCTTTCTTTTAACCCAGTGAGAGGTTAGAGAAACTAGTTATTAAATAACTGTATGGCAGAATTTTTAAGTTTTGTTGATAAATTATGTGGTCAGTTTTTATATTGTACGCAAAATGAAATTTCATATGTGGCTTTGGACCTTTGTTACATCTGTTTGTCTTTCGTACTTTAATA
The DNA here is from genome assembly GCA_964059195.1 of Ectobius pallidus. Taxonomy (NCBI): domain Eukaryota; kingdom Metazoa; phylum Arthropoda; class Insecta; order Blattodea; family Ectobiidae; genus Ectobius; species Ectobius pallidus. Next base: position 47,681,025 of record CAXKWD010000001.1, on the reverse strand, counting down.
CTAGAGAACTATTGCAATTAAATACTTTAAAAATGAATATGGAGTGTTTATCGTGAATTTAACTCCCACCAATTGAAGGAACTAGCTGTATGGAATGCCATTCAGGGAAATCCGTCAGATTAATTGTAAGTTTTCATTGCAGTAATTTGTTTTAACGTAGTGGTGAGAGAGGTAGTATACGGATTTCATATGTATTATTTGAATGGTGCGCTCGTTTTTAGATACGGATAGCGTCACGCTCTCATTGGTTACCGCACGATGAGGCAACCTCTACATTATAGGCCTACCAGCCTTGGGACTACCCCGGCTAGTGACACTGTGGCGCCTTTGAGTAGCGGTCGCTGGCTCGCTGCATACACAATGGGGCTTTATAAAACTTTTTTCAAATAGCAAGACTGCAAGAGTCTTCCAGTTAGGTTTTGTTCTTGCCAGAGTCTTGCGGGGTTGGTCTTGGTCTTGGTCTCGGTCTTGCATGGTCGGTCTTGGTCTTGGTCTTGCTATCGCTGATGCGGTCTTGGTCTTGGTCTCGGTCTTGCATTTTCTGCAAGACCAAGACTGGTCTCGCTCATCACTATCGGAGATGTGACCTAAAGTATGTAAACGACATTATTTAACGTAATGTGGAGATACTAACAGGTTCCCGCGGCTTCACCTGTGATTATTTTCACAACTGCCAGAAATGTTATTTAAATGATGTATTTAACAGAAAAATAATAAAAACCTTATATTTATTAAAACATAAATTGCCTGAATTATATAATTTTCTTCTTAATTACATAGTTTTACGCATTAAACATAAATAAATGAACGAACAAAAATAATATTGTGCTACCATCTGGACATAGGTTACAGATTCAAAATGAAACGATTAAAAGGTAGCCTTACCGCAGGTCCATGAACCTTAACAAAATCACGCATAAACAAATAAATGATTGATAATAAATAAAACTAAAAATCTAGTTTCGAAGTAAATTTCACGATTAAAGCACCGCCGGGGGAAAAATGATCTCAGATTAGAGTTCCCTACCCCCCCCCCCAAAAAAAAAGAACAGCGTATCGAGTTTCATCCAAATCATTTGACGTTTCCCATTTAAGCGTGAACCTATGTAAAATAAAATATAAAATAAAAACATCCCTGCTAGTCGTAAACAAATTAATCAATTAGGAGTGGTTAGCAATGTCAATTGCATTTGTATTCTGGTGCTGCCAGATGTAGAAATTATTCTCGGTTTTACAACCAGATGACAATATTGATTATGTTCAACGTTTTCAGAGGCTACGCTGTCTCCATCCTCTGAATTGTTGATGACACGAAACTTCTTAACTGGCTAAAAGCCTCAGAAGAATTGTTACAGTAATTGCATTTTGTATGTAGTGTGGTATTAGTTTCCATATATAAATAACTAACCAGTAGTGTAATGTTTGGATGTTTATTTGAATTTCTTAAATTGCATTTCTTTAATGCAAAATTTCAAAATCTTACAAATCTTTCAAATTACAAAATTACTGCAAATGGGTTGTAATATGTATTTATTTACTAAAGCATTTAGTGTACGGTATTTTATATTGAAATTAGTGGTGGGACAGTCGCAATTGGGTATAAGGATACATAAAGTTTCAATCACACGGTTTACGGTTTTACGAGTTTCGAATGTTTCGAGCCGTAGAGTATTTAAAGTTTCGAGCTTAGAGGACTTAAAATTCAAGGTTCTGGTGGTTAACAAGTTTTGCGTGAATAAGAAATGAAGATTGTAACAATTTGCAGGACTTTACAGCTCATGTTAGTACTAACTAAAAAGAATAATGAACTTGTACAGCTCAATAAGGAGCTTAATGAGAATGTCGAAAACAAGTAAATCCCCTCAGGAAATGCGTTCTCATACCGACTGAAATTTTGCAGTACAGATAGCTATGAAGCGAGGGTGGTAATCAGCCCACAGTATTGGTAATGGAAGTAGCTCAGGGCAAACTGTGGTGCGCGCCACGTGTTCACCTTCACCTATCGATATTCAATATCAGTGTACTGAAACTTGAGCACCTCAAAGTGTCCTAATAATAGAAGTAATTGGATGAGTGTTTATTGTTTTCCCATCACATCGTTAAAGAATAAAGAAACAGATACAAGTTTTCTTCAAAAGGGACCAAATTATTTAAAAAAATAATATATGTATATGTATATATATATCAGGGGTACTCCGTAGTGTAGTGGCTGAGGCGCTGCGCTACAAACCGGAAGGTCGCGGGTTCCATTCCCGATGAGGTCGTTGGAGTTTTTCAAATTGGCGTAATCCTTCTGGTGGTGCTATGGCCCTGGGGTCGACTCAGCCTCTAACAGAAATGAATACCAGGTGCAATCCTGGGGGTAAAGGCGGCCGGTGCGTAAGGCTGACATCCTTACCGCCTTGATGTGCCGAAAGTCTAAAAATCTGAGAGGCTCATCCTCCTCGAACCCTCTGGGCCTCCATGGCCTGTAATAGGGATCACTTTACTTTTAATACATATAACAGCTTTTTAAAAACTTTTAATTAAATCACCTCCTTAGACTTCACAATTTAGTGTTATAGCTTATTTCATTATCTTTGTTGATGACTGGAAATCCAGTAGAGGGAAACTTTTTGGATACTTCGCATTTGTTTTCATATTATATTTTAACAAAAACTTTGTTCCCTTTAGAAACAGAATGGTTTTCTAAATAGATAGTCTACATATACATAATTTTACGATTTTAACGTAAAAAGAAAGGGAACCCATTGACACTTTATTCTGTGAGTCATTTACACCTGTATGGACATTTTAATTATTTCTCTCATTAGTTTTGGCTATAAAGAAAGAGTATAGTCTACATATGGAATATCTGCAGAATTAATTCTAGCTCTACTCCTTCCCCATTTTGAAAGTAAAAAACAAAAATGCAAGATGAAAATTAATTTTCCGGTAGCCCAAGTAATTTTCAGCAGCTTGAATTAAATATAGAACTTCTAACACAAAACACGCGAAGTAAAAGTAACACATTATCGGACTAGTTTAAAAATCCATAGTAGGCCTAACCAACTTTGGTTACATTAAAATTAAAAACTTTAAAATTTAATTTTAAATTGTTAAACGTTAAATTTCTAACGTTGGTCGCAAAATCTTCATGCAAATCGTGCTTGAAAACGTTGTCGACTCCATTCCTTATCTTGGCAGCCGTGCACCAGAATATCAATAACCTCTGTCCGCTCATGTGGATGTGAATATGCGGCAAAATGGCAGATCAGCTCGAGGATCCAGTATGGCACGACGGTACGAAATTCATTAGAATAAATATCATATTTATTATTGTGACATGAACTGGCTGCCAAAAAAATCGTGTATGATACTCATGAAAAATTATTTTACTTTGTTCGTAGGATAGCTACCTTCGGCCTTAGAGCTCGTTTCGCAAACATTCATACATGCAAAATGAAATCTCTCTTTTACCACTTGTTTCATAAATAAACGATCTTTAAAGGTTTCAAGCTTCGGCCTTACAATTAGATGTATAGTATATCAGATTCAGCGTTAACAGGCTGACAACCTGACAATTTTTCAGGCACAGAATTTCTAAAAACTTGGGAGCCTTGATATACTCTCACGTTAAAAATCATATCTCTGTGGTTATTTGCCACGGTCAACAAGCGTTGTCTTCCTATAAAGGCTAACAACCGAACGAACAATGTATACAGTATATATGTACATATAATGAGAGGTCCGATGGTTAGACACTAGGTTATTACCAACAAGTAAATCAGCTGGTTTATATCAAACAAATGCAAGTGGGTGCGATAAAATAATGATAAAATTAAATGATAATGTTATGACCCTCGCTATTGACTGAAATTGCAGATATTCTTATATTGGATTGGTAAATGACTCATGAGCTAAAATAGACAATGAAAATATAAATTTACATAGTAAATTTAAATAGTTGTAGATAAACTGCAAGAATTAGTTTAGTAATGCTGATATTGTTGGAGTTGACCACTCTTTGTGTAACTAATGCACTTGTCTAGAATACAATATTAATTTTCCTAACTTTAATGCCTATAATAATCATAATGAACACTGAAATTTAATTCATACAGTGGGAATAATAACAGGATTGACATGCCAGATATGTGTGTGTAGATGTAATTGGGGTAAGAATGTGTATGATACACACAATGTGTTTATACATGAAATATATTCAAATTTGATATAGATTTTTAAAAAATGGAAAGGACGAATGTTTACATTGAAAATATCTAGGTAAAGTGCGTTCACTAGACTACATTCCTCTTTCTATTTATATGTGTTCTTGGCATAACTTCTTCAAGGCAACATTTTTCCTCTCTTCACCTGGTGGACTTCAGTATGTCAAAGTAGATTCCACTCAGCACAGGTGTTTCATACAGTCACATATCAGCATTACATGCTCCACAGCTTATGAATTCCGACGTTTGAAATAGACCGCCTCACAATTTCTGTGTGCTTTGAATTTAACACAAAGTGTCTCCTCAAACGAATTCCACCAGTAGTTTCTTCTACATAGCCTCTATAAATGTATGCTCTGCACATGCTTTCTGAAGCTGATTAATATACTGTAAACTGGATTGGCGAAATTTCAATTTCGCTTTAGGTATGTGAAATAAGCAACAATTGGAACATCGATGGTCAATTTCTACTGTACAAGGAGCTGATGGAAGTTTTGGGGAATAATGCCTATCCGTACCGAACTTGAAGGGGATCATGGAGTGGGTATGTGTGCTTTCGTGCTCCCAGCTACCGAAAAACATTAGAATGGCACGATACAGTGGCGTATGGATGCTTATTTGTGTCTGTTTCCTTCATTTTCCAATCCTTCACCCCTAATCTGCTTTATACATACTTTCCATACCCTGCCTTTTTGTTTGTATATATCACAGTTTTAAAATGGCCCTACATTTTCAAAAGAAAGAATTATTGCCTTGACATAGTCTATATATGGATGTCTATAAAGGCCTATTTATTGCATCAAATATTGAATGTAACAATATGTTCAAACGCTGTGCATTTTATATCTTTCATTAGCCTGTTTACATATAGTATTAGGCCTATTTTTGCCCATTTCCCACTTGCGCTAGAAATTGGACAATTTATGAATTCTAATACATCCGTCCCGTTGACTACCGGCATTACTTGTAATTTAACATAATAACTTATGTAAATGTATAAACTTGCTCTATGCCGAGTCCTATTAGCTGTCTGGGAGAAGATCGTTGAAAATAATCGTAATTTTTTTTTAACCAAATGCTCCGATTGAGAAAACTCATATGGGAAAATAACATGTTACCGGAGGGAGAGGGATTATCTTTGGATCACATAGCCTACACACTCCTTGACCAGATAAGGACGTGGAAAGCCTCCCCGGATGTGTGATCAGCCCAATGCCAGTCCACCTCCGAGACAACACGAACACATAGGACGAGACATAGCAGTCGCGCTCACACACTCGTGCCGAACAAGGCGAGGATACGATGAAGATAATAATGACGGCCAGATGAAATTCGAGAGCCACCCAGGTCCGGACTAGAAATCGAAATCGGGATCGCTCGCTCGCTCGCTCGCAAGCAGTAGCGGTGGATACCCCATTGATCGGTAATCAGAGTACTAATTTGTAAATTAACAGAATCCTTTTAGCTGGTTTGGTAGAAGAACGTTTAAAGTAATTGTAATTTTTTTAGCAAATGCTCCGATGAAAAGATTTACAGAAGAAAACAACTGGCCGGTAACGTAAAAATGAAATTAAATTTATATTATTAAATTATTTTTAAATGTTATGCGAATTTACATGTGTCCACCGCTGTGGCTCAGGGGATGCGTCCAATCCTCTCACGCAGCGGGCCCGGGTTCGATTCCTGGTCGGGACAAGTTACCTAGGTGGGGTTTTTTCTGGGGTTTTTCCTCACCTTTGAGACAAATGTCGGGTAACTTTAGGCCCTTGTGGTCCCCAGATATCATCTGGCCGTCATTATCATCTTCATCCCATCCTCGCCTTGTTTGGAGTGAGTGTGTGTGTGAATGGTGTGTATCGTCCTATGTGTTCGTGTTGTCTCGGAGGTGGCCCCGGCATTGGGCTGATCACTCATCCGGGGAGGCCCTCCATGTCCTTGTCTGGACAAAAAAGTATGTATGTGATCCAAAGATAATCCCTCTCCCGACAGGTCGCGGCCCTGTAAGGCCCGGGCGGCTTGGGTCGCTTAAATCCTAAAAGGGAGAGGTGAAACTACGATAAAGAAAGAAAGAAAGAAAAGAATTTACATGTAATGTAATACATAATCACGGTCGGGGAAAGTGATTAGTGATTACTTCAATAAGTCGGAATGATAACTGATTTGTTCTTCAACCTCACCGCCAGGAAGCAGCAGTTTGAACTGCGGTCTCTCGACAACAGCGGATTAATTAATAGTATTTCCATTTATTGATTATGCTACGTAATTATATGTTGATATTGTTAAATATAAAATCAGAAATGAGGAAAATCTGGAATATTCCCAGACTAGTCCAAATTAATCCTGCTGTTTTCAGAATGGGAGTTTTTGACGTAACCTCCTCGGCCTATCAGATCTAATTATTCATAAAGCTATGATAATACGTCAGACCTAAATTTCACGAATAACTGAAAATAATTATGCTGATGATAATATTGTGCTTAAGGATAGAATCCATGATAATTTCATTTCCTCATATTCCTATTGTATGATTAATTGAATATGACGTCATTTCGTCACTATATGTATATGTTAAGATCTGTATTATTGTGATTTTACGTGGAAGAAATATATTATGTACTTTTCTGAAAATTAATATCAAATAGTCCAATGGATTTTGTGATCTTACATAATTGAACATATTAATTTTCCTAAAACACATTACCTAACTTGTATTAGAATAGATATAAGGAAAGCAGGATTTGCGAGGACTGGTTGGATGGAGTTAGCACAGAATAAGGTTGAATGGCGGGCTCAGGTAAGCGCGGCAATGAACCTGCGGGTTCCATAAAATAGATAATATTATTCCTTTAGCTTGCTTAGGAATTGTCTATTGCCATTGAGTGACTAAGTAAGTAAGTAAAACATATTACCTGAGTAAAATGTATTGGCTAGACTATATTTAGATTTCAAAGGTGTAACAACACAATGCAAAATCCATCAGTAACGTAATACTATTTTATTTTAAATGTGATTTTTAAGTGTAGCCTATACCTATGTAGTACTAAATCTGAGTACTTTTAAATTCTATCTTTACAGATTTATTCCAGACTAGTCCAAATTAAACCTGCGGTTTTCAGAATGTGAGTTTTTGACGGACAGTTTTCCGCCACACAGATCATAACTACCGAAATCTACAGTAATTTTCATTTAGGTCTGCTATTTTAGGAGAGGTTTATTTTATTGTTTAGATTTATTCATATACGCCTTTCCTGATTTAGTATTTCTATTTCCCAACTAAATGGATGAAATTAACCTAATCTAACTAAACCTATTTTATCATTAGGTAATTTCACATTATGTGAGGATAACTTTGATGGTCGAGAAGAACAATAGACAACTTCCGACAATTTGACTCAAAACTAAACTTGATAGACTCCACAAAATATTTAACCATATAATTCTAGCGTATTTATTTGGCGCCAGCTAGATTATCTAAATACAACTCACCATAAGCACTTATTTAAGTCAAACTCCTTCACAACAATAACTTGACCTATTTTTGTCTATTATTCCTCGTCGGCCACATTACGACTTGTCTATGCCCAGACTGGCTCATCTTCTCTTTAGGGGGGGATTCTATTCAGTGTTGAGGTTGACAGATTAAGTAGGTATATTATTCTACACAAACAAAACATAGGTTTGACAGTGGTTGATATTTTAATATTTTCAAATTCAAATACAGTATAAGGTTTGTCTCGAAGATTATATACTTCGTAACTTTATATAGAAATAAAATAATTGAAATGTTTCTGTAACGTTCAAATACAAAGCCTCTTTATTTTTAAGCTTCAAAAATAAATGAATGTCTTTTCAAGCTTCTAACCTGACTTCCAGACCACAGCAAAGAATGCGTGTTCGAACAAAGTAATCTTATGAATTGGGTACCTTACTGAAGTTATCTTTTCAGATTATTATATGGAACGATAAACAAACAAAAAGAGCATTTAACTTTCTTACTTTTACGTTTATCAAAATGTATATAAAAAAATGGAGTCTATATCTCAATGTCTTGGATTAAAATAATATATTCTCGTAGAATACTCAGCTTGTACCAGTTTCTTCACGCACGACGACTTCCAATTTACACCACGTAATCCCTCGTAGTTTTTCTCGAGCCACCTGGCTCAAGACTCTCCAACAGATGTACCACGAAATCCCACGTAGCTTTTCTCGAGCCACCTTGCTCAAGACCTTCCAACAGATGTACCACGAAATCCCACGTAGCTTTTCTCGAGCCACCTTGCTCAAGACCTTCCAACAGATGTACCACGAAATCCCACGTAGCTTTTCTCGAGCCACCTTGCTCCGGACGTTATGTAGCTGAACCACACAGCTTTTCCTCGAGCCACCTTACTCGAGACGTTCTTTCGCCGGCCCAACTTCTCGACGATCTCCCTTCCGAAATTCTTATGACCATCTCCTCGCTTCTCTCTCTACACGGGATCCCTCTGTTGGGCATGCGCCGTTGAGGACCTTTCCGCGCCCCGGCCAGGGTTCTGTCTCTGTTGTTCCTGTAACACAATGTTCAACCGCGGCACTACCCAACTTTCACTGACGTCACTAACAGTTGAGTACCAGGTACAAGCGTTCGGTGTCGAAATATTTCCTTACAATTATTATTATTATTATATTATATAATATATAGTATATAATTATCATTGTAGTGATGTATGTCTTGTAGGTTAAGCTGATTCTCAAAGGCTGAATCACTGATCCTGCGCAGAGGGCAAACCTAGCACAACATACTCGAATTTCAAGAAATACTTATAGCTTTGTGATAATATACCGGAGCAAGGATGAAAGTCATTTACACAAAGCTTGGTTTTGAATTTACCTTGACGTTAACGCAAAACTTTTTATTACAACTAAAAAATCTAAAAACCCAGTAATTAATCAATAAGAAATTTATAATTTCGTATCAAGCCTAATCTCCTCGATTGAAAATCCACGTGCAGGGCATAATAATTATGATAATGTTATACCTTAGCCTACACACGGCCAGTGTGAAATAATTATTTTATTATAACCTGATTTTTAGACTAGCATAATTGGAATTAAGAAGTAGAAGATGGTGATGAAGAAGATTAAGATGATCTTGATCATGATCATGATCATGAAGAACATATTCAAGTTAAACAGAACCAGTGTATATAGGCCTACAGATTTTAAGAGATGTGGCAGTCAGCTTTAGTCCGTTATGTTTATTTTAATATCCTTCCTGACATAATATCAGGGTATGTTTACAGTTTACACTGTTGTTGTTTAATACCAGTGCCGGCATGGGACTACTGTATACTCATACCAGTGCCGGCCTGGAACTACTGTATACTCGAGACGAGCTAAGAAGAAAACCTGAAGTAAACAAAAACAAGTAAGTCTGTCTCACTCTTCAGTCTAACGAGTAATGTGCTAGAGTGAGACTGATTTTTTTTTTCTTTTTCAACTTCAGGTTTCTTTCTTAGAACGGCCAGACTTTAGTACGTAATAACGAAGTTTCTTGTGTGATGTGAGTAAAGTTGAAATACCACCGAAGTGATCCAAGAAATATACCATAGAGCCCAACAGGTTCGCTATAATAGACAGTGTTGTTACTATATGTTGTAGCTGATGGGTTTGTCGAATTGTACTGTATTGCTCTTGCTAATTCACGAATGAATGATTTTATGAACTGTAACTTACATCGATTATGTCGCGAAAATCCATCTGACAATCGTTGAGAGCCAATAGGTCAGAATTGTTCCACAATTATCTAAAATAGACCTTCCCCTTTAGTTCGAGCGTTTCAGAACTTCTAAAGTCAAACTAGTGAAATAGAACAGTGACAATAGAGTCAACAAGTCCTTCTACAGATCGCTGTTATCTCTAGAGGTAAGGTTTATTAATATTTATAATTAATGATTATTCATTATTATTATTATAGGTTAGCCTACATAACTATTTAGCTTTTGTTGTAATGCAATAATTTTCATTTGGAGTAAAAAATCGATATGGATTGATCACACTTACGGGAGTCAACACTCGCAGCAAACTAAATTAAAACGGCGTATTTTTAGGTTAATAGGTATTTCTAAAATACGAGGTGACTAGGGCCTACCAACAAACCCGAAATAATACACTTTCTTGTATACAAAAAATTTCGTAACCTTGCCATTAAATTTCTGAGGGAAACTTGCTGGAAATCCTGTTATATTTTCTTTGTTTGGGGGCTCGACCCAAGATCCCACCCCTTGTTATTAATATTTTAACGCAATTATTGTGTACCGGTATCCAAACTTCACTACCCTCTATTATTAATAGACTAGTTTAACGGAATTTGTATCTATTTTAATTAAACAGTTATGGGGAACGTAACTACATAAGTTTGCTTGACTTTTTCCTTCTGAAAGATGGTTGGTGCGCCTCTAAATTCTGAGAAACTTGTCTGGTACAAGTGAAACACAACTATAAATTCGTTGTATAATAAAGAAGTAGCCTATAGTTAAATACAGTACGAGAATTCTTTGACATGTGGACGCTATGATCTTTTCCTTATTTTTTTAGAAACATGAAGAACGGCCATTTGATGTTATAATGTTCTCTAAAGGCTATAGAATTCATACTTAAACTTGGTTTCTTAAAATTGCGAAATGAAAGAAAAATCATGAAGTGAGCATAATATAAACTAAAATGGCGTTAATTTATTCTGGTTACGGGAAGTGGCCATCACATGGGGAACGGTGCTGCTATTGACTTACAAAGTATATAAGTACCCGAGTAAAAGCAATAATGATAAAAGAAAAGAAAAAAAAATATATATATATATATATATATATATATATAGCTTAAAAGTCATAAACACGCATAATATATATAAACATAATTTAAATAATAAGCAATGTAAGACAATAGCATACGTTAAAAGTAAACCAAAGCATGTAGTATCACCCAAAGTGATGGAACATGTGGCACAATAAAATAAAAAAAAAATAAAAAAAAAATGGGGAACGGTGCGAAGAATCGATCTTATCGTGAAACAGTGCAGAGAATCTGACGTTGTTGACGGTGGTAATGGTGTTGCCGCTAGAGCTACCCGTCACTAAACTAAACTAACCTTAGCTAACCTAACCTGTCACAAACCTAATTATGTCGCAAACCTCGCACATGTCAAAATACTCGTTCCACCCGATACTAACCTTTCACTTGTTCATGCCATGTGTAAAGCATAGCCAACCGATCAGTGTGTTGGGTGACAATCTAAGGGCCGTGAAACCCGCGCCGAAATATCGATTATACTTCGTGCAGCATGTCAAAGAAGACCCTATGCTACAAAGTATGTATAAAGTCTGAAAATATGTGAACTGCCTAGGTCTATATTGATATATATCGAAAAAAATTACTGCACTATGAACTGTGACGTGTACGTAGTAGTAAGTCACTTGCACTTATGTCCAGCGGTAAAGTAAGACATTAGGAGTGATAAAATGTTTATATGCCTATTAATAGTTTACAAATTAGGTATGTTATACCACACTGCATTAAATCATTTTGCTTTGATGTTAGATCTAATATTGTACGGTACAAGGCTTTTGAATTCATCCCTTACGGCTTACTCCACACGAACAAGTGACATTGTAACATAACCTCACATTTTTCTCTACACTCATCGCTCTTCATCCTGCAACAAATTGCTACCAGATGGCGCACAGGTGTTCATCTCATTTCCGTCACATTGTAACGTTATAATTTACATGCATAACACTGTTTACCCTCAGCACATGTGTTATAGCGTCTCTACGTGGTGCGGTGATTTCCCAGTCCGGCTCACAGAACCATTTTATACTATGCAGTCAGCAAGCCTACAAAAATTTCATATAAGTTGTAACATCATAAATTTTTTGCGACATTTAGATCAGATTTTAATGAAGGCAGTATTCCAATAATCTATCAGGAGAAAATAAAACAAACCCATGGCGCTTTATTCTTTTCAATAACCCCTACATTCATGTTGCTGCATATTTACCTACGACTCTATTCGACCACACATTCTTGACGGTTTTCTTCACCAGAGCTTCTACTTGGTTATTCAAATACCTCTCCTGACCTACTCTCTAAATCGGGTGCACTCCATCCCACAGCCTCCAGGCGGCACCAGGTGTGTAACCCGGGCCTCCGTGTAGCGGCGTCCAGTAGCATATACCTTTGCAGTTGGGCTAAAGAAAAGAGTAGATTTTAGATTCAGAATTAGCTTAAGGTGGTATGAACAAACATTCATAAAAATATGCATTCTCTGTAGGTTCTATAGGCCCTAACATATAAATGTGAGGCTTGGACCTTCCGAAAAAGGAATGGTTTAGACTGGAATCAAGGTAGCTGACCAAATGCTATGGAAATGAGGATTTTGAGGAAACTCACGAAGACAAGCTGGGTAGACAGAAAGACTAATGAACAAGTTAATGGAAATAAAACACAACTTTAAAAAACTGAAAAAAAGATAAAAAAAGATAGGGCACGCATTTCAGCATAATAACTTTATAACAAATATATTTGAAGGAAAAATAATAAGAAAGAAACCGAAGATTCGACCTAGAGCGGCATTTTTCTAGCACATAGGAAAGGAGATGGAGTTCACACCACACAAGAGCCTGAAGAAAACTAATTGAGAGACGGCTTTCTCGATTTAGGTGAAGATAGACTTGAGAGAGGGTATTTTATTGTGGCGTGGAGCCTCTGAGTTCCCAACCATGCGTCAGAAGGTTAAGCGACATTCCGATTGTTGTGCGATCTGGTGGTAGAATGAGGCGAGAGCTTGCTTGCTTACTTCAAAGTGTGTTTGTGTAGTGGGCATCATAATTGTGTTTAATTTGTTTATTAATTTCCAGCATGGTACTTTCTGAGATTGAGTGATGTTCGGGAAAATGTATGTCCATCCGTCTGTCTGTCCGTGTGCCTGTACGCGCGATAACTCAACTACGCTTTATCGGATTTTCATGAAACTCGGTATGAGCATTTATAACGTCTATGGGAATAAATCTATTGATTTTGGACCAGATCGGTGACCGGTACCGGAATAACGACTATTAACGGTCACATCTATTATAATGTAATATGCGTTTTCCGAAGACCCGAAGTATTTTGATTGGCTCACGGACAGCCAAGTTTCCACCAGCATTAGTTTCGGTAACCAAGGTAAACAAGACCAGACCAGACCAGACCAGACCAGACGTATCAGTTTCTGTAAGTAGAAATAATAAGCGATTTACTTATTTAAGAGCATGCTTTCATTTCCAGAAGTTCTATCCAACTGGTACTTTACATGGGACCTTGTTATTTGTCCATTTGACATCATACAAACATAATATTAATTTTGTATTGGATATAAAAATGCTACAAAAATATTGCATGGCATATTGCATATATACTAAACATAACGTATCAAATTGTCGCTCGCTTATTGATATCGATAGCCAACCTTGATTGATTCATTTCATTACAACTATGTCAGTGTTTCTTTCTTTACCTGAGTTTCACCTCTCACTTTAGGGACATTTAAGCGACCCAAGCCGGCTTTACAGGGCCGCGACATGTCAGGAGAGGGATTAGCTTTGGATCACATACCTACTTTTTTGACCAGACAAGGGTGAGTGATCAGCTCAATGCCGGGGCCACCTCCGAGACAATACGAACACATAGGACGAGAAACACCATTCACACACACACTCATGGGATGGTGGGATGAAGATGATAATGACGGCCAGATGATATCCGGGGACCACAAGGGCATAAAGTTACCCGACATTTGCCTCAGGTGAGGAGGAAAAACCCCACCTTCGTAACTTGTCCCGACCAGGATTTGAACCCGGGCACTCCTCTCACGCATCCCCTACGCCACAGCGATGGACTCTTACGTCAGTGTAAATAAATATAACTTACACCTAGCCGTTTAATAATTAAACGCAGCTGCATTTGATATAATATTGTGCAGTATCGAAAAGTACGCCTACCGATATATACATTTTATTTTAATGTGAGTATTTTCAGTTCAAACAAATATACCTAATGTAAATTCCTGACAGAATGATTTCAGATTGAATTTAATTCATTCATAACCTTTTCGGCTGCTTTAAACCTGAAACAAACATGACAACGAATCATTAAACATATTATCTTTACCAACGCATTTTGTGAAATTCTCACTTTTTAAAGAATTTCTTATATCAGTGGATACGAGTATGAATTAAGGTTAAGCATCATACTTTAGACCTTGTTCTTCCACAAGCTTTGCTTAATGAATCTATCTGGAACTCAACGTGGAGATCGATTACAAAAATAACTTATTTTCTGCACACCATAATTGCAATTATCTTCTTCTCCTTCTTTTTCGTAGTTTTACCTCTCCCTTTTAGGATTTAAGCGACCCAAGCCGCCCGGGCTAATTGCAATTATCACCGATTAAAAAAAGCATTTTGCCACTTTTTATATCAGTTTATCTGATTTTATTTAAGTAGTACCCATGGGAGAGTTTTTATCATGCTTCCCGGCTGTGATTGAGAGAACTGTCTCCTAATAAATTAAATGACAGGTCTTTTACCTGTTAGATTTAGGAAGAAACATGTACAGTAGTAGGCTATTGCAAATGGAAGATTAGCCCCACATCTGATGTCAAATAGCCGGTGTGAAACAAATTCTATTTATTGCTGCAGTAAACGTAGTGTTCATGATTCAGGGAATTTTGAAAGAAATAAAGTCATATCGTAGGCTACTCTTATCTACCCCGTGCAGAGTGAGAAAATAGAAAACAAATTTGCAATTTTATATATATATATATATGGCAATAAAGAGAAACTGCTGCATAAGAAAATTTAATGTAACAGATAGGGCTATATTTGGTTTAGCCAGCCCAGAATAAACACGTTAACGCAACTCATTATCTTCAATACTGTTCATCAGAGTTAATAGCAATTAGGCCTGTACTCCTTCGGTTGGCGTTAGGCCATTACTTACTTAAGATTGAAGAATTTCATACCCGTTTGTGGTGGATGTTTAAAATCATACTTAAAAGTACCACCTTATACCGAAAACTTATACAAGATTGCTATCTATTGTTTTAACTGCCATATTAAAACTTATGATGAATATTCATGTAGTTTGTATCAAGTGCATTTGTAAAACTTATTTAACATTCATGGCCATAGATAACATAGACATGTGTCATTTTGGTACTAGTTACAAAATTGAATTTTTAACTTTCAGTGTTTATATAGAAATTCTTAAAACCCTTAAAAACAATTTAAAAGTTTAACGCAAAACACACACACACACACACATATATATATATATATATACATATATATATATATATATATATATATATATATATATATATAAAGGCACTACTATATAGTGGATATTGGTATGAAAGGATGCTGACCTAAGAAGAATCTACATTAAGAATTAATAGTAGATTATTTATTTGTTAATATCATAAAGAGTGAACAATTTCAAGTACCTTATTTTCTTTCTGTACTGTGTAACTTTCCTTCTCTTCTAAGCCATTTGTTAATTTTTAATCTACTAATTATTTGTTAAAATGTACTATATATACAATTTTCACCTTGTTTGTCAATAAATTAATCGATTCTTAATATAAAGAGTTTTCGCAGAAATCTAATTCTAAAATTTCTAAAAATTTCTAAAAGTCTTTTTTCTTAACATTCATCTAAGTCGTTGGCACATATATTACTAATACGCCTGTAGTTGGTTGTGTGTGGATGTGAACTCTTCTATGCCAGCATTCAACGTATTAATATCCATGTAGGGATGCATTTGTAGGGTCTGTCTGCTCACGTGCAAAGTACTCGTACATCAGGTTAACAAGTTTACTAACTACGTGTTTCCATTTGGACAGAAGATGACACAGCAATAATATTTCGAAATACATCTCCACTTCACGCATGGATATTAATAGATTGTATGCTGGCATAGAAGAGTTCACATCCGCACACAACCAACTACAGGAGTATTAGTAATATACGTGCCATTGGCTGATAAATTTCATGAAAACAGACCGTGATAACAAAAAATTTTAGATCTTAGATTTTAGAATTAGACTTCTGCGGAAACTCTTTATACAGTGAACGCGGCTTAATGTAATCGCGGATAATGTTATCAGTCGGGTAATATTATCACTTTTATAATACTCATACTTTCAAAAAAAGATGCTGTTTATTATGATCAAAGATTCTGTTCATGTTATCACATTTTCCCTTTTGCGGCTTTATTTCCAAGTAGGCGTACTGTAAGTCATTCAAAATTTCGTTTTTAAGGGTTTCTTTCTAATCAACTGTATTGTGTTGTACTGGAGGTAGCAATTCTGTTCCCAGCTCACAGGATGACCAGTTCGAGGAGGTGACATTACCTAACTTTCTCTTTTAAGCAATAAAACATGGTTCACCCCACAGTTAAGCCTTAAGCTGCAGCTTTTGATTTATTAATATAACAGTGTTGACGTTCAGTGATTGATAGTGTAAAATGAAAGGACTTCAACAGACAGGCGTTAGAAGTTTTGCTACGTGATGTTCAGCACTGATCAGTATAGACTTAAGAAAACACTCACTCATAACTCGTAACTGAGTAGGGAGTATTGGTTAATGGGCTCCTAAATGAAAGTAAAATCAATTTAAAACCTTTTTACTGGTTGAAAAAATAGTTGCTTGCAGTCTATTACTGTATAAGCTTATGAGTACAGTGCGACCACATTAACATTCAATCGCTGGAGGGTAGGTAAGAGCGCTCCTTGCAGTGTGGTCGGGGGCGATCTGGACTAGCAAGGAATGAAGGAGATACAACAGTACAGTCACGTTAACAACTGTAGAATAACGCAAAACACGTAGACTACTAATACTGTTACTTATTTTCAAGTTACTACTATGCCTGCTGGTGATAGGCGATGAATAAGGCTGTGTATGTCTATAATAATAGTAATAATAATAATAATAATAATAATAATAATAATAATAATAATAATAATAATAATAATAAATTACTCACAACTTCTTACTTTATTCAGCCCAATGTTTTTAGGCTGGAAGAGGATGATTCGCTATCTGGATCGGAGTCACTCTCGGAATCCAGTCCTCCAAGATTAATGACAAGTTGCTCAATTTCGTCATCCATCAAGTGATCACGTTCCCAATAAGCACTTTCCAGTCGTTTTACATGAGTTACAGCGTTTTCCCACTCTTCTGCTGTTATACTTGACACTGCTTGTATTGTGCGATTTCTTATTTCAGCTGCACTCTGACCCACATTACGATCCGCAATTCTTCGTTTTATGATGCTCCAAATGTACTCGATGGCGTTTAGGTCGCAATGGTACGGAGGTAATCTTATAGTTTCATGCCCGTACATTTCGAAAATAGACTCTACGCGGTACTTCGGTGGTGGACGTCGAACCCGCACAATTTCCATTAATTCTACTTTCGCCATGTCGGCTTCGTAAGCAACGTTGTGTCTGTCCATCCAAGATTGAATTTCTGCCTTTCTCGACGCCATTATTGGAGGTTTATCATACTGCACGGAGTGATATGGAGCATTATCCAAGACAATGAGACAGTTTGGTGGGAGACTGGGGATGAGCATTTCTCGGATCCACTTTGAAAAATTCTCAAAATTCATTTCATCGTGATAATCGCCACTCTTAGTCTTCGACTTGAAGATTAAAAATGCTTCAGGAACAAACCCTTCTTCACTGCCAGCATGAACAATTATCCACCGTTGTCCGACACTGTCATTCTTTAAGACACCATCCGTTGTATTGTCTTGCCAACATTTGTTCATGGTGTAAGTAGGATGAATCCACGTCTCATCCAGAAATATCATTGTTTTCTTGTTCTCACCAGCGTTGTCATTGTTCCTTATTCTTCTGAGGTATTTTGCCCTAAATTCAACAATATCATTCCTTTCCATTAAAAATAAACTTCTATTCTAGCATTTCTTAAATTTAAATCCAATCTCCCGAAGCAATTTGCGCAAAAACTCTCGTTCTCCTGGAAAGTTACGTTCACTTTTTAGAGTGGCTAACACTTTTTTTAAAGTTGGAACCTCCTTCTTTATCGCATAATAATTGTGAACTGTTTCTCGAATACCACACAAATCAAAGGCATCGATGTCGATTTTCTTTGAACTGCATTTTCGGTTCTTACCCGGGGATTGTAGTTTGTGACCAGCAATATATGCTAATTTCGATTCTTTTCTGATTTTACTTATTGTGGATTCAGACTTCCCAGTAAGAGCTGCAGCACGTTTAGTCGCATTTGTGATGGGATGTTTCAGTGTTCCGGAAGACTTTTCTGCATCACAACACTCTATCACACGTCTGATGATCTCACGGCCCTCGCTGTGTATAGTTGGTTTCACTTTCGAAGACATTATACAATAGTTATCGTTACACAGTCACTTCAATAGCGCACTACACTCCTTGCCCAGACTGTACATCTACCCAGAATATAAAGAGAGCATGAACTGAACGTAAGCGGAGTATCCTCTTACCCTCCCTCTCGCCGCATGTGTTAGTTCGCATATTTTCCGCAATGATTGTTAATGTGGTCGGACTGTAGTTGAAGGATTCACAGTTACGTTTTATTTTATGAATAAATAGCTTTTAATTCTGTTATGTAGTGTATTTTCTTATATATAAATGAATAACCTTCAATTAATTCCTTCGGCTACTGTTATGAATTGGTTAATATTATCAGATTAGCTGCATCCCGAAGTGATCATAATAAACGGCGTGCAGTGTATTAATTTTTTGATTATTGACAAAATGGTGAAAATTCTGTATAGTACACTTTAACAAATAATTAGTAGATACAAAAAATTAACAAATGACTTGTAAGAAAGGGAAAGTTATACCGTATACAAAAAGAAAATAAGTTACTTGAAATTTTTCACTCTCTATGATATAAACAAATAAATAATCTACTACTAATTGTTAATGTAGATTCTTCTTAGGTCAGAATCCTTTCATACCAATATCCACTATATACTAGTAATAGGGGAGCCCAAGAGGGGATTTTGGGATTTACTCGAGCGCGGCAGATTAACATCCTGTTGAGTACCTCCACCTTATATAAGCCCTGTATACAGGATCGTGCGTCTAGGGCAGGGGAAGTCAACTACGTCTTGTGATGACGTTTGTGGAGCAAGAGCATGCGGATCCCATGTGTGTGACGTCAGCAAGAGCGCACGGTAGTAGGGGTGTTTAGAGTACGCTAGATTTAGGTACTAGAGGACCTATTCACTTTAGCTCTGTGGGTAGAACAACTTCTGGTTGGAAATACGGAGCATTTTTCAAAGTTAATGCAAGATGCGATCCTGATAGTGTTCTCTCTGCAGAACATGTGTTAGTTCTGCAAAACATTCTTCTTCAGTTCGAATCGAGGTTTCAGGATGTGGAAAACCTTTCTCCAATATTTAAACTTTTTGCTACCCCATATTTAGTTAATGTCAAAGACGTTCCTTGCCCGTATCAGTTGGAACTGCTAAACTTACAATGCTACGATCTGTTAAAGGACAAATACGAACGTAAAGTGGTCTTGGGTAACTTTTACAGAAATTTTTCTGAAACCAGATTCCCGAAACTTGCCGCACGAATATTATGTAATTTTGGATCGACATATGTGGCCGAACAATTTTTTTCACTAATGAAATGTGCAAAGCTCAAATCAAGAAGTACATTGTCAAATCACAACCTAAATGTAGTCTTCGATTAAATATTGCTCAAACATTACGTCCCAACATTGATAAACTTGTTAAAGAAAAAAAGGGACAGGAAAGTCAGAAAATTGTTACTGTAATCTTGTATCATCTAAGGTGCAGACGAGCTTGTATGTTAATTAATTCAGTTCATTTTTTTAATTATTTTTATAGTAGTGAATTATGTTAATTCAAATGATAGTATTGTCTATTTTTGTCAAAGAACATAGATTTTGTGGAAAGGCAATTGTTCTCACAGAATAGAAAAATAGAATCATTTATAATATGTTAAACTACTGTGCTGTAATTAACCGATAAACTATCAAGAAAATCGATTGATGTTTCATTAACTCGGAAACACGTATTACGTAAGTTCTAACCCCCTAAATTCCCCCTGCCCGCAATACTAATACCCCTCTCTTCCCCCCTGTTCACTGATGCCTACATTTCACATACTCCTCGCAGAGGTACAACGCGAGCAGTGAGAGCAGCAAGCAGTGACGTCACAGAGCAACCTTCTGTCTTCCCCTGGTCTAGGGCAACCGATCAGAATAGTAAAAAAAAAGTCGATCGTCAGAAGTGGGCTACTCGAGCGCGTCAGATTAAGGTAAGGTGGATTAATTACATGCTGAAAAGTGTGCATTTCAAAATTCTGATGATTTGAGCGTGTCTTATGGGAGTGGGAGGGATACAAACTTGCAAAAACAAAAAAAGCATCTTGACATTCTCGAGCGCGGTCGAATTGTTTTTCTATTTTGAAGGAAATAATGCAAGAATAACGGAAAACATATTTTTGCACTCCTTAGCTAGTAAGTGTTACTTACGAAAGTTGTTTATATGGATCGTAAGTTGACATTCCCACACAATCGTGTTGCTAAGGGCGTTGCGATGAGGTTAAATTACTTACGGTCCAAGCGCCACGTCATAATTCATTGCGATACACTTCATAATACAAGCCTTTATGGACACGGCCCCCAGGACAAATATTCGGTTCCCATAACAACAAACACATGCGAATCACTTTCTGAAATAAACATCTATTTTCAAGAATGTATTTACATAATATTTTCAGGTAATATCACAATTAATATAATTAAATTGATATAAATAATCATCGTGCAAAAAATAGCATGCAACACACGGGCCGTAAAGGCATTTACGGGTCTCGAAAACTTAAAAACCCTCGGCTACGCCTCGGGTTTTCAATCTGTTTCCTCGACCCGTAAACGTGCCTTACGGCACTTTTATCGCAATATACTATATAACCTGCCGATTTCTACAAGCCGAAGTAGCAAAAATCGTCAATAAAGTTTAGTGCGTGCAGCTTGGGTAAAGCATGTATTCCCCACTCCCTGTCTCTCTAACCTAACCAGTAGATTTGCAGTACGACGATGAAGATGAAGATTGAAAACAAATTATATTTTACATTTTTCTTTTATTTCAATATTTTTTCTGAATATATTATAATTCTGAATGTATATTATTTTTCGTAAATTTCATTTGTCAAATTTGGTTATAAAAAAATACATGAACAAACATTTTTTTCAAACCGTTAGATGAAGAAAATCCCTCCAAATCATCGTCAGATTTTGGGCTAGCACGACTAGGACATCAAGCTGAACTGTCTGTAAGATAATCTGACACGCTCGAATATTTCAATGTGGCTATTTTTTTTTTTTTCATTTTCAAAATTCCTCTACGAGCTTCCGTCACTTTCAAATCGTCAGTCTTTTGAATGGGAACTTTTTTAGGGCTCACTTAACATCCCCTCTGAATATCTGACGCGCTCGAATAATTTTTACTTCCTCTGCCCGTACCATAGGTACTATAGGTAGAGGAAGTATTGTTTTCGACCCTAAAATTCGAAGTTGAGTTTTTAGCATATATGCAAGTTTCAAGGCCCCCTGAATCCAAAAATACTATTTTTGGAAACATGTCTGTGTGTGTGTGTGTGTCTGTGTGTCTGTGTGTCTGTCTGTGTGGAAGTTTGTGAACAGGCTAGCTCCGAAACGGAGAATCGTATGAAAACAAAATTTCGTATTTGGGTCAGGTACCTTCTGAAGATGTGATTTGAAGATTGGCGACAAATTTCTCTTATTTTTAAGGGGACTTTACATGAAGAAATGTTCGTTTTTTGCGACTTTCTCGAAAACGGCTCTAACGATTTTCTTTAAAATTTGCACATGTGTTCCTTTTACTGAGAGCTAAAACTTTTATTTGGAACTTTTTTTCGAAAAAATTCTCTGAGGGTAGTTACAAGCCACCCACTGTTCACCCACTGTTTGTAGAAATTTTGTCTTGCGTGATGAACAACTGAATACGCGCTCTTTCACGGCCTCTTATCTATATATATAAAAATGAATGTATAACCCGCGCGCGATTTCTTGAGCGCTCGGCTCCCTAGTCCTCATTCGGTAGGTTTCGTTCAACTTCGTAGGTTAAGCTGACAACGTTGAAACACGAAGTACGCTGTACACCCTGACATCTAGTGGCTTCAATACTAAGCTTTCATTCTGTCTCAGGATTCTTATTTATTTATTGACATTATCTTTTCTGACGCATCGAGTTATGGGGAAAAATACAATCTTTCGAACTGCTGATTTCACAAACACTTCATTGTACATCCAACACGTTCCTCACCTCTTTAAGAATTCCGTATGTGCTAATTTCTGACGATCCCGTGAACTCTGATGTCAATTTCATGGACTGAAAGTTGAGCGAACTTTTCACAATTTGTATTAAATACGTTTAAAATTAGGCCTATAGCTTTCTCCACTTTTAGATGCCTTACCTCTCTTACGTTTTAAAACACGAAATGGTGAAGCATGTTCTGGTAAGACTCTTCTTTATGCTTAAAATTAGTCATCCAGTGTAAAAGTATTGAGCCTATATTATGCATAATATTCTTATTTGATAACCAAAGGCTTATGACGTGTAATTAATTGTTACGCAATACCGTCACCACGTTATATTATTGGACTGCATTAAAATCGTTGTATATTAAAGTGACTACATAAAATACCATACGCGCGATTCTGCTGAAACGTTATTTCTTTGGTTGACAACACTGAAGAAAGACTGGCGGAATAGCTATGTTTTGTTCCCCCCGACCCTCACTTCCCCGTAAATCTCGCGCTCAAGAAGTGGCGCGCGGGTAGTATGTCTGTCTGTCCTTTATGCATTACTAAACCATTCAACCGATCGCCATGAAACTTGGGGAAGTTGTTGAGTACATTCCCGGGAAGGTTTCTGGCATATTACATTTTTAATTTTAGCTTTAGTTCGCGAGTTATGAGTGAAAACGGGAATGAGACGTGCAATTTTCAGCACTGCCTTCTAAACTGTATTATTCTCGAGACGGCGGTGCATTTCAGTTGTCAAATCAATTGCAGAAGGCTTTGTATATTTTTGTCATACCTTGGAAAAAAAAGCATCGCGATCGCTATGGAAGGCAATGGATATCGCAAGCTATTGTAAACGCCAGAGAAGGTAATATTAAAAATTTATTTAAGATGGAATATGCTTCTTATGAAAGATGGTTTACAGAAAATTCCGGGGAAGTTGCTTAGTTCGGGGTCCTGGCTACAACATTTCTATATGTAATCGTAATTAAAATCTCTTATGTAGGGTCGTTAAATCTGCCTGAAATATAACGGAATTATAAGTCTGGACAAATGAATATAGAAACCACGGCCTCAATGGCTTGTTCCATTTTTCATCTATATAAATATAAACGAATAAGTTATATGTCTGTCTGTCACATAGTACATTTACACACTTTTTTCATCGTGAGTGTAATCGATTTCAATTCTCATATTCTTCGAATACTGATTTTTTTCATTTATTTATTTATTATTATTTTTTGCGAATTTGCGAGCATCGTCGACAATTATGCCCCCCAAACGGAAATCGATTGGTCGATCTACATCTCAAGCACAAAATAAAAAGGCATTACGAGCTTCAGAAACAGACGATCAACGGGAAGCAAGATTAGAAGCTGATCGAATACAAACTGCTCAAGCCCGTTCATTCCAAACGAACGCTTTTGCGCTTTCGAAGCATCAGTTTTCAGTAATACATTTCAGTTGTCAAATCAATTGCAGATGGCTTTCCTACTTTCGTCATATCTTGGAAATAATATCATCGCGATCGTTTGAATTTTGTAAGCCCACTCTGGCCAATTCATTTGTTTATAATGTCAAGGCACGCAGACAGATGAAATTTACACCCTAGACGAAAGAAGAATAATGAATATAGGCCTAAATGGGCAAACATTGTTCGATTTGGACGAAACTCATTATGCAGGGTTTTTTGGGCCAGGGAACTCGAGTCTGAGGTTATTTTCCCCATGCTGCGCTTTCTAATCGTGGAATTCACTTCAAAGCCGGATTTAGGCCTAGGGCCTATAGCTGTTTCATTAATTAGGCCTATCAATCGTTTAGTTTAGACCTATGAATGTTTCGTGTGCAAAGTGTTAATAAATATAATAGTTTAATTATTTTGCTCTTAATTGTTAATCTTTCGAAGCCGCGAAGCCGCGGGGATCTGTTATAAGCTATAAAAAGCTATAGCCTATCTAGCGTTTTCTGAGGGAGTAGTTTGTGTGTGATAAGTCGTTCTTCCCCATTTCAAATTCTAAATACCTATATAAAGACCTTAAAGACCTAGCGTTTGAAAATCGAAAGTCCTTCATAAGTTTTATCGCATTTACAAAATACAAAACCCGAGCGACGCCGGGCCTTTTCAGCTAGTTCTATATAAGAATGTGAAGTGAGAAAGATGTATTGTTGGCCAGGTATAGAGTAAAGAAGTATCTGAGGGAAATATTCGATAAATTTCGGAAATTATTCTTTACAGCGGAAAGTTCAATAAACGTCTGCAGTCACCTGTTCTTTTTTTTAAAGTTTGTTATATAGCCTGCGCTTTTAGTCGCATCATTGAAAGAAGAGGTATTTATAGGATAATTAGCGTAAAATTGTGTCTTGCGATTCTGTAAAAGGATATGTGAGTACTGCTAACTTTTTTGGGGGCAGAGGAAGTCATGTGACTTTCACATCAGATTTTTTTTTTCCATTTTCTACCCTTCCGTATGGCCACTCCCACCATGCAAGCCGGCAGATTAACATACCTTCGTTATCAGATTCACATGGAGTACCTAAACAATTAATATCTGACACGCTCAAGTATTTCCATGTGTGTGTGTTTTTTTATTATTTTTTAAAATTTGTTTTCATTCATTCATTTTTGAAAACCTGTAGACGCTCCCTCCACCGGTGAAAGGGGAAACATCATATAACCTTTTAATCTTTCTGTCATCTAACCTTCAAAATCCAATAGGTCCCCACGACGCTCGAGTAAATCCCCATTTGGGCTCCCCTACTATAGTGCGTTAAGGTTGAAATAGATCGTGTGTACGTAGTCTAATAGCACTAGAGGAATGAAATTCATTAATGATAACCATGTTTCCGCAAAGTCATGGTGCACTTTTGACCGGTCACAGTGCAAAAGTGCCCCATGACTTTACGGACACACGGTATACAGATGATAACAGATAGAACACCACTAAATGTATAGTAGTCAGTACACGATAATCACTTATAGTTCTGGTAAAACACTAAAGAATATCAATCTTATTATTCTAAATGTAGCTTCAACTGTGTTAAAATTAAAATTAAAAGAATATAGTGTCTATGCTGCTTTATAAATGGACTGGATGTTTCTTACATTTGGTGTTGGTCTTACACGGGAGTTAAGAGGTAACAACATCCACCATCGATAGGACTGCTATGTTGTGTTAAACTTTTAAATTGTTTTTAAGGGTATTAACAATTTCTATATATTGTTTGTAAACATTGGCAGTTAACAATTCAATTATACAACTAGTGTCAATTTGACACGTGTATATGTTATCATGAATATTAAATAAATTATATAAATGCACTTGATACAAATTACATGAATATCCAGCATACGTTTTAATACGGCAGTTAAACGAAACAATAGACAGCAACCTTGTTTCAGAATATAAACTCCCTGCATCAGTAGTTAATGGTATAAGGTGGTACGTATTAAGTATAATTTTACACACTTCTTTATTCTGAAGGAAAGGTTTGTGCAATTCACATGGGTCATTCGAGATTTGTTCGTATTCTCCTTACATGTAACGGATACCAAAAGAAATCACACTTTTAATTGTGTAAGATACGCGTAATTAACACAGTGAACTTAAAATGAAAAACGAACTCTAATGACTTTTAACTTTGTTCTCTTTAATAAGTGCTACTCCTAATTAAGGAACTAGAATTGGAACCCACTGATGCAAAATTCTAATTTGGAACTTGTGTACCGGAATTGGCCATGACGCACACATTCATTTGCAAATTAAATACTTCAAGAGGCAAGTAAATGACATTTATGTTAGTTTAAAACCAAAGATGGGTGTACTTGCGTTGACCCTTAAAACTAAATAGTTAAATCACGTTCGATCTAGTGTTGTAATTCATTTGTCTGGTAGGCCTATTCTATCTATTCTATTTTGTGCCATTTAAGGCGGGGAGGCGGGGTGGGAACGCCCCTAAGCACCGCAGCCGCTACCGACTTATTGTACCTACCTCCGGGATGGGATGAGTTGCGTGCCCACAGGCCGCCCCGGATCCGCAGAGCCCCCCGTGGGCCCCCACGGAACTCCCCTACATCCAACAAGCCTTGTATAATACCATGCCACGTGTGCGCCACCCCCTGCGGTACCTCCAACCGGGAGCCCCGACAGGTTCGCGACACACAACCATCAACCTCTGGACCACAAGCAGCGGGGAGAACGGGAGAGGCCCCCAAAGGGCTCTGACTGCCGAAGCAGACCCGATACCAGAAGTGGAAACGGGATGAAGATGAAAAGGGGGAAAGGTGAGATGAAGTGGAGAGTGTTGGTGGAATGAAAGGGGGAAACGGGAGAACCCCGAGACAAACCCCCAAGGCACGGCTTCGTCCACCACGAATGACACACCCGCCGGCCCCGAGATTTGAACTCAGGACCGCTAGCATGCCAGGCTCACGCGCTACAGCATGAGCCACCGCGCCGGCCTGGTAGGCCTATAATATTACCGTGACCTCTTGTACTTCTACAGCAGGAAAGGACGATTCTATACGTGTATTTAATTCCAAAACATAATGTTTTTTATGACGCGCAGAGAAATAGCCTGAAATTGTTCTCGAAAATGAGGTTAGTAACCCTCTTGAAAATATCATTCTGTATTCTATTCAAAGCATTGTCTCCTGCAGTATTGCAAAGGAAGCTTGTTTCCATTTATCCACATGTACATGTTTTGGTTCCACGTTCTGTAGCTACACAGTCGTGGAATTCAAAAGAAAATAGAGATGTCTGCCATTTTATTGAACAGACACAACCCATTCC
Source organism: Ectobius pallidus (assembly GCA_964059195.1). Taxonomy (NCBI): domain Eukaryota; kingdom Metazoa; phylum Arthropoda; class Insecta; order Blattodea; family Ectobiidae; genus Ectobius; species Ectobius pallidus. Next base: position 47,653,632 of record CAXKWD010000001.1, on the reverse strand, counting down.
TGTCTATACATTCTTTCCTACAGTAACATCTGTTTTGTATCTGCGAACTTTTAAGCTGAGAACAATGAAGTAACTTAAGTTGAAATAAACAATAAATGTGAAACAAGAGAAAACAGAAAGTGGGAAAGAGCATCTGGTACCGCTCGGGGTAAATTACCCTGACATTAACGCGAAAGACGTCAAGAAAGGAAACACTGTGGTTCTTTTCCGCCCTTGGTATCCTCAATTCACTGCCAGGCGTATCTCCTGTTAAACTGTTGTCGTGGTTCACAAATTCGTTTTTGTATCCCGTGCGTGGAAAGTATAAATATAAATCAACTCTATCCAAGTGCATAAAAAAGCAATATTATGATGGCGATGCCTCCTTATGTCCACTGTCATCTCAGCGTGAGACAGTGGATTAAGAAATATACTTCAATAATATTAGTTTAGTTATTCCAAATTTAGAACTTAAATTGGCTCCTCGACACAAAAATGTTTTATTATGAAGTAAATACATGATGAATTTCTTGATTGCCTGTGGGGCGAATGTAATACCATTTGGATGACCATAATATCATATAATAAACAAGGCTATTTGTACGTAGCCATACATGTAATAAACCAAAACACGTCATTTATAGATTACGTACTTAATATCGATGAATAACAAAATTGCAATCTAAATTACTTAGCCTACAAACGATTTTCACTCGGTCTTAAGTGTAGCATATTCATACGCTGCATAATTATCCATACATTATTTAATTCATACAGTATATACATCTCTCTCTCTTATATATATAAGATGCTTTGTCCTGACTGACTGAATGACTGACTGACTGACTGACAGAGAATCAACGTAGAGCATAAACAGATAGGTAGAGACTTGGAATTTTGACAGTACCTTCGATTCATAATGTAGGTGCTCACTAAGAAAGGATTTTGAAAAATTTTGATTTTGAATGCCAAAAATCATATGTTTTTTAGTATATTTAATCCATTTTTATACAGAATTATCAAATCCAAATCACAGTTGGCATGGCAACATATTGTTTCCAATGGTCTCAGATGGGTTTGGAAATAATTGAAGTGGGACTTTGACAATTCATAAAGCTATCAATATAATTCATGTTATAAATAAATATTAAATTATGAAATCCACGAAAATAATGCAGTCACATAACTTTCTCTGCCCTGGACATAGAGAAAACAGTACGAGGTATGGTTATATGTATATTATTTTATCGCAGGTTTTTGGGGAGGGATGTATGAAAGTAATACTGCATTTCTGTTTAATTTCATCCCCAAAACGTTTTTGTGGTAACATTAGAGGGAGAAATAAAATATTCCGCAAAAACAATACAATTTTATGTTACCGGAATTTCTGTTTCTTCTTATTTGAACCCCTACCAGGCTTGCTCTGTACAAGCGATGGGATCCAAAATTCTACATCCTCTATTAGCCGTAAAAAGCTGTATCAAGCGTTTTCTGAGCGAATAGTTTGAGTGTGATAAGTCATTCATCCTCATTTCAAATTCTAAATACCTATAAAAGGACCTACAAAACCCGGGCGACGCCGTGCCTTTTAAGCTAGTCAGTTATATTCCAAATATAGGACTCCACTAAATAGACCTACACTCCTAAAAGTGTAGTTAATCACTAGTTAATAATATTGGTGTTCTGTGGTATGCAGGAGGCCATGATTGACACAAATTGCCTTATTTACTAGCTTGTGATTTTGATGGTATTAATGCCTTCTGTCGTTTATTTCCGAAGGTTGTTAGTTGCATGTGAAGTATAATCTGTGGGAATCTGTGGTAATGTTAATTGAGGTAAAAATACGTTCTTAATACCATTTTATTTCAAGATAAATATAATGTGTTTTGGAGATGAATTGTTTACATTAACAACCAATATTGCTATTTTGTAATATTGTCATGGAAGAAGATAGTATTCATCCATCCACATCTTCTAGTGATTCTCCAGAGTTCATAACAAGCACTATCTGCAAAAGACAATTTACAAAACGGGGAATTCACATACATCTAGCAAGAAGCCATAATTAGTCATCTCAAGAACTTGTAAATAATATGGACTCTAGTGGCAATGATGCAGCTAATTTGCAAGGGCACCAGTTCTCTCAAAATTCAGACGTAATTAACGCTACAAAGAATACCAGTCCGGATTCTAGGATAAAATGAACTTACTGCGGTGGCCTTTTCCAGAGTGCAAGAGGAATCAATATACACATAAGCCGTTCCCATCCAGACATACATAGAACCAAGTTATCTAGTAAATACAACAGCAATAATAATTCTCAGAAAATTGCCAAAGATGCCATGAAGAGTGTACCAGAAACTATAAAACAGCAGAAAACTGTGCCAAGAGATTCTATAACAGATTTTCTTCTGCAATTTAAAGAAAATATCCTACAGTGGAAATCTAAATTCCTTAATGAGCTAAACGACACAGAATTTGACTCATTAGTAGAGAATTTTACATTTCTGGAAACCAGTATTAATAGTCTGCCGGATCCGAAACATCCAACTACTAAAAATTATGAAGTACGAAAAAAAAATTGTTCAACGAAAAATCAACGGAACCATAAAATTTGTAGCATGTTCCGGAAATAGCCAATCAACGTGATTGCGAAAGAAGAAAAAATAAATATGAATACGAGCTAACACAGTTCCTGTTTTACAATTAAAGGGGACAAGCTGTAAAATGGGTCCTGGGGACAAAATCCGAGACATGTAAAATAGACAACAATGATATCAACAATTTTTGTACTTCAATTTTTCTTCCACCAATACAGTCGAAAGCTGTGATTATCCTCCTAAAATGTCCGAACCTGACCGAGTAGAAATGAACGACACATTCAATTCTATTATTTCTAAACAAGAAATCAACGACACAAAATTATATTATTTATAAACAAGAAATCATAGAAGCTATTCGGCGCATAGCGTTTGACACAGCACCCGGCCCTGATCGCGTTCTAGTAAGAGCGATTAAAGATGACACAGCGAGTGAAATAATCTCCAAGAGAGCCACAAGAACTTACGAACTGGTAAAGTTCCCACCTGTTTTCAAATGGCTAGAACAATTTTGTTATTTAAAGGTGGAGAAACAAAAAGCATTATTAACTGGTGTTCAATCACAATATGCTCATTTATAAGGAGAGTCATCGAACGGGTGCTTGATGCCACTAGTCACAGTATTGGGATTCGCTGATGACACTGTTATTATAGGCAAAAATAAAGCAGCTACTCTCGAACTTACTCAATTGACTATTCACAAGATACAACGAAATAGGCCTGTAAAATTATAGGAATTAGTATCAAGCAAGGCAAGTAAATAGAAGAAAAACATTGCACTCTATGAAGGCTGCACGATTGAAACAATCAAGCAAGGAAAAATTATCAAGTATCTCGGTGTCTTGTTCACAGATACAAATAAAATTTATTCCCAGAACACAATTCAAACACTAAGAAAAAAAGCTAGATTTTTAGCAGTTTCTATTTTATTGATATCTGAATAAAAGTTTCTAGTTTTCAAATCTTCTATCTGCACATCTTTAATATATCCATTCCAAACAGCTGATCTAAGCAAAATTCCAAATAAATTTCTAAACGACAGTGATAAAATTATTAGAAGTGTCTTGAAGGAAATACTTTAACTACCTACGGATACGCCAGATCACCTGCTTTACTACGATATGAAATGTAAAAGACTTGCACTATTCAAGGCCAGCTGGGAATCATACCTAAAGTCTTCTTTGTATATTAAGTAATGCTACCTTCTTATGTAATGGTTCTTGTTTATGAAATGTTAATTGTTCATGTGATGTTCCTTGTTAATGTGTATGTTACTCGTTAATGTGTAAATATTATAGTCTTAGTTGTAGTATTGTAGTATTAGGAATCGCTGCCACCGGGTAATAACCAAATTGCAATGAATAAATACATACATACATACATACATACATACATACATACATACATACATACATACATACATACATACATACATACATACATACATACATACATACATACATACATACATACATACACACATACATACATACATACATACATACATACATACATACATACATACATACATACATACATACATACATACATACATACATACATACATACATACATACATACATACATACATATCAACTGCTGCAAAGTCTTTTCTCAATCAGTCAACCCTTATGTACTATCGTCCAGAAATCTTGCGCTAGAGAGTACTGAATGTGTCAATCGTCTACAGCTAACTGACGTAACTGAAGGCATTAAAGATCCTCGTACTGGCTTTTATGACGCCCAGCGTATAAGGAAATTTTTGAGACAAAAAGAAGTGGACGCTTGGACTTCACTCCCGCAAAAAGGTCTTGGTGTAGACCTTTATAAAGAATGCACTCAATACAACTCATGGATTCGACATCATGAAGGCCTTACCTGGAGCGAATGGCGAGAAGCCAGCTAATGTCTCAGCAGTATGAGCTCTACCAGATAGGACTCAGGATAATAGCCTCTTCCGGCGATGCCACAGAGAGATAGAAACACTTGCACACGTCCTGGGTTCCTGCCCATTTGTAGAAACTCTACGCCATGACACGATCCGCTCTATGATCGCCGAAGAACTTCGATCCGTCAATTTTCAGGTCTTTGAAGAAGTTCACTGTTTAGCTACGAACGGAGGTTCAAGGAGAATAGATATGATTGCCATACCATCTAACAGTGAAGTGGGATATATATATTAGATCCCACGATGAGGTTTGAAAAACATATGGGGCAGCCTGAGGAAGTCAATGAAGAAAAGAATGTCATATATATATATATATGATGCATCATACTTCAAACAAAATTCCAGCCTACGAACAATTGAAATAATTGGCCTGATGGTAGGGGCACGTGGTACCTACCATCTCACATAACTTCTTCTTTACATGGAAAAGGTTCAACCCAAATCAAAAGAAAATCAAAGACATTGTCATTGCCACTCTGAATGGTTCTCTCTCTCTTCTTCGTCACCACATATACAGTACCGGTAATCAATCATGTTTAATAATCATGGGAAAACTTTGACTTTATAGTTATATTGTTGATCTGGATATGTTACGCTCTGTCTTATTGGCAACCTGTATCTACAGGGAGCTGTTATTTTAATATACAGTATATATATATATATATAAATTTATATATAAATAAAAATATAAATTTATATATATAAATTTATCTTTTGGTTTCCCCCATACTGAATGTATTAACAAAATTTCAAAAGTACTGCTCTTAGGCTTATTAAACCTGTATGACTACTACGCGTATACTCATTTATGTAACAATTTTACAAGGCCTAAACATTTTATTATCTGTATACACAAATTTTACTTAATGTTTGTCAGTCAGTTATTTTAAGCGAATGTAAAACCAGTTATTGTTGTATATTGTAGGCCTACGTTATTTATAGAGTGTAGTTGGCTTATGTTTACATCACAGTTCTATGAATGTTATAATAAACTGTTATTTCGCATTCTCAGAAAATTCCTAAGTGTTGTATTTTAGGTGTAAATGTAGATATCTCGTCCTCTAGACTCAAGGATATAGAACACGTCACATCAAAATATACAAGTATGTTATAACAATATACAATTGCCAATATAAAGCTGCCAAACTTATTCGAGCTGGAAATATTCATCCATATTGTAGAAGGTATGCGTCTTATAAATTCCTTGAGAGATCTTTTGAATGATTTGCATTTTCTTTTAGTTCATAATAATTTAATGTTTCTTGGAATATTATTGTAAATCTATATTTCTGAATAATAAGCACCCTTCAAAAATAGTTTTAATTAATTAACTGGTTTATGTAAATCATCATGTTTGTAGTATTTTGTCCATGTACACTGCAATTATTTTGAAATTTATCACTGATTTCTACCATATAACACATAACATAGTATATAATTATGCTTCCCTGTGAGAGTGAGGACTTTTAATTTTTCAAATAGTGGTTTACAAGTTTCTCATTTTTCTTTCCACACATTATTCTTCTTGCTAGTTTTTGTATTCTAAATAGTTTCTCTCTATAGGAAAATTTGCCTCAGAATATGATCATTACAAAGCTAAAATTTGCAAAATATCCCGAGTAACGCACCCTGTTGTAATATAGTCTGTCATACAACATTCTTAAAGTGAAACACGCTGAAACTTAGTTCAGGCTGGAGTTCTTTCTCCTTTCCCAATAATATCATTATCTGGGGGAACAAGGGACTGCCGGCGCGGTCTTGTGGTTAGCGTCGCACGGGTTCGATCCTCAGTACCTCCTCGGATTTTTCTGAGGCAGGGAGGTATGGAACGGGGTGCACTAATTCTCGTTATTCAAATTTAGGAGCGGCTCCGGTCATGGAAACCACCATTAACGGCCGTCGGTGTCGGCATGCTGACCACATGCCCCATTCCTGCCATCTGCCTATCGTAGTTGACGCAGTGGTCGGCCTAGTCCCTTCAGGGATGTAGCATCTCGCAGTTTAGTAGGGGGAACAAGGAGGACAAATGTTCTACTGCATAAGTCGATACATGTTTCCTATTTTTTGTTTTAATTCGAACCTAATCTTTTCAGTGTTTACATCGTCTTCAGAGTACTTTGGTTTCAGTGTTTGGAGAGAACATCTAGGCCTACACAAGAACAAAGACGGGGCAATGACACAACTCAGTGTGGTAATTTTAATACTGTTACAGCCATATACTTCTAAAAGTTATAATGCTTTTATTCAGAGGCACAGACTTGGAAATATTGTTGGGGGGGGGGGCAAGAACTGGATTTTTAATAGTTACATATAAGTCTTATATGATATAAATTTAAAAGTTGGAGGAAATTACTTTCCTTCCTTTGGTTTTAATCATTTAGGCTTAAGATGGATATATGTAAGCATTCATGAACCACAGATTAGTGTCTCTGTTGATCATTACATGAGTACATGAGCTACGCAGAACTATATGTAAAATACTTCGAAGAACCTGGGTGGAAGTAAAAATAACGCTAAACTTGAGAATTCCCTGACCACAGTTTCAGCCGAGCCGTACCGATTGATACCACAAGTGTAGAATGTTACCAACATTATAAACATGACTATTCTACGTGCAGACTTAACTCAGAACATAACAGAGAAATCGACGGATTATAAATGAAATACCGGTATGTTATTTAGGATCCTCATCAAGATCTAAAGGCAATGCCTTGTTGTAGTAGCCATGTCTTCCTCTTCATCGCTGTTTTCTTTAGATTTTCGTATGACAGCACGTCCATATCCTTTATCATGTTTTTAATAAATGAATTTCTTGGACGTCCTCTTGATTTCTTTCCCAGTATTTTCCCTTCAAAAATGTTAATGAGTAGATCATTGTGCCGAAATGTATGACCCACTAACTTTGCTCTTCTACTCTTAATTGAATTCAGAAGGGATCTCTCTTCCATCACTTCATTAAGCACTTCTTCATTTGTTTTCCTATCCACCCAACTAGTCTTTGTTAGCCTTCTCCATATCCACATTTCTGCTGCTTCTAGTTTCTTGGCTTCTGCTTTTCCTATTGTCCATGTTTCGCATCCATAAGTTAATACACAACTTACAAATGTTTTGGCAAATTTTTTCCTTACTTCCATGCTTAAATGGTTATTTGTGAGAAGATTCCTTTTGTTCTGAAATGCTTGTTTATTCTTCTCTTAATTTCTGTGTCACACTTGTTAAATATATTGATAATGCTACCCAAGTAACAAAAACTTTCGACCTGGTCTAGGGCTGTACCGTCAAGCTATATGTTGATTTTAAAATTTTCATTTGTTCTTCCGATCACCATGGTTTTTGTTTTCTTTTTATTGATCTTCATTTTAAAATTTTTCAATGCATCTGATAGAACTTTAAGCATTTTATTCATTTCCTTTTCTGAATCAGCCAAAATAACTATGTCATCTGCAAATCGAATGCTATGAATACTGACTCCATTTATTTTAATAGGCCTACCCTTTGTTTTTCTTTTTATTTCTCTGATTGCTTCCTCAATGAACATATTAAACAAATGTGGCGATAATGGGCAGCCTTGTCTCACTCCTCGTCTTATTCTGGCTTCTTGTCTGCTCCCATTAATATTTATTTCAGTTGTTTGTGTTTTGTATAAGTTTAGAATAAGTCTTCTATCCCTCCAGTCTACTCCAAATTTTTTCAATGTTTGGAATAGTAATTCCCAGTCTACGTTATCAAAAGCTTTTTCGAGGTCTATGAAGGTGGCTTAGGTTCTTCTGTTTACTTCAATTCTTATATCTAGAATTAGTCTAAGGGCTAAAATTGCTTCTCTAGTTCCTTTCCCTGTTCTAAACCCAAATTGATCTTCATCTAAATTCTGTTCAATTTTTCCCTTTAGCCTCTCTTTTATTATGTTTAGTAAAATCTTTGACGCATGCGAAAGAATTGATATAGTTCTGTAATTACTGCAGTCTGATGCATTGCCTTTCTTGGGAATGGTTATAGTTCTACTTTTAATAAAGTCTGGAGGTAGCATTCCATTTTCATAGTAGTCAGAAACAATTTTATTTTCGTTGACTCGCCTGTTTTCTTCAGCAATTCAGCTCGTATTTGGTCTATACCTGTTGCCTTCTTATCTTTTAGGCTTCCTAGGGCCTTTTCGAATTCACCCATAGTTATGGAGGGACCGATCATTTCCTCATCCACACCATCCTCCGTTTCTATGTAATCATTGACGTTTTGTATATCTTTGTCATTGCACAAATCTTCCAAGTATTCCTTCCATCTTCTACTCACCTCAGTATTATCAAAAAGCAGTTTACCATTTGTGTCTTTTACAATGTTTTATCTTGTTCTTTGATTAGGTAGCAATGATTTAATTGTATTATAAGCTTTATCTGATCTTCCCTTTAATAAATCTTCTTCAATTCCCTCGCTTACTTCATGCATCCATTTTTCTTTTTCTTCCCTACATTTTTGTGTGATTTTATTCTTAATTATTTTGTATTCTCCAAAGTCTTTATTCCTTAGGGTATTCCTTTCTTCAATCAGATCTAATATTTCCTTGGTCATCCATGGTTTCCTTGGTACTAGTTTGTTCTTGCCAAGAATGTCATCTGCTACTTTTATTATCGTTTCTTTTACATCTTCCCACTTTTCTCTTCCTTCCAGCTTATTGTCCATTTCTTCTTTCAGTCTGTCCACTGTTTCAGTATCCTAAAGTTTTTCTAAACACCATTTACTATTCTTCTTCCTTGGAATTTTCTTAATAATAATATTGCATTTTGCCACCACCAGGACATGATCACTGTCCACTTTAAAACCTGGGTAAGAATGACTAGACTTGATTTGGTTCGTGTATCTCTTCCTCACTAGTATGAAATCAATTTGGTGTCTCCTTAAGTCCCCCGGTGCCTACCAAGTGTATCTTCTTCTGATGGGAACTTGAAAGTATGTGTTAGTTATTTTCATTTCATGTTGTTCACAAAATTCCAGTAGTCTTTCGCCCCTTCCATTTATTTTACCCAGACCAAACTTCCCAACCCACTGATTTTCTTTATCACCAACTGATGCGTTAAAGTCTCCCAATATAATCAAATTATCTTGCATATTTACTAATTTTATTAAGTCTTCTAATTGTTCATATATTTCTTCAACTTCTTCATTCTTGCTGTTTGTAGTTGGAAAGTAGGCTGCTATTATACATAAGTCAACAGGAAAAGCTTTAATTTTGATAATTAAAAGTCGGTCATTGTAGTGGTATGTGTTTAAAACATTATTTTTCCATTTACCTCTAACAATAATTGCTACTCCACTTTTTCCAGACTTCAAACTTCCACTGTGGATTACTCTAAAATTATCTGATATGAAGTCACCATTTCCGCCCCATCTAGTTTCGCAGACACCCAGTATGTCAAGGTCTGCTTTCTCCATTTCCTTTTTCAGTTCAAGTCTTCCCGGTTTTAAAAGTGTTCTCACATTCCATGTTCCAATTTTGATGTTCCTTTTGCCTTCGCTAACAGCTTTATCCAAGACCTCCCCCCCCCCCGGAGATCCGATTGGGGGAATAGAAACTCCGGAATAATTTGGGTTGGACATGGCCATCTTGAATTAGGGATATCCTTGGGATCTTGAATGCAGTGGTCTCCCGTTGCCTTCTGCATCCTCATGCCTTGGCCTTGCTGGTGGCTCATCGCCTTTAGGGAGGGTTTCTCCTCCCAGGGGCAAGAGAGTGCCCCCGACCTTATTTAGGATGGGATAGCATAATTGGCATGGGCGTTCTTGAGCTTTTCCTAAAAAAAAATGAGCAATACAGATATTGGGTTTATTTAAGTTTATTAGCCGAGCTCAATGGTGCATTATAACATGAATTTTAACAATTTCCCCCTACAGTTCATAAGCACGTAGTTATATTTTTATATTAAATTTTTCGTAGATATAAACTGAGGTTTGAGTTCGATTTGAGGTTTAAGTTATCAGTGGTATATGGCTCGCCTCAAAACCTATCCCTAGCAGTTAACCCTTATGCAATGTTAACAGGAGTTCCTTAACAGAAAAGATAACAACCCTGTGTTAATCTTTGTTTAGCAGTATTTTCAAAAGACCCAGGAACAGGAAGGATGTTAATAGAGAAATGGGAGGATTTGTGGAGAAAGGTTAAGAACAGTTTGAAGGATATTGATTGGCAACACATAATTCTATTGGAGGAGGTTTCACTTGAATTATAGTCGCGGCTAAAATTGGAATGGGGAAGGAGCAATACATGCAAAATGGGACCAAACTGATTGTTTCAACTTGATGCGTGGAGGATGATTAAGATCACTGATGAAAACGGAATAGAAATCTGTGCCTAATGAAAGGAGGAAGATCTTGGAATCATATCCTGACGAAGTGCGGTGGTATGGAAGAATGCTGGGGAAAATATTTACTGCGTTCTATAACGGAGTCGAGTAAGGAGCAACAAGCATGTTCGATTTTACTGGTAGCAAAGAAGATGAGAAGAGGATTGAAAAATTTCTAACGAAGGCTAGACAGCTCGTGTTCGAAAGAGGGGTAAATTGTGAAGCGGGTTGAGGGGTGAGAAGGTGTAGCAGAAATAATTAGTTGAAGTAAGGAATGTATAAATGTAAGTAATATAATACATTCTGCTTTATATGGGATAGGCTTAGTATTTTTTGCGTTTTTATATTTTCCTTGTTCTTTTGTGTATTGTATTTGTATTTATGTGTATTTATTGCTCACAAAAATTCTTACATATAAACCACATTATTAGCATTAACCGGCGCACGGATCGGTGTCGACCATACGTGCCCACTTCGTACACTTAAATTATTACCCATAAAAATACCCAATTAAAAAATTATATCCTATTATTTACACAAATACGAGCATCTATAGACGTAACCCCCCACCCCCAATCAGTAAAAAAATATCCTAGAAACACATAGACATTATTAAAAAAAAGAAAAGCAAAACAAAAAAACAAAAAACACTTAGATTTTCTTAGTTCTCCAAATCTAGGCTTTCCCTCACACATCTAACTTTCTGCAGAAATTTACATATCCCATGCCAATTGTGCTCATCCAGTAATAGATTTAGACATGCCTCGCTACTTCTTTGCGAGTTTAAAAATTTGTAGGGTAGCATCATAACTCTCCAACGCTCTGTAACTCCACATCCCGACAAGATATGAACCCAGGTTTCATTTTCTCTGCACATTGTGCAGATTCTCACCCCTCTCTCATCCGAAATTCTCTTAGATTTCCATCTTCCCAGGCCTTTGCTGCTCTATCTTCTGCACCCAATCTTTCTATATATGATTCCCTTCCCCAAGTAGCCTTTAATTCTGCTTTATTCTAGTGACACTTTACCATTACAGTCAGCCTCAACGTTCTGCCTCTCGATATCAATTAGTGTCACTTTTATCTTCTTCCAAATATTTTTTCTATTCTCATTCCCTTTCTCCCACACCCACCTCATCCCTATACCGTCCAAACCCATTTTTATGGTGGACGCCCAGCTTGTAGTGAAATGCTGTAGACCTATGGACCTTGCCAACCAGTGCGGATGTTTAAATTTTGTACTTTAAACAATAAGTAATATATTGGTGATAAATATACCTACATAATATTTATAATGTATATATATATATGCACATATCAGGTACACAGCTAACTTGGTTTGTTATATTAGGTAAACATGAGTGGAATTCAGCCATAATGAGGCATGTAATAGAAACATTAGACCTATGCAGCTGAACAACATAGCTGAAATAAAACACATAATTACAACACTTGGTTGATGCTACTTTGTTATTTTGTAATACGGATATCCTGGGTATGATCAGGCTGGAATTTCGAAAATGTTAAATTTAAAATAATCACTCGCGACAAAAAGGCGATATTCCTCAACGCTACAATGCTTCACGTGCATCTAGACTATGCAGAGTTTTATAATAGAAGCTGCGACACAGTACATGATTAGAGAAGTAAAAAAACGGTATTTAGGAAAAAGTAAAATAGGCTACTGCTGAATATAAAATGATGAATTTGTGTTATGAATCGATTTCCGGATGTGAAATTAAGTTAGATCGGTAATCATGCTTTTAGATTGTGTTCTCTGTTTTGGACGGTGTTAATTAATTAATATTTGATAGGTACCCTCGAGCTATATTTGTATAAACTGCTGTGCACACGATTGATCATAATGCTTCAACAACCTATGTAAGATATTAAAAAGTGCTACGTATTTTCGCTGCTTTATTTTCAGAATATTCTATTGTAAGCAGCACTAGGTAAAATAGTAGCCAATAGTGGCATGCCTGTGAGGAGAATTTTAACCAATGTTGGCATGTTAGTGAAAGAGGCTTCAGCAATTCATTTACTTTTCTTTGGTATTTTAATGAGATAAAAAAGTTTATTTATATATTGACCTATACTAATGATTTGTTACTTATAAGTTATAACATATAGTCATAGCATAGAATAATACAGAATTCCTATATTAATAGATATTCAATTTATTCTAAATTAAACACATTAACCGAAACATAAGAAACAGTTGCCCAAAATATACCGAAATTATATCGAGCTACAAAGGTATTTTAAATAATATAATTTACTCCACATCCCTAGCTTTCAATTCACCTTCTTCGAACCTATTTGTTGGGTCTAAAATTACGTCAAGATTTTTTATTCTGATTTATGAGAGATGTAACTTCTTCAAACTCTTGTAGATCTCAAGATTTCTTAAAGTGATGTGGCAGTACTGCTCCTCACATAAAGAATCTATATATTATTACAATTTAAACACCTTCATAATTTGATTTAAATAGAAGTTGTTGTAATTTTAATTATAATTACTGCTACATCTGAGAGTCCTGAAATTCCCTTTTACGTTTTATTTTTAAAATTTCTTGGGGGAATACTAATCTTAAATATTTATGTAACTAGAGAGAAAGTTATGGTGATAGATCGTAAATGTATTGAGAAATATTACCTTATGTGACGTTATTATTAGTTAACAGATTCCCTTTAATACAAATATCAATAACGAATGAAGAACGTTGGTTTCAATATCGTTATAATGAGGCAACGGATTTCTTAACTAGTACAGTTTTTAAAAAGTTTCAGACACCACATTCTAAATTATTGTGACGTATAATGTTAATTCCATTGGAACAATATACCCAGATATACAGGGTGTTAATGAATAAAACCGAAATATTTTACCAGTGTATAGAGGGGACATAGACAAGCAACTTTTATTAGGAGGTTTTTGCACTATGGATTGAATTTTTCCTGTTACAGCATGAAATCTCCCAGGACATGGCCGCCATTGACTTCTAACATTAGAAAAAAATGCAAAACAAAGGAACTTCGTTGTTAACTCTGTAGTGAGTAGTTATGAATTTAAAAAAAAAATACTAATGCAGTGGCGACCAGTCATGTGATTAGTCTGTAAATTTTGCAGATTATGTAAACACTAAATTAGATATAGCTGTTGACGATTGATTAAGAGTCAGGATTTTATCGAAGGCATGAAGTCAACTTAATGAACATTTTAACCCTATTTCGCGTAATTATTAATTATGAGCACCAAATTATAATGACTTTAATGCCCTGTAGCATACACATTTTACGTCATAGAGCAAAAATCTCCTAATAAAAGTTGCTTGTCTAAGTCCCCTCTATATACAGGTAGCATATTTCGGTGTTATTTATTAACACCCTGGTGTTTAAATCTTTTAGCTTTAAATTTATGTAAATTTTCGATTTTTATTAACCTACCGAAGTTTAAATTACCTCGATTAAAATTTTGAAACGCACGAGATGGCAGAAGAATTATTGAAGAAGGATGGATAGGAATCTATTCATAATTGTATATTGCTTTTATAAGGCGTATTAGTGTTTGAAGTGTACTGGATGATAGTTTATCGAAACAGATATTCTAAAATAAGGTCCATGCAGCCTCTTGGCTAGAGATCAGCTGAGCTACCAACACGCACGCCTCACGCATTCCTGCTGCTGACGTATTTGCCTGTAATTATGATATTCTGATTAGATTAGCATTCTTGGCAGCACCTATTTGTTGCGGCTAATTTATCATTCATTACTGTTTATTCATGGGGGTATAGCATTCCTAGCGTTGCTAGTTCACTTAGTCCAAACTGAATTACCTTTAACAGGCAGGCATACAAAGATATTATAGTAAATTTAATTAATTGACAACTGTAATTAGTTTAAACAGAAGCTCTTGCACATTTTCTCTCTCAAGGTCCTACATGTGTGTACAACAGACTACTCTATATTTTAGAAGTATGGACATTTACTTTTTAGACATTGCGTTGTCTACACAATTAAAACTCCGCTTCCCTGGTTCCTAATATATTTTGTTAAAATGCTAATTAGATCAAGTGATAGCTACATGATAGCCGAGTCTGTGTTTGTCTCTGGATGTGTGTCTATTAACGTGAAATTCACACCGAAACGGCAGCATGTAAATTTTTGCGATCCTTTCTGATTATTTCTCACTCATACCTAGGTACATACACAAAATAAAATAAAATGATTCAGTACGAGAGGCAAAAATGTATGAAACATAAGACAAAGTAGACCAAGACATCTTTAAGAATAAATTTCAAAGATTTGTGCCCTTACTCCCATAATAATAATGTTTACAAAACACACCGAAAGTTTCTAATTAACAAATAAGTGCAACTGAGTTTAATATGTTTGATTGACTTAGACCTATTCCTACAACCAATAGTCTTTTGTCTTTCACCTAAGTAAAAACCTTAAACGTTAGCCATAACTTTGAGTACTTATTTCAACGGACTTTTGAACCTGTAATGACCACATAACCTGAATCGATAGACCTACACTATATATATGTTTTTCATCTGTAATAACTCTACAGCTGAAAACATACAGTTTATGAATTCATATAAAAACTCGTTAATTTAAAACTGCTGTACCGACGGTGCCCTCAATTCCAGATACTCCAGATTTTTTTGTTTTGTTTAATGGAGTTCATCCTGCATTAATTGAGGCTACATAGACCTCCCGCGAGAGGCAATGGCAAATCTCCGCGGTATCATCCTTGCCTGAATCGCCTCGGACGAGTCGTGGTCATCACCCCATGGCTTCGTCCCGGGTCTAGACCTGCCTTCGGGCAGAACACTCATCATCATCATCATCAATAACTCTAAGTTAATCATAATACACTGTGATCTTTCACTTTTATTTAAAAATGTTCTTATATATTGATTCTCACCTGCTTATCAAGTTGACTAAGGCTTTTTTAGTTTTAATTTTTCACACAAGCCTAATTTTAAACATCTCATTAGTATACTACGAGTACAATACTTTTATCCTAGTTCTTAATTTGAATTTACAGGCTTCGAATCGGTTGTTCAAATGTTGTGCCTACACAATAATTGCTAACTAATTTCAGTTGATAGACCTAATCGTGTTCATACACGAAATGTTAGGTAAACAAATTAACAACAAATAATAAATGATATTTCTTGAACCTCAGAAGCTTTCGGTATGTTTCGATTAGGTTATTATTACGGGATATCAGGAAGTAAATCTTTTAAATTTATTTTTATGTTCACTCCCTAAAACAAATATGAAGTGTATCAAGCTACATGAAATCTTTCACGAAATTGGTTTACTAGACTTCGAAGAAATGAACAAATGTTTTTATAATAATTTTAACGATTCAGAGCATCGTTCAGTAAAATGATAACAAACATACTCCACGAGTAAATTCACAACGGCTTTAACTGTGTTGCACATGAGCGAGTGACGAGTTAAGTTGCAATTAACCTTTCAGTTATTTATTGCAGTATCAAGGCTGTTAACTTAATCCGAGAGGTCAATAGAACTCCTGAACAATCACCTAAATCAGCATGTGTAACATTCAAGTGACATGCTAATAGTAACTATCCAACTGTGGCATTTGCGAAACATATTCCAGGTACTCTGTGCCAAAGTTTTTCTTCATTGCCTATAAACCACAGTGTTCACAAGGTTAACTTAAGCACAGCTTTTCATCTCCTTAAGGTCGCTGCCTTCAACCAGGAAGAAAAAGTTTTAAAAATACTTTCTTTCTTAACTAAGGATATTGCGTGATGGGTTAAAGATTTCATTAATAGGAAATAAGAAACGCAACCACAGTTTTATTATCCCATGAAATTGACTATTTTTTTTTAAATAAGATATAAACCTTGTTAGATCATTCCATAAGAAACTACAATTATGTACTTTTACGGTACATTACTGGAATGCTGTTTCCGTATTTCATAAGCAGAAGTCTTATTGGTTAATTATTTTCAAATATTTATGATAAATAAGTTAATCAGAAATCAAGAGTTATGGGTCTGAGCCCCTCTAGTATTGCCAGGGTTGAATGTATATAAATGATATGCACTCGAAAATAAGGTTTTACGAAATATCCGTTCTTTAATTTATAGGATTCCCTTAACATTATACAAACTTTGTTGATATATATTTTCCTTAGTAGGACTACAGTTAAATATGTACGCTTTCTTTTTAGCCACAATACATATTATGAGAAGTTACACATCACTTCTACGAATTAAGTGACAGTTTTCTCAGGCGAAACACTTAGCAAGTATTCCCATGAGAAGGGCTGAATTAGAATCACATTTGTGGAGCACGTGCCAGCGTGTTTAAGAGAGTTTTCTAGGAATCATCCCACGCGATGGAAATAAACTCAGGTATATATGTGTGTGAAGGACGAGTAAAACATTAAACAAATACAGAAATAGTATGATATTGCCGTCGTCACGAAGCTATTTCTGTGTCACACTACACATCTCAGGGTCACTGTCATTCCATCTTCCTGTGAATTAGATCTGCCATCACCTTCCTCGTGTCCGCTTTCATCTCTATGCTTCTAAAATACAAGATATATTGGATGATTTTCAGGCATCACGACGACTATCAGAACGAAAATAGTGGTTTCAAAGAATGTCTGGTTTCCTTGTGTATGTGATCTTCTTGTTTCTATTCTCGTGTTTCACCTTTACAATATTATTTTCATTGTCGTTGCTTTTCTTGAGTAAATTGTGTTAATAGTACCTTATTTATTTTTCCTCGTTATATATAACTAAGGCATTTGTATCCTTGACTGATTCCTCGTGTTTTCTTTAGATCTTGTTTCGTATTTTTAATAGCAATATACAGTGTTTCTTTTCTGGAATTACGATGATTTTATTTTAAACATGTTTTTAAATCGATTGTGTTAAATCATAATGGTCTTTATATAAATTAACTATTGTCCTTTGTCAAGACCTATGCAGTCAAAAGAAATTGAACTTAATCCTAAATTAATTAATCAAACATACACAATAGCCGTGGGAGTGTTCAGCAGTTTTCAATAATATTATTAATAATAGTAGACTAGTATTTTATTGCCTTTCAGCACTATACAGCAATAGACAACGTCATGATTTTAATATTTTAATATCACATACAAAATAAACACGAACTTTTCAACATAAAGTTGTAGAATTTAAAAGAAAATGGTTGTTATTAATGATCCATAGCTTAAAATACCAACGAAGATATACAAGAATTAATTTAATATTTAATTTTTATCACTTAAAAATGCTTGTATATTGTAATAATGGCGTGTAACTGACAGGATTGATGTTACATAATTATTCTAAAGTATTTTTCCCCCGTACCTATTCCTCATTTTTTTCTCATGCTGATGTGAAAAAATTAGAACAGTACAGATAATACTTAGCTTATCAATTAAAACACAGTTAAAGTTCAGGTACTTTTTTCTGTCTTGTTTGTTTCTACCGAAGGAACGAACTGCTGAAATCTGCACAGTTCTGCTCTAAAAATGTGCAAAATGCAAATACCGTACAAAAACATCATTGTTCGTTTAATGATTTTATTAGTGGGCGAATAGATAATCCAAAACTATTGAGTCTGCTTTAATAGTGCTGGTCTTCTTAGCCGTGGTAGCTAAGGCATGCTGCTTTGGAGCCGCGGTGAAGGAGACTGTGGGTTCGAATCCCACCTCGGGCATGGGTGTTTGTGTGTGGTATGGAAAATAAATTAAAAAAACGGCAAAACGACACAGAAAGTTCAGGAAAAGTGGCCTATGGCCGGCTAAATTTATATAAAAAATATAGAATGTCAGGTAGAACAGTAGAATGCTGTAGGAATCAACGAAACTTGGCTTTGAGATTTTGCTATTAGAATTCCAGGTACGGTAGCCATCCATAGAAACCATTTATACTGCCATCAAATTATGTCTTGAACGATGATTTTCTCTTTTTTTTTTAGCTCTCCTTTTCATTGACAAGTAGATCAATTTTTTTTTAGCTCTCCTTTTCATTCACAAGTAGATCAATTTTTCTTTTGAATTGTAATTTTCCTTTCTTTCTGGTTATCTCTTTTCGTTGTTATAGGGTCATTCGATATGAATTCATCCAATTTTTAAAAAAATGGTTGCATGACCATTTTAGAAAAAAATAATTTTTTTGTATATGAGTTCATACATGTTTCAAGATATCAAAACAAGTTTTCAAAAAAATCTTGTGTTCTTGGTTTCCCAGGGGTGTCCATTTTTCAATCCTGGTGTAACAAATTTTTTGCGAATGTAGCTGATTACAAATATTTTCATAACTCAACAGCCATAAGAGTTAGAAATTTGAATTAAGAACCATTTTGTAACTATTGAAGCGTACTTTCAGAAATACTTTATTGTTTTCTTCAACACAAAATTTTTCATATGAAAATATGAGTTTGAAATTCGGGTAAATTTAAAAAAAAAATAACTTTTTGGGCCAAATTTTATATGAGAAGGAAGTGATTGTAAACGTTCAAATTTTTGTTATGTTCAAACCTGCATGTGATTTGTCTGTGAGGAAAAAATCAGAGTCTAAAAATACACCCTTATTCCTAAACTGGCCTCAAATATTAGAGTTTTTCCGATTTTGACTATTTTTGGACTTAAATATCTCTGGTGGGTACCCTTAAAAAATCTGAAAAATTGCATAAAGGAAGCCTTTCATGTGCCTAACTCACAGTTAAAATTTCTATTTCTTGATTCAACTCCTTCTATTAATTTTATAGAACTGAAATATCACACTTTTAGGGTAGCGTAGTTGGGAGAAACTACATATAACTCAACAACCTTACAGTTACAAATAAGAATTATGAATCATTTTATCATTATTGAAGCCTGCTTTCAGAAATAGTTTGTTTTCTTCAACACAAAATTTTTTATATGAAAATATGAGTTTGAAATTCGGGTAAATTTTTCCCCAAAAAATCACTTTTTGGGCCAAATTTAATATGAGAATGAAGTGATTGTAAACGTTCAAATTTTTGTTATGTTCAAACCTGCATGTGATTTGTGTGTGAGGAAAAAATCAGGGTCTAAAAATACGTCCATTATTTCTAAACTGGCCACAAATATTAGCGTTTTTCAGATTTTGACTATTTTTGGGCTTAAATATCTCTTATGGGTACCCTTCAAAAAATCTAAAAAAAATCATAAAAGAAGCCTTTCATGTGCTTAATACACAGTTAAAATTTATATTTCTAGAAACAACTCCTTCTATTACTTTCGTAGAAATGAAATATCACACTTTTTAGGGTAGCGTATTTCGGAGAAACTACATATATGTGATACTGTTATATTTCAATTCTATAAAATTAATAGAAAGAGTTGTTCCTAACAATAGAAATTTTAACTGTGAGTTAGGCATATGAAAGGCTTTTTGTATGCAATTTTTAAGATTTTTTGAAGGGTACCCATAAGAGATATTTAAACCCAAAAATACTCAAAATCTGAAAAATGCTAATATTTGAGGCCAGTTTAGAAATACGGGATGTATTTTTAGACCCTGATTTTTTCCTCACACACAAATCACATGCAGGTTTGCACGTAAAAAACTTTGAATGTTTACAATCACTTCCTTCTCATATTAAATTTGGCCCAAAAAGTTATTTTTTGGGGAAAAATTTACCCGAATTTCAAACTCATATTTTCATATAAAAAATTTTGTGTTGAAGAAAACAAACTATTTCTGAAAGCAGGCTTCAATAATGATAAAATGATTCATAATTCTTAATTGTAACTGTAAGGTTGTTGAGTTATATGTAGTTTCTCCCAACTACGCTACCCTAAAAAGTGTGATATTTCAGTTCTATAAAATTAATAGAAGGAGTTGAATCAAGAAATAGAAATTTTAACTGTGAGTTAGGCACATGAAAGGCTTCCTTTATGCAATTTTTCAGATTTTTTAAGGGTACCCACCAGAGATATTTAAGTCCAAAAATAGTCAAAATCGGAAAAACTCTAATATTTGAGGCCAGTTTAGGAATAAGGGTGTATTTTTAGACTCTGATTTTTTCCTCACAGACAAATCACATGCAGGTTTGAACATAACAAAAATTTGAACGTTTACAATCACTTCCTTCTCATATAAAATTTGGCCCAAAAAGTTATTTTTTTTTTTTTAAATTTACCCGAATTTCAAACTCATATTTTCATATGAAAAATTTTGTGTTGAAGAAAACAATAAAGTATTTCTGAAAGTACGCTCAATAGTTACAAAATGGTTCTTAATTCAAATTTCTAACTCTTATGGCTGTTGAGTTATGAAAATATTTGTAATCAGCTACATTCGCAAAAAATTTGTTACACCAGGATTGAAAAATGGACACCCCTGGGAAACCAAGAACACAAGATTTTTTTGAAAACTTGTTTTGATATCTTGAAACATGTATGAACTCATATACAAAAAAATTATTTTTTTCTAAAATGGTCATGCAACCACTGCTGGATGATTTGGCATGGGATAACCCTATAATGAATATATAGTTTTAATAACTCACCTAACATAGCGTAATGAGAACAACTGTATTTTTAATTGGTAATGTTTTTACCTTGGTGGGAATATCCTTATAGGGAAAGACGTTAAAAATTAATAAAACAGTATTTCAATTAACTTTTCATTGACTGGGATACTATAAACATTCTGGCTTATATATTAGGGCGTGCTTTATTTGTAATTGCGTTGTAAATGCATGTGCAGCCTTTAATCTTTGGCACATACCATTGTGTAATCGAAATTACACCGGAGAAAGATATTTCACGATGCTTATAAGCTGGAAAAAATTATTTTGAATTTGGTCTGTCTGTGTGTACTGTCTCGTTGCAGGTAAAAGGTTAATTGTATTTACTTCCATTCTTGGACTGGGGAATTTGTTTGACTATTATTGCCTTTTGTTAGCTTCTGTAACTAAAATATTAAGGAGAGTTTTCATGAAAACGTAATTAAAAATTTAGTTTCTTAAAAAATGGCTCAAACAATTTTAATAAAAATATAAATTTAAGAAGTTCTACCCATGGCAAATAAAATGGCTATATTTGTTTTTCTGCAAAAAGTACTTAGGTGATACCTTACTTGTGTTCACTTTCGATTTTTCTAGGCTATCTCAACTATGGTAGAAGATGTCCGTAACTTCTCTATGCAAATATCAAATTCCGTTCTGAAAGACGAAGTGAGCCAAGACAATGGGACTTCGTTGAGAACAGCAGCAATTAAAAGTTCAATTGGAATGGCCCAACGTTTCTTTAAATGCAGTTGTATGAACAAGTTTAGGTCAAACGAATGTCTTTGGAGAAAAAAGTTACTACGCTGCAACTCAAAATGTCATAATAATTTGTCATGTAATAATAAGTAAATCGTTTATCCTACGGAGTAAAGTGAATTCGCAGTCGTACTACTAAACTAGTTTATGTTAGGATAAATTAGGTTGTCCTGACAGCTATTTAGGATAAACTAGTTATAGGCTACCTGAGAGACACAGTTATCAGGGTAAATTAGTATGAGCTAGGACAAGCTAGTTTATCCAATCGCTTGTCCAATATAACAATTTGCATAGGAAGAAGTAGTTTATCCTAAATTCGGGTTTCACCAGAAACATATACATACAAAATCCAATTTTTGTACATTTTTTAAACAGTTCCTGTACAAAAATATGAAAGTTGCATTAATGGTGGCTTAGAGCCTTCATCCTTATAGGGATAAGGAGTAATATACTCAAATTAATCCCGAATACTTTAAAAGATAAGATTCAAGAACGCTATCATGACATTATGAGTATCCATTCCTTTCAAAACCTAAGATTGTAATATTGTGTCATTCGTAAGTTCAATTTAGGGAATTCAGGATTTATATTCGAACAAATGCTACCATTGACCAGTCTGTAAAAGAAGCTTGTAAATTCGAAAATAATGAAATCTCGGGTGGATAAGTGTGAAAGAGAGCACATGTAAGTTGATGTGGAATGTGATCGTGTAAACACACTTGAAGCGATTTGGCTGCACCTCTGTATCTATTTCTGGGTTACCGAGAAGCATAACACAGGTCGTTCACCGAGTTCTTCATCGCTGTGACGTCACGTGGAATTCCTTAATAAAAATATGTGGTTTACTCCTCAGAATGTTATAATGAAAATGTCATCATTTGTAATTATTTGCCATTTCAGTTCTCTCTCAAACAGCTTTGACTGTATCATTTCGAGCTTAAACTCAGTCCCGAGAGAGGAAATCAAATTTATTCGTAGATTAAAGGAAACGTGTTTCTATTTTCTCTCTACTCTAAAGCATTCAACACATCATTCAGAAGGTGTCATAAAACAATATGCTGAAGGAGGCAGTCATTGCAGCTGCATGTCGGAGTCTTTTCCTCGTAAGAATCACAAATAACATGTGGGTATATTTTCAAATGAGCAAAATCTCTTTCACTTTCAACAGAACCCGTGTTGAAAGTTTTGTTTTTACGATAGTGTCATTTTCATCCATTTCCACAAATGTAAAATATAATGCATAAATAGCATAAAGTGCGAACGTTAATCTGACTTTTAGAATAAGAAATTAATGTTAAAAGAAATTAAAAAATTAAATTACAAATTACACAATTCATTACAGTAAATATAGAATCAATTCAGTATCATCATCGTTTATTTCCCACAAGTGTTAAGGCAGGCTTGATAATTTGAAATAATTTCACCAATTCTTCTTCTAATAAAGTAAAACATATTACGGCTTAGGTTTCAGAAAATTTATGTATTATAATAGTATGTAATTAGTTATATTTAAGTAATTCTTTTATTTTATAAACTTATCAACCTGTTTACAGATACATTTTTTTATCTAATCACTATTAATAAAATGTGTTATAAATAAAATTCGCTCAACACGAGAACACGACTGCCGCGGACTCGGCCGGGCCGCACCGACTGGGTCCAAATGAACAAATCGCCAATGTCACAAACATGATTACGTGCCGACTGGTTTCAGCAGATGACAGAATACTCTTCCAACTAAACGCCGGTGTGTGTACAAGTAGGGGAAAAAAAGCGGACCGACTCTTGTAGCTGATTTCAGAGCCTTGTGCACACCAATAATTAAATGTAAGAGATATAACGGAAACATTTGTTTTCATAAGCAATGCAAATTACGTGAAATTATTTCTCAATTCAAGCAATTTGTCAGCTGTAGTCTCCTTGTCAATCACTTGTTTCAAAACAGACTCTCAAGGAAGGAAGGTTGGTTGTTAAGCGATTCCGTAGCACAATGACAGCACGTTCGACTGGTAAGTAACACGTTCTCGGTTCGAATCCTGCCAAGGAAGAAACTTTTTGTTTCCTTAATGCACATTGTTTTCCCACTACTTTTCGATTGCCGCAATATTTAACTACTTAATTAACGGATTATTCCCAGCTTATTTTCTAATGGGTTTCGAAGTGGGCTAAGTCAACAGTCGACACTAGAACAAATTTCAATACATTCCCTGCCATCCTGTGAATGCCGCTAGGCATGCGCAGTTGGCTTATATCGGCAACATAGATATTTTAGTCGGTCTGCTTTTTTCCCCTACTTGTACATTTAGAATGGCGAATAACATTACCATTGTTTATCGGAATGTCAAAGTCAACGAACAATGAATAATATTAAGTTGTTATATACAGAATTATGATAAAATCATTGATAGGAAGTAACTCCGTTAACTCGAAATAACTCCAAATAATTGTATTCAAATACACAATTATGAATAAAATTGTGATGGTGAATACAGGTAAGTAGTGACAGCTAGAATCTAGTTCAGTGACATGTATTGCCAGTGATAGGTTAGGTTAGGTTAAGGAACAGTTAGGCCTATATTAGTTTAGCAGTAGCATACTAAATAACAAGCTTTCACTGTGTGACATATTGAATCTTTCCATGGGGAAAATTCCCATAAGTACAGAACTTTAAGGTGATCGTGGAGTTGGTATGTGTGCTTTCATGTGTCCAACTACCGCAGTGAATTAGACTTGCACGATGAAGTCGCCTTTGGCGGTTTATGGGTTTCCTTCACTATCCTACATGTAGTACCCCTAACATGCATTATGAATACATGTTTCTCTTTCAATTTTGCTCTTTCATTTGCATATTTCAAAAATTTTAAATGGTCCCACATTTTAAAATAAAAATATTTGTCATGTATGGAAATTTTGTCCAGGCATAATATGTACAAATTAAGTAAATGTTTTTATTAGTATACATTTCGGTTGTATTGTTCCAATTTATAATAGGATTCATTTAAATGTATGTCATAGTACTAATATTGAACGTATTGCTTTTCAGGTAAGCTCAACTGTCCACATTGGCATGATATTAGGTATTTTTTCCACGATTACAAATGTAAGTAAATTCCTTTTATTGAAAACAATTTGATATTTCGGTTATATACTGTATATATAATATATATATATATATCTTTTTATTTATCTATTTTCCTATGTACCATAGTGTACACCTCTAATTTTAAGGGCGATATAGCCGGAAATGCTGTTTCGAACAAGAGCGGAAATGCTTTTTATAATGTTAAACGACCTATTTCCGTCAAAGAAAAGTTCGGCGGGTAAATATTATCAGTTTTGCAATGGGATGGCTACTATTGCTATACAAATATCGTCATAGGCTATATATAGATTATACTTTTAATTTTAGTTAGTCTTACATAGGCCTACCAGTTTTGGAAACGCGAATAGTTATAATTATAGCCTTCCAGGAGCATGTCCTTGGCAGTGATTATGAAAGATGTCTTGTGTTTTGCATAGATTTACGGCGTACAGATATTACGTTTATTTAGAAGAACAATCAGTTACGTGTCTCTGATTCATATGGCACTGTTCTGTCTATTACCAAAAGATCTGTGGTTATTCAGTGGTGATTATGAAATATGTAATTCCCTAGTAAAGAAGACAATGTAATGTAATTTTCAGAACGAGAAGATATTCACCAATATTTTTTTCTTGTCAGTTATTCTGCCATTGTTTTAGTAGAAGAACTCTTGTTCAACAAAAATATTCAGGCGAAAGTTAATTTTCTTTGAATAATAAGTTATTGGTCGTCATTAGCCATTAAATTGTTTACATTCTAGCAGCTAAAAATCTACTGTCAAATTCTCACATTACTTCCTCTAGCCTTCATATTGCAACGGCTGTATTGCAGTAGTGTGCATTCAGTTGTCTAAGCCTCGTTGAAAATTTCATTATTCATGAATTAACTATTTCAGCTTGAGAAGTTAACATGATCACTAGCGTTTATCCTTTGTTACGTTGTTATGAATTATTCATTGAATGAATCGCTTTGGATCGAGCATATATCGAAACAAAACATTCTTTTCGAGTTTAAAATACATTTTAATGGGATATTTTACCGTTAAATCGTAGCCTATTAAACTCAACAATGTGGAAATTAGTTAAACTGGAGTAAAGAAAAAATATTTTTTATTGATTCCTTACATGCACCTATTGAAAAGCATAATGACAACAGAAATAATATTTTATGATTAAACCAAACCTTCATTAGCCCAAGTAAGAAACAATTACTTATATTACACTTTTGGTACCACTGGTGGATGCTGACTTCTCCCAAGATTGAGAATGTTGATTTTTTAAAGCCCGTCTAGATAAGTGGAGCATGTTTATTAATACTAATTAAATTTTAATTGATAAACTAATATGCTTATTGAAACGTAGTATTTTGGCGAAATAATAAATTTGCCTGTTTATCACATGTTTACGCCTATCATAACACTAAGCGTAAATTTCTCATTTCTTTTATAGAAATGGAATCTCACCTTATGCATAAAAATTCACTCTCCTTCCTTGAAACGTAAATGAAAATTCCTCGAAGTGGAAGCAGTTTGGAGCAGAATACAGTTTTACATTAATTGAAAAATATTGCATCCACATACGGACCATGTATAGCATATCTTTCAGAAGGGAGCATTCGAGGAAACCAGTTATCAACCGCGAGTAAGCTATTAGTTACGTTATGAAAATATATCAGGGAGGCAATCTGTCTTTCACTATTTTGGTAGAATAAGACGGATCGCTTCCGAGAATCATTTAATGCTTTACAAAGTAATTGGACCATTTCCTTCGTTTAATACATGTATTCGTATTTCAAAATTGTGGCTATGATTACTACAGAACCCGTACTTAGTACTACTACAATATAATGTTGTTATATAAAACAAAACTTGTTTTTCTTAGAGCAATGAATTTACAACGGATGCTCTAAATGATAAAAAAAATAAATCCTAGGTTTTCTCAATTTACAAAATCCGTGATAAAAATACAATTATGATGCTGTAAGGCTTTGATCTTCTCTAGGAAGAGTCTACAAGTACCACATTAATGTAATAATTATTTAAATACTTTAAACTTTTTCAAACGTTCAGCCTTCAGTAAAACTATAAATGTTTGAACATGTTTGGCTTTCTAGTTCAATCAATTCGACTTATTTATTTATTTAATTAATTATTTACGCCAGCGTATCATTACTTAATGACCAAGTCAGTTTCTGTAAATCGGAATTGTAACTTCCATTGGGAATGAATATTACAATAATTGTTTCGTTCGATAGCTATCATGCTTCACGTGCATCCCATCCGGAACAACTCAGGTCCTTCCCAAGTAGTAGGCCTACCGATGCACAAAACTGTTGTCATTACTAAATAATATAGTTTATATAAGGCGAAGTTTGCACACTAACACCGTCAGGCGCGGATAGAGGATTTCGTTAAGGAGGGGGGCAATTTTTATGTGATTTTACCTATCTACCAGAAAATTCGTTTTAAACAAACAAAAATTATAACATTTTAGTTTGTTATCCATGTAATACTTGCATTTGAATAATGCTCGGTTTGTCTGACTTTAAAGAAATTAAATGAAAACACATAGTCCTAGATATAGAGGAAAAATAATAATTTGAAGTAAGTAGGTACAAATTCATGTACTATAGGAAATACATCCTTATCGCACCCAGCCAATATATTCAGTGATGATGTAGTAGTAATGAGTTAATAACTATTCTTGTAAACAGGTAGTGCTGTCCTTACGACGATTTCAAAATTTTTAACTTTGTCAGAATAAAGTGCATCGGTCGTTAGTCGGGGGTAATTGCGCCTGGGGGTACGCCTCTTTAGTATATTTTAATGTTCGTGAATCAGTGTGATTTTTTCGTAGATCTGACATCTGGCATAAAAGTTAACATTTTGGATTGATTTCGTCACGGCTTACACTACATAGAATATTAACTCAAGAATGTAACACTGTAAAGATTGTTTGTAACTTCATGAATGTTCAGGAGTGCATACATTTTATTTTAGGCAAAATCCATCTCGAGCTAATGACAATGGAAAGGAAATAATAGAAATAATAGACACCTCAAGAAACCGAGAGGAGGAACTTACCAAAAAATAAGATTTTATACTATATCGTAATCATTAAAATTGAATTTAAGTTCAATGGACAACAGACATATCGCAATGACAATAGCAACAGATGTACACCAATAGCTATATGGTGTTCTGATATTAATAACCAAGATCAGGCTCGGCTACTGGGTAATTTAACAGATGACTGGCCAAGTATTTTTACGGAAAACACATAGCTTATAAAAGTTAATACTCCTAAGAACAGTAATAACAGAAACTTTAAAGTCCCTTTAAAACTGACGTTTGAGAAATCAAGAGAGAGGGATATAAATTTTATACGTCGTTGCCAGTTCAGAGTGAACCGCAATTTCAACATCTTCTTTAAGATACCGATAGGTGAGTTAAGTACTGAAAGTTCTCTTTTTTCTTAAAGTATTCTCTTATTTGAATCCTCGACAGTAGGTGGCAGCAGCGGTACTATACCCGAGGCGAGTTAAGAATGAAACCTGAAGTAAACAAAAACTAGTATGTCTGTCTCACTCTTAAGTCATACGAGTTATGTGCTAGAGTGAGACAGATCTACTGGTTTTCGTTTACTGCAGGTTTCCTTCTTAGAACGGCCAGACTTTAGTTAAAAACACGCGGCGATCGGCCTCCCGATTCTCAGTGAAGGCCACGCACAGGTACGGTAGAAGCCCGGTGGCTTCGTGTTTGATTCTCACTGTATTATTATATTGATTATATTAGTAATAATTATATTACAAAATTATTTACCTGATGGTTTCTGCATCAACATACAGTGCTCTCTGCTATCACTTCAATTTTCATAGCCTTCATGGTTGATTTATTTCTGATTATTTTCTAAATATAAGATAAAGTTGTGGGATTTCATTCTGTGTTATGTGACATGTTCTGTTCATCGTTTTTATTCTCATAATAGAAATATTCTGTGCCGATTTTTCTCCTGTCTTCCAAATTACAGGTCGGTTATTGTGTCAATGACGGACGTGAATTGTTTTCAAATAAATATAAATAGCTCGCCGAACACAATGTAATTGATATTGATTTCCTTTAGACGATGGAAGCAATTTGTTTTTCTGTGGGGGGGCGAAAACATTTCCGATATATAAGAGTAATGGAAACAAAACCCGATAACTGCTGACAATTCCGGTTTCAAATGCAATAACTTCGGTGATATTGTTCCATGCAAAACAAATTAATAGAGCAAGGAACTCCTCCGGCTGTGTGACCGCTAGCATGCAGCTGGCTTGTAAATAATATAAAAATGATATATTCCAAATAACTTTCAACATCAAAACTACCGGAACCCAACAAGTGCCATCCATTTGTATGGAAGCTACAGTATTTTGTAACGGAATTGGTGCAGCTATATGCTGTGGGTTCAGTATCTGGATATTTTCCGGTAGAATTTAAAGAATGAATGCCACTTCATTTCAAGAATTTCGGAGATATAAATTCATACATAATGGTATTATAAAATATCACATAAGGCTGCCCCATTGAGTGGTTAGACCGCTCGCCTTCCACCGCTGGGACCCAGGGTCGAATCTCGAGGGATCTATGTGGAATTTGTGGTGGGGTTGGGGTAGGTTTTCTAGGGGTGCTCCTGTTTCCCCGGCCTTATAACACTCCACCAGAGCTCTATACATCATACTATGACCATTGGTTGCAATCAAGGACTTATTATTGAAATATCACATAAACACAAATAGCTCAATTATTAGTAATATTTCTTTAATACATGTTGTGTACAAACACAAAAAGTCACAATTATTCCGCAGTAGTTCGAAATTACTAAGGCCTGTTATGAAATATGATAGACCTTGTGGTTCGAAACTTGTCGTCGGCCCTAGAATTTATTTGAACTTCTAAAATCTATACAATTTTGTACAATGTTTGTAAATTTTATTGTTATTCTATTTTACTTATATTGTGACTCGTATTTTACAGTAATTAACTAGCCGGTTGCCCGTCCTTTCGTACGGATTAAAAGTATTTTTCACTGATCTTTGCCTTACTGAGAAACGTCTAGAGGATGCAACCGTAGTTCGTTTATATTGTGCTTGATGTTCTTCCAAAGTTTGAATAAGTTAATTTCTTTATTTTTTATGTATTATTTCAATATTTCACCTATGTGTGTGCTATTATCAAAGGTTTTATTAAAAATTATAGTAATATCGTCTGTGGTAGAAAATGAGTCTAATTAAACCCGGCAACAGAGATTAGACTTAGATGCTGGAAGATACATTGCCCAATGCCCTAGCGAATATTGAAAAAGTAGTGGGAATTGATATTTAAAGCGTACTTTTCTCCTAGGTATAAAGTGTATGTTTCTTTAAATATAATCCAAAAGAACGCTCTTGAACAAAATCAATACTTTGTGAAACATAGCTTGAAAATCTAAACTAAAAAAAATCCTAATACATGGCTTTCAGATGAAAACCTAAAAAATTCTTATACTTTTGTAGACATAGGCTATATACTAGAAGATTATATGAACATAGAATGCGATATAAATAATGGTATGGATAATGAATTAACAATGAAAAGTGCATATGTGTGAGTGGGAGAATTTGCCGAGCACTGGGTAAATTGACTAAAAGAAAAAATCTAATTAAAATCCTATTAGGCAATGATAGTTCATTTTGTATCATTGATCGATTTACGTAAAAGAGAAAAACAGCTAACTGAACTTGTAGAAACAATTTAATACGATCGTCTTAGTTCATTTTTAAGAAGGGGAAGAGGAAGAAACCAACCAGAAACAGACTAGTAGACCTAATTCTTGTGAGCTCTAAGAAGAAGAAGCAGTAGCTGGAAAAGCAAAAGAAATTGTGTAGAAACGCTAGGCGGTATCCTGGAATGTTTTCATCCAATTTCACCTTTACATTTCTATCATAACGTCAAGGGTAGGTAGATTTGAATCCGTCATTTGTTTCTTATCGGTGGGGGGATCTTTAAAACCTCACACCGGAGTTAACCTCAGAACTCCATAATTTGAAACCCTATCGGTCAGTTCCCTACAGATACTCCTCTTGGTCTCAGCGTAAATTCATAATTAACTACTTACTTTATAATGGACTTTTCCTACTGGGATTATGCTTATGGGGATGCAGTGTTATAAATTCATTGAATGAAAACATTTTATTTTCAAAATATGAAGACCACTAATCAGATTACCAAATGAATATGCAGGGAGAATTAATTCTTCCAAAGAATTCAGTATCTTTGGCACAGTTTTACTGTAACTGAATATTGCTTCCTTTGAGGGAAGAACTTACAGTAAAGCGCGTGTATAAATTAATGTTGTAATTGGCTTTAATTCTTAAGTAGCTTGGAGCTGTGATAAAGAGAAACCCTTGTTGAGAAAAATTCCTAAGGAAGTCTCTGTGGTCCAATTAACAGTCTTTGAGTTAACCAGTGGGAAGAAAACATTAAAATATATAATAAACGATTCCCTATTTTCCAGTCTCGAAACCCTGAACGTACCATTTCAGACTTATAGAATATTGCATTCCTTTTAATGTTTTAAGATTTATTGGTAATATTATTATTATTGTTATTATTATTATTGTAATTATTATTATTGGTATTATTTTTATTATTATTATTATTATTATTATTATTATTATTATTATTATTATTGGAATAAGAGGATGGAGAAGATTTGCTAGAGAAAGGGATGATTGGAGTAGAATTGTTAGAAAGGCTAAAACTCATGTTGGGTTGTACAATAATGCCAAAAGAAGAAGATTATAATAATTATTATTATTATTATTATTATTATTACTACTGTCGTCATTGTTATTGTTGAGGACAGCAGAATATTTATAGTGACGTCTCGTAATATAATAAATTGCAGTCTAAATTAGAGCCTCTGGACCAAATTCCTCTGCCCTTTCACATCCAAGTAATACCATAGTTTCTTCAAGATGGTCGTCGAGGCGATGGGCTTCCACCTGTTACTCTATTCTCTATAGCGAAATATGCGTAACTAAAAAGTTCGTTAAAGGAAACTTCCACCAGGAAGTCCTGTTCTCCTTGCGATTGGAGTCTGCATATTATATTTTTCATCTATAACTATTACCTTTTCCCCAACTAATATTGACTAAAAGTATAATTTCGGTTTTGGAGTCTGCTGGTTAGAAGATTTTTCTTTAATCAAAGTGTATACATGGATAGTGGTTTACCATGTATTTCCATCGACAGCTTATAAAAAAAACAGTAAAATAATAGTTAGTAGGCTTTAGCACAGACCTCCAGCATATTCGAGTGTATGTGTAGCTTCGGAAAGAGCTATCTTCGATTCCCAACTCTGAGAAGACTGAAGATTTACTTTCCTAATTATACCTAATTCTGGGATGAGTTTTTATTCCTCAGCAATTGACCGTATCCTCGTTAGTTAAAACACATTTGTCTTTATATGGACAGTAATATTTATGATGTATAGGGGCCGTCAGCGTGATCGCATGGATATATAAGCCTGAGTTCAATCCTTGGTAGGCCTACCCCTTGGGATTCTTTTTTGAGGTTGGGATATCTGGGACGTATACACAGAGTCGTATGCAGACAATTGAGGAGGTACTAGAGAATAAAACAATCCATTGTTAATAGTCATCGGAATAAGTATGCCTTGACAACATGCTTAAAATTAGTTGAGCATGCCACTAATGCCACGTTGAGCATGCCACGAAGTTCTTATTCTATATGGTCCTGCTTGGAGAACGGAAATGAATTTGTGAAGACCCATTCCTGTCGTGGACGTGATACTGAAGCAGCTTTGGGAAATCTCGTTGTCGAGGATGCCCCCTCATCCTATACCAAGTTCCAAAGTGTCCCGGGCTCGTTCTAGGATTCCTCCCTCCTCAGGCTTTATCTGGTTACCAATCGATAGTGTAACAATATGCAATTTTACCTTAATTGCTTGGTCTTTCAGTGTGCTTTATTCTGATGTGAAATTTGCTGTAGAATAATATTGTGCCGAAATGAAGATCGAGTCGAAATATCTAGGTAAGCTCCCAAACAGTCCCCAACTATTCAACGTGCCTAGCTTTTGTAAACGTTTTAGTGAACACACTACACAGTTTAAACGTATCCCGCCGACTTGTGGCGGTACCACGTGCAAGCTGATCGCCGGGTTAAGGCAGTGCACAGTGGTCCAGAACTCCTTACGACTTAAATTCTTGACTATTTTGTGCAGGAAAGTAAATTTGGGATAAAAAAAACACATATAATCAGTCATGAATTTCATCGTCAGACAGGGTACATCATCAGACATTGTGACTGTTGTATCTCAAAATTCTGAACTGAAGATGATGCAACTTGCATCGAAATGCATTTTCAAGTAATAGACGCATCTGGGACCAAGAAGAAGTTTTAATAATATGACAACAGTGTTTTTAACGTGTGCTTGTGCCTTCTATGTTGTTTTATATTTTATAAAAGGCCCCAGATAAGTGCAACGACAAGCGTTCTAAGGTGAACAATTTCTCTATTTTAAAACATATAAACAGTTATTAAAATATTTGTATACTTTATTTACATTTATTCAGAATTTTTTGCATGGTGAGGGTCTTCTACCACTTTCAGGAGGCTAAGTACAGATGTACACAGCTTCTGACGTCTCTGTCAGACTAACAATTGGGACTTGTACCGCTTGCTTGGCAGTATGAAATGAATGTCGGAGAAATGTAGCAGTTTCCTTCCAGTTGTTTTATAGGGCATGTCTGCAAAAGAGTAGTAGAACAGCATGTAAACTGCATGCTCAGTGATCAAGCTTCGAAAAAATAAATATTTTCACATAATGGAGCAAAAACGTGCAAGTTTGTTATGCTGAATTCTAAAAGAGTATGAATTGTACTGTATTTACCAAAAAAAAATCTTGGCGGTATTAGGTGGAAATCGAATTTAAACTCTAAATGCAAAAAATACTTGAAAGTTTGTATTACAGACTACTAGCTTGCAATCAGTTGTATATCTGTAAATTGAAATAAAAACAATTTTGTACAGATATGCAAGCGCAATAAAATAGTACTTACGCCTACTGGATTTTTAGCGTCAGAACGACTCAGTTGCTATGTTGAAAATCACGGATAATTTTAGCTCTCGTACCACCTTCCACTTCCGACCTCTCTGTCTGACTAACAGCTGGGACCTAAACCGCTTACCTGGTAGCAAATACTCTCAATAAGTAATACCGTCCACTCCCTGTCTTTTTCCGGGACACGCTACTACTAGCGCCGCCAGTGAGCAGGAATGGGCAGTTACTCCTCAGCTGATATAGTTAACGTTTGTCTGTTGTGTTTTGTGTACGAAAATATAATATAAATTCTAGTAAAACAGGGTGCCCACGGGGGGGGTGGGTTAAGACGCAGACTACGTCATTGAAATTTCTGGGGGGGGGGGGAAATATTATCGTGTTATGAATTTTCTGGCCGGGGGTTGAAAATTGTTGCAAAATTAGAGTTTTATATGTTAAAAATAAAAACGGTCCAGTTCTATAACTTCTTCAAAAGGTCTCTTTTAATTCTTTATAAAGATAAAGATGAAGAATTTCGACAGCCATGGGTGCCCATACCCGGGGGGGGGGGCGCAAGGAAAAAATGTATATTATTAATTATTATAGTCAGGTGTTTTTCTTTTAAGACAATTATTTGAATTGCAGAAGTTTTACCAAATCGACAACATGGAAGCAGAATCCACAGTGGATTAGGAAAGGGGGGTTCAGACCCCCAAGAGTCAAAACCTAAAATTCTATATTTGTGTTTAAAAAATATATTTATTTAATTAAACAAGATTTGTTGGTGTGTCAAATATAATATAGCAGTTATTTTCTTTTCATAACATAATGAGTCCACTGTTCCATGTGCTATTTAACTTTTCTTATAAATAGTAATAAGTATTATAATTTAGGTAACAATTTCATGTTTAAGTTGGCATGTCTTAGAGTATAGTAAACAAATTTGCTAACTAGTTTTTAGTGCTAAAATAGCGTAAAATATGATTTTCATTAGTTCAACATTTAAAAATTTCCCGGGGGTGGACACCCGACTTAGGTAACATTTTCTTGTTTACATTGGCATGTCTTAGAGTATGGTAAACAAATTTCCTAACTAGTTTTTTAGTGCTAAAATAGCGTAAAATGTGATTTTCATTAATTCAATATTTTAAAAAATTTCCGGGGCTGGACCCCCCACCTAGGTAATGATTTCTTATGTACATTGAAATGTCTTAGATATGGTAAACAAATTTCATAACTTGTTTTCAGTGCTAAAATAGCGTAAAATGTGATTTTCATTAGTTCAATATTTAAAAATTTCCCGGGGTGGACATCCGACTTAGGTAACATTTTCTTGTTTACATTGGCATGTCTTAGAGCATAGGTGAGCAACTGAGGGGAAACGTTTTAGTCACCATCCCTTGCTGTGACGTAAGAAACCTGTTCTTCATGTTCAGTGTCACGTCGAAACTGCTGTATGCTGACGTCAAGGGCGGCTGTAGTGGGAGAAATTCCCCTACCGTACAGTGACACGATGTGCACCAGTTGCGCACCCATGTCTTAGAGTATGGTAAACAAATTTCTTAACTAGTTTTTGAGTGCTAAAATAGCGTAAAATGTGATTTTCATTAGTTCAATATTTAAAAATTTTCTGGGATGGACCCCGACCCCTTTTTTGGGGGGTATTCCAAACCCCCCGGCACTTCCGACCCTCCCCGCAATTATTTTCTGGCTACTTATTATATTATCAAAACAAAATACAAAGTGGCCCAAGAAGTTAAAGCGAC
The DNA here is from genome assembly GCA_964059195.1 of Ectobius pallidus. Lineage (NCBI taxonomy): Eukaryota > Metazoa > Arthropoda > Insecta > Blattodea > Ectobiidae > Ectobius > Ectobius pallidus. The sequence continues at coordinate 47,617,529 of CAXKWD010000001.1, read as the reverse complement.
AAAAAATAAATTAATTAAAAAAATTGCCCCCCCCCTAGAAAATATCATATGGGCGCCCTTGTCGACAGGCAATTGGGTTTGGGGTGAGCAATGAAGTTTGGGGTGTGAGCAATGAAGTTTTGGGGGGTGGGTACCCCAGAGTAAAATAATAAATACAACATAGGCCTAAAGAAAATGTCCGGTTATGTAGGTGGCATGATATGTGCCGTCTATGGTTGTAATAGTTATTTTGAGAGTGAAATAAGTAAAATCGTTAATTAGAGTGTGTACAAGACTGATTCATTCAGGTGTTCATTGGCTTACCATCCGAATTGTTTTACATGTAAAAATTTCAAATTAAAAGAAAAAGTATATATTGTACAAAGTATCTTGCAAATCGTATGAATTAAAATTTAAAGCTGATTTTCACGAAAATGTATTAAAGTGAAACAATTAGTTTTGATACTTATTAAAAAAAGTGTGTGTGAAACGCCATGCGGCAGAAGTGAAACTTTTTTTATTTTTTCAATTTTGGATTATTGGATTTTTCAACTTTTGGATTGTTGGACTTTTTAATATTGGGTTTTTGGATTTTTTAGATTTTGGATTTTTTAAATTCCTGATCTTTTAATTCTTTAATTTTGGATTTTTAATTTTTTTTTACATTTTAGATCATTGAATTTTTTTAGTTTTGTATTTTTAAATTTGTTATTTTTTATTTTTTAATTATATTTTTTTTATTTTTTTATTTTAGAATTTTTTCATTTTGGATATTTATGTTTTAAATTTTGGATATTAATATTTTTTTAATTTTGGATTTTTTATTTTTTAAATTTTGGACTTATTAATTTTGGTTCTTTGAATTTTTTTTTTTTGAAATTTTAGATTATTTAAATGTTGGATCTTTTTTTTTTGTATATTTTAATTTTGGATTTTTTAACTTTTTAAATTTTGGATTTTGGATTTTTTAATTTTTAATTTTTGGACTTTTTCAGTTTTGGATAAGCCTAATCATTGAGTTGATTGTTTTCTGTGCAGTCCGTTCCGTCACACCTCACTAATTTCGTGACGATTTTGAGCGTTACACAAGCCCTCGATTTACCCCTACCGCGGCTAAAGAAGTTTTACTTAAAAAATTAGCGTTATCGTCATTTAATTAAGTTAGTTTAGCGGTAGTGTAAATTATGTTATTTCCCGACCTAATTCCTGCATTATCGAGCACAAAAATAAGTTACTGTGTCATCAGGACTTTGAAAAACAAATTTATTTCTGCAGCTATATAGGTTCATTAAGTAGCTTCTGAGACTGCTGCCCATTCCTACTCAACAGATGGCACCTCTGTGCTAGTGGACATTTTGAACAAAGGGAATAGAGTAGAGTGGGCGGTATTCTTATTGAGAGTATTTGCTGGTAGTATGGAATGCCCAAAATCGTTGACTAATCGACTCATTGAATTGAAGGGCCTAGTTCCATAAGGGCGTAAGGCACAAACCTTTAATTTTGAGTTTTTAACATTTCTGCCTTTTCCTCATATCTCTTAAATACTCAGTGAACTATTTGTACTTGTGCCTTAAACCTCTGCTCAGTTATAACAAAAGACCTGTGAGACTGCACATTCATTCTACTTCATAACAGTTCCATACAGGCCTAAGGCACACTTCCTATCTGTTATTGAGGTGTGTTTACCAACTGTTTTTATTTTCCGCAATGCTACCATCCAAGCAAATGTTTATAAAAACTGAACTTTCATTTCTGAAGTGTAACTTCATTCAAAATAGATTGTTTTGCTTATCATCTATTGTGTCAATGACTATACTGGTATTCATTGGCAAACATGCAATTGTCACTGTATAATATGGGTTTTTGTTACAATAAAGTAAAAACAAAGTAAATACAAAGTAAAAAGATTTTGCTGCAGTAAAAGAACCCAGTTTTTGTTTAGCATGTATAGGTACCTCTAGTTGTAAAAAATCCCAATACACCCTACATTGTAAATTTGCAGAACAATAATTTAGCCTGTCCTTCAAAAATATATGTTATAAAATTAAACATTAAACCATCTACTTGTGAACATCAAGATTTCTCGAAACTATGTCCTTGTGCCTTACACCTTAATGGAACTTAGGCCCTTCAATTGCTTTCTTGGTGGACGGTTGTAGCTAGTTTTATTTTAAGGCTTGGCCAGGATTTCGTGCTTTCTGATCCACTGTGCAGTGGTTTGAAATTGCACTGATGACCACTGCTTTCACCTACGACAATTCATATTAAAATATGTGTAAGGAAAACTCAATGTTATTCGTATTCCTCATTTTGCTGTAGGCCAAAGCTACAGTAATAACAGCTTCAATAGCCACCTCTCAATTTAAAAAAATAGCTCGTGGTTCGTCATACAAATATGTTGAAATAAACGGTCTCTTGAGTTACCTAGAGCATAAGAGAAAGAAGACACTGTTTTAAGTTCTTGCTGAAGGAAGAGATACGGCACATCTTTCTAAAATACAACCTATAAACCTATCAGCTTTAATGACTACAGCCAGAGTTGTGGTAAATTTATTGTACGGTAAGACGAATGATTTCAAGTCAATTTGCTTCTTCGAGCGTGAAATTACTCCAACTTGTGCCAAGTCCAAGTACGTATAAGTTACTGTAGCGTTTTATTCCTCTTCGATTATTATTTAAGTATTTCGTTATAACTTCTGACTTGATTATACTTGAGTGTTATTTTCTTCTGTATCTTCCATCAACATTCTCCATCTTTATAAAGCAACGTAAATATTTTATGCCCAGCTGCATTCAATAGGGATGCTGAGTACATGGAAATGGTGGAAAGTTTGCATGCCTATATTATGAAAAACCATGGAGCTTCAGTGCTTAATCATGACGTCATTTTGTGTAGAGCTCACTAAGTTGTCAGCATGGATCATAATCAACAGGGAGTACAAATTTATTATTAGAAAATGTATTTTAAGAAGAGAAATGTTAAAGTCAAGTTATTTAAAACAGTTAACAAATAAGTTTTTTTCAATAGATTTATAATTAAGAAGCGTCAAGAAGAAAAGCAAGATATCCTGAAGATGGTGTTACAACTCTGGAAGGCCTAAGGATAAGAATATACGAGGGTCGCCCAGAAAGTAATGCACAATATTTTTTCTTCAACAATTATTTATTAAAAACAATGAAACTTACACACAAGAAAGAATTATGTTTCTTCTACACTCCCTATTTTTCCACGTAATTTCCGTGCCGTTCTATGGCCTTCCTCCAGCGAAACACATGGGCGCGTATACCCTACAGGTACTATTCCTTGTTCTGGTCACGAAGCCATTTCTGCACATTTCTGTCACAATGCACATGCTAGTAAATTATATAAATTTTCTAATTTTAGACCTAAATTGTTTGTTGTTTAAGCTATTTAGATCAGGATGGTTGGTAATAAATGAATTGAATAGTCTTGGGCCAAAACTTGAACAGTGCTTAGCTCCAGCAGTTGTAACATTTTTTGGTTCAAGTAATAAATTAAATTGATTCCTTCGCGTGTTATATATGTGAGATTCTGACTTGTAATTGTCACGATGTTTATGAAAATAATTCAGTATGACGTACTTGTAAATTTGGTCTATGGTGAAAACGTTAAATTCAGAAAATAATAATTTGGAAGAATAGTCAGGAGGCTTAGATAAACAAATCTTTATGATGCGTTTTTTAAGACATAGCAAAGGGCTGAGGATCGTTTTAGCAACTCCTTCCCACCCAATTATGCCATATTGAATAATATAATTAATTAGGGCTAAATAAATCGTACGTAAAACATGAGCTGGTAAACATGAACGGAGAAAAACGAATTTATAAATGACTTTACGTAGCCTATTGCATAAATATTCAATGTACTTGTCCCATCTTAAATGTCGATCAATTATGATGCCTAGATATTTCACTTGATTTGATTCACTTAAGGAGGGACAAGTGCAGCTTGATAGAGAAGTAGCGGCTCCGGTTATGGAAACCACCATTAACGGCCGTGGGTGTCGGCATGCTGACCACAAACCCCTCAATCCTGCCATCTGCCTATGGTATATGACGCAGTGGTCGGGTGGTAGGCCTTATCCCTTAGGGGACAAGGAGTTTAGTTTATTATTTACTAAATGTGTTCTCAGTATGTTGTATAATTGATGTAATCGTGATTTAAAGATTTATTCGTAAGGTTTTGTAAAATACGGTGTATGCACTCCCTGCATGTATTGCAACTTTCGTAGGCGTACGTTACAGTAAAAAGCCAATGTTTATTAGAAATGGCTCGAGATGGAATTGCAAAAGAGTGCCCTACTTTCCAGATTTTAATACCTTTCGCCTGCCTATTTTGGATTTCGTTAGGACCGTACAGGTTTTGCGTTCCGGAGGAAGCATTCGTAACTCGCGATTATTCGCAGATTTCCTGTAGGCCCTACATTTTGTTTCCGTCTCGGAGGGAAAAATATAGGCTAAGTACTTAGGGCTTGGCCTCGCCCCATAACATAGCCTACTCTGTTACTATTAAAGAGTGTCACTTGTAATTAATTTCAAGTTTTGATGTAAGTTTTGCAGGGATAATCTTCACTTCATTCCCTTCCTTCCATTTCCTCTTATTATTAATCTTGCTTTTCTCTTATTTCTCCTTTTGGTTTTCTTCATTTCACTTTCTGTTGTTTAGATTTCTTTTTCTTCTCTTTTGTAGTTTTATACTTTTATTGTATTAATTATGTTCTTATTTTGTATGCTTTTGTCTATTTTGTAAGTTCATATATTTGTGGATTGAATTACGCGTGCGGTAACTAAGCTAAAATTATATCCAGTATCTATCGTAGCACAGCGTGAATCAATAAATGAATAAATTCATTGATTAGAACCTGCTATGTAATAAAAAATTCACTTGCTATTTATAGCAGACATCTTTAAAAATATATTTTGGAGTAATGCAGTCATAAATGCAGTACTGTTTATTTTGCGATCTTCGATCGTACTAAAATATTTATAAAATCTAAGCTGTATAAGGAAATCTGAGCAAGGAACATTGATACCTCTGACTAACTGGTCCCCTTTATATCAAATAGAGTGTGATTTGACAGCTACGCAGTACCGTTGTACCCCTAAAGATAAATTAATTTAGTTAATGAAACATTGTCTAGAAAGTCAATGTTGCAAACCCTCACACAAGTCCCGAAGGTAATGTGTTTGACGGACAAAGTTAAGACAAGTTGGACCCCCAGCAGACCAGATTATCAACTTGCTCCTTCGCCATTCAGCAGCGCCGTAAACTGCGATATAAAGAAAAATGAAACAAGAGTCACGTTCTGAACTCTATTCTTGCGCGGCCAAGGGGGTGGGTTAGGGAAGTGATATATGCGCCGTAATGCAATAACTACTTTATTTCGACTCCACAACAGCAGTGGCGTTGTTATGGCTGGTCAACAGCAGCTGTTTTTTAAAACAAAAGTTTTGAAAACAACAATAATGAAAAATCTTTCTTAGATCCAAGAATACTCCACATTTACTGACAGTATAAAGCTTCTGTAAAGTATTGTGTAACGTTACAAATAGCATCATTTTATGAAGTGTAAAATATTCCCACAGCTCAGTCTCTTTATGAAATGTTTATCTAACTTTTTTGCCCAAAACATGTTATAATGTTATTGAACCACAATTCTACTAGTCAGATGGTATCTTGGCCCTGTCGGTACTGCATTATAAATAGCGTCATCATACTGATGTTATTATGAAATCCAATTGGATTGATTTACTGAGTAATTGAATGGATTTATTTTAATATTATTTATGTTGACAATATTCCTTTTCCTCTCGGCTAATATAAAGGTTACAGCAATGAATGGGGTAGGCTATCAGTGAATAGGATTTTTACAGACTTCTGACATAGCACACTCAGTTTAAGTTGAAACACATTGTTTTATATACATAATTATATAAACCTTACGCTGAATTTCACATTGCATGGTAAGAAGCCATTGTGCACTATTATTTTCAGTGTACACAGCTTACTTGGGGAATTACATGGTAGTGGGATATGACTTTATCGATCAAACTATAAAGGCTGTCGATAGAATTAATTCTTATAAATCAATTATACTGATACGAACCCACGTAAATAAAAATTTGATGTGGTGCACTCATCACTTTCTGCACCCTGGGCATAGAAAGTATAAATTTCTCACTTCATATTTTGATGTGAAATAACAGGCCGCTTTGCGGGGAGCGCGTATTCATTTGTCTCAGCCTCATGCAAAGGCTGTACTTAAAGCCTGATTTTATGCAAACGATGGGTAGCGAGTATGGAATGTAACAAGTCTGTATAAAAAATCCTCTCCACAGATACCTTATTCATCGCTATAAGCTTTGTAGCCTATTCTGTATCTGTATCTGTATCTGGTACCCTATGATCCCCAGGTGGGGCGAAGGGGCCTCCAAGTGGAGGTTTCATTACCTAGCCTATACTAATTTTGATATGCTTATTTTCCGAGAGAGGGTAGAGGGACAGGTGGTAATCCCCCGCCTCGCAACCCCCCCTCTGGAAACTAAGTATTTCTTGGAAGTGAAAGGGCCGAGAAATTTTGTCCAGAGGCTCTAATTTAGGCTTGGAGTTCTTTTACGTGCCGTAAATCTACGACACGGGACCCCCAGCTTAAAGTCCCTCCCGGAGGACTCCGTGCCCAGGATTTTTACGTCCTGAAAAACCCATCGACCGCGGCCGGGTTTGATCCCGCGCCCTGCGGATCTAGAGGCGGGCACGCTACCTCTAGACCACCGCGGCCGACTTGTAGCCTATTAGTTTGAGTGAAAAGATTGAATGTGCGAAATTTCTCTTCAGAATAAAATTACAGTATACAGTATAAAAATGTATTTTTGCGGCATATGGATCCAGTACGTCTCATTATTAGGGCCCGGATTTTTAGATTTTTATAAATCCTGTATTAGTTTTATGAACATATTAAAATAGTTTTATTATATTTTTCTGCCATTTTCAGACAAGCGTTTTTTTAAACTTTCACTTTAATATGTAAAATGTAAATATGTATATTATAGCAAATATTTTAATTAATTTTGTTTACTTATAATTTATCTGGCTCTGGCTCTGAACCACAAAACTGTAGGAACACTTTTTGCTTAATTTTCAACGGTTTGTAGAAAACAATTAATTTTAGAATTACCGCTGTCATTTCCAACTCCACCACATAAACTCAAGAATAACTTTTTGAATTGATCAACCAACTATGGATTACTTTTCTTTCGGCATCTTTCTGGAGCAAACACTGTGAATAAACTGCAAGTGTTCAACAGTTTATAGAAAACAATTAATTTTAGAGAAACCCCTGTCATTTCCAACTCCACCACATAAACTCAAGAAGAACTTTTTTGAATTAATCAACCAACTATGGAATACTTTTCTTTCTTCATCTTTTTGGAGCAAACACTGTGAATAAACTGAAAGTGTAAGTTTCTTAAGAATGTCTTTTAATTTGCTTCTAAAGAAACCAAGGGTTTTGGTTCACAAACAATTTCCTTTACCGGGACAATGGGGTTAAAATGACAAAATTACAAAATGATATCCTATATTTTCTCTTAAAAATGTAGTCTACTGGTAACAATGAGCAATATTCAAACTGCAGGCAGATATTTTACTTTATTTTAATTAGAAAAAGTTTTAGCCACGTTTAGTTTTTAACGTCTTATTTAACCATTTCTAGGTTTTATAAGATTGGACTATGTGACAGCCAAGACAATGAATCAGATATGTTAAAATATAACAGTTTGCTAGCAAGGAACAAAATAGTTTAAAACCTAAGAATCTGGACCCTACTCATATCATTGTACTGCAGTCTGATATTATGTTCATGTGGAAGCTATTTAGTGCATGTACTGGACTGGGGTACGCCGTAGCGTAGTGGTTGAGGCGATGCGCTACAAACAGGAAGGTTGCGGGTTACATTCCCGATGAGGTCGTTGGAGTTTTTCAATTGGCCTAATCCTTCTGGTGGCACTATGGCCCTGAGTTCGACTCAGCCTCTAACAGAAATGAGTACCAGGAGCACTCCTCGGTTAAAGGCGGCCGGTGCGTAAGGCTGACAACCTTACCACCTTCACGTACCGAATGTCCAAAATCTGGTAGCCTCAACCTCCTGGAACCCTCTGGGCATCCATGGCCTGTATAGGAATCACTTTACCTTTACTTTTACTGGACAAGGGAACACAGCTTCCATAGTTTGCAGATTCCAAATCACGATCTAGTGGACAATTTTCTGAAAGACTTTTGCAAATTTGTAAATAGCATTACATTATACGATGCTTTTAGTGTCATTTAGAGTTTTTTACAGTAATTAGTGCATAGAACACTTATTAAATCTCTCCCATATTTTGCTTTATGAAACATCTTGTAACGGATTGTAATGTGTATAATCTAGAAAATAATATTCTATATAAAATGGAACATGATGTTTTTATTTACTTATTTAAGGTAGCTTTTTTACAATCCGAGTCATAATCATCATTAATCAACAATCATAAATAACATGCTGTTTATGATCAATAGAACAAAAATGAATACTTAAACATAATGATTCTCTCAAAATTATTTTTGTTTTGTTTATTTATTTATTCTGAAGCACACCACTAATATCCGTTGATCACTAATGAAAGTTTAACAGGTGCACCTAAGGTTAGGCTAACTACGCGTACATTTTATTCCATATTTTATTTAAAATTTTATTGCACTTATCATCTTCCATACATGGGCTTTTACTATTCACTGATTTATTTCTGACTTCATATGAGTCATGAATGTAACTCAATAATAATAATAATAATAATAATAATAATAATAATAATAATAGTAATAATAATAATATAATAATAATAATATAATAATAATAATAATAATAATAATAATAATAATAATAATAAAAGCTTTAATTTTTCTCAAAGCTCAGATCGTTTATCCAAATTCCCTTGGTTAGTCTCATTAGGTACTTTTATCAATTTGAATTAAACATTTAAGCCGGAACATTTATTAAAATAAAACAGTATATATAGTATTCCGATTGGAGTAAAAATCTTTCAATTTCATTCATACGTCATGTTTACATAGTTTTCTCTTTGAAAAAAAAATATAATGACAAAAAACATTCTAGAGCATGTAGGCCTAGTTACTCATATTTCATGGACAACAACTTTACTTTATCTCATAGTCATCTGGCAATTCAAGAAAACGGACAAACGAAAATAATGCAACTGAGAGAAACTCAGATGATTTTGCTATCTTCTCTGTATTTGACTTGCTCTGCAAGTTTCTTTAGAGAGGGGTTGTAGAAGGATTTTAAACTTTCTCAGCTACAATTCCTAACAAAGAGAAATGATTCCTAATTTAGCTCGCCTTCCAAATGTCGTAACGTGTAGTTTTATAGAGTCTCCATTTTCTAGATGGAAGGAAAAGATAAAATAAATGGCACGACAAGAGACGCACATACTTTCTCATATACTCGTACTTGCTCTCAGAGAAATTTTAGTCTATTGGTGTAGTCTTGGAAGGTACTCTGATAATGATCTAACAGCTGCTGAATGAAAGTAACTTTATTACAACAAACTCTTGAATGAAACATGCTGTAATAGTGGCATTACTCATCATAAGAAGGCGAGAAATTGATGGATAAATGATATTTTTTTACTCTCTCAGACAAAATGTCATAACTACAATTTTAAAACGTTTCTTTAGTTTTCAAAGCAAATATTCACTGTGATTTTCAATAATTCGATAATTGTTCTCCAGATAGCTGAAAAAATTATCAGTAATGATTTATATGTAAGAATTGTTAAAACCGTAGTTATATCATAATTAAAATCCTATGAATATAATATATTGCTAAAATCGTTTTCAATAAATTTTAAAATAAAAATTCATACTTTCTTACTCCACTTATTCTATTTCCGCTTCTTCTAATTCATATTTAAGTTTTCGAACTTTCACTTCTACTTCTACTTAATTCTTATTCATTCTTAAGTTATCGAACTTTTACTTCTATTTACTTTTTTCATACTTATGTTTAAGAATTTGTACTTCTACTTTTGATTATTCTTATTCATATTTGAGTTCTCGAACTTTCACTACTTACTCTTATTCATACTTAAGTTTTAGAACTTCTACTTCTACTTCTACTTCTGTTTATTCTTATTCATTCTTTATTTTCGAGCGTTTACTTCTACTTACTCTTATTCATACTTCAGTTTTAGAACTTCTACGTATACTTAAGTTTCCGAACTTTTATTTCTACTTAATCTCATTCACACTCCAATTTTAGAACTTCTACTTCTACTTATTCTTATTCATACTTAGGTTTTGGAACTAATTCTACTTTTATCTCGTACATAAGTTTTCTAACTTTTACTTCTACTTACTCTTAATCACACTTAAGGTTTAGAACTCTACTTCAACTTCTTATTCACACTTAAGTTTTATTACTTATACTTACTCTTAATCACACTTAAGGTTTAGAACTCTACTTCAACTTCTTATTCACACTTAAGTTTTATAACTTCTACTTCTACTTATTCTTGTTCATACTTAAGTTTTCAAACTTCTACTTCCACTTATTCTTATTCATACTTAAGTTTCCGAAATTCTACTTATTCTTATTCATACTTAAGTTTTCGAACTTCTACTTATTCTTATTCATAAGTAAGTTTTAGAACTTTTACTTCTGCATCTACTTGTTCTTATTCATACTTAAGTTTTCGAACCAATTCAACTTTTCATTCATGCATAAGTCTTCTATCGTTTACTTCTATTTAATCTTATTCATACTTAAGTTACCGAACTTCTACTTCTACTTACTCTTATTCATACTTACGTTTTCGAACTTCTACTTCTATTTATTCTTGTTCATACTTAAGTTTTCGTGCTTCTATTGTACTTATTCTTATTCATACTTAAGTTTTCAAACTTCTACTACTACTTACTCTTATTCATACTTAAGTTTTCGAACTTATAAACTGTCTTTTTCCTTCTACTTTCCAATCCAAAATTTTCTTGGGTATTCTATCCTCTGTCATCCTGAGTACATGTCCATACCATCTCAAGCGTCTTTCTTCTACAATTTCCAAAATATTCTTTTCAACTTGCATTATTTCCCTTATTCTATTATTCCGAATTTTTTCTTTCCTGGATTTTCTTTCTGAACGCCTCCAAAAATCCATTTCTAATACCATTAATTTGTTTGCTTGTTGTCTACTCACGGTCCAAGTTTCAGCGCCATATAATGTTGTACTTTGGAATAATGCCTGATATATTAATTTTTTAGCTCTATGTAAAATAGTTTTATTCCATAAGATTGAATATAGCACTCCTATAATTCTCTTCCCATCCGTTATTCTTCTTTGAATCCCTAAATTTGTTGTTGCATCCTTTTGCATAATAGATCCTAGATATTTAAAATATTCAACATTTACAGTTTCTTCTGTATTACATATTAACTTTTCTTCCAAATCCATTGAAAAATATTCAGTTTTATTGAAATTCATTTCTAATCCCCATATCCTGTACTCTTCTACCAACTTTCTGATCATATATAACGCATCATCTGTATCCTCAGTAATTATTACTTGATCATCCGCGAGAAGTAGATTATGCAGGTAGTAATCTGGATGAATTTGAATTCCCATATATCGACATTTCCTAGTCAAGTTTTGAAGAGCCATATCAATATATATTTTGAACAAGGTCGGAGATAAGCAACATCCTTGTAAAAGTCCTTTTGACGTATAAAATTCTTCTGATAATTTGAAACCCATCTTTATTCGGCATTTGTTTTGTGAGTATATTTATTCCATAATGTTGATAATGCTGTCACCTGTTTTCTTCAGAACGTCCCATAATAATATTCTTGGCTCACTATCATAAGCTTTTAGCAAATCAAAGAATATCATTCCCATTCTCATTCTCACGATATTTTTTCCAGAATAAATATATTGTCTACAAATGTTCGTCCTGGAGTGAAACCACTCGGTTCTTCTTGTCCTCTGTATTCTTTCTCTAGCTGTTGTTTAATAATCCTTTTAAATGTTTTCATAAATGGACTTGTTACACATATTCCTCTATAATTAGTGCATTCCCTCTGATCCCCTTTCTTATATATAGAACTTATAAATCCAAGGTTCATCTCTTCTGGTATTGACCCACCTTCTAATATTTTCGTGTATAAAACTGTGATTATCTTAATCAGTTTCCTTCCCCCGTATATTAAGTTCCAAATTAATTCCTCCACGACCAGTCTCTTTCCCGTTTTTTTTTTCTTTCTTTCTTTCTTTCTTTCTTCCTTTAAACTCTGATAATTCCCATTCCAAATTTCCATGTCTAAATGTATGTTCTTCTTTAAACTCTCCTCTTTCCTCGTTAAGGAGGGATTTATAGTATTGTTTCCATTTTTCATAGATCTCATTTGTATATGTGCCTTATGATTGTGTTTGTTTTAAGGCTCCTCAACATTGACCATGCTGCTACGGATTGTTTAAATCCCAACTGGCTATTTATGTCTGCACATTTTCTTTCCCAATACTCATTTTTTGTCTTTCTTATTTATTTCAGTACATTATGTTTTTGTTCATCATATAATTTACTGTCCTCTTTATTTGAACTTAACCAATTCTGGTATGCTCTCCTTTTATCCTCTACTTTTGCTAAAAGATCGTTTGTCATCCATTCATTTATTTTCCCTTTTTGTTTTTCCGTACCCAATACCTAACATGCAATCCTTCTTCACTGCATCTGTAATATATTTATACATTTATTCTGTATTCCCACTGTAATTCTCATCTAGTTATTTATCTAATCTATGTGTATACAGTGTTCTTATACTATCATCCTATAGTAAGTGAATTTTGAACTGATCATGATTTATTTCCTTCCCTGTATTAAACAACTCTTCCGCTTTGTGACTATCATCGTAATTTTTCTTCCATGGGCAGTGTATTCATGCTTCTACCATGAAGTGATCAGATCCACTTTCAGCTCCTCGTTAAGTTCTGACATCTAAGACTTGAACTGAGCAATAATAAATATAATAATAATAATAATAATATCAAAAGACCTAGTTGAGTTAAAAATCACAGGAAATTCACTATTAGATCGAACAGCTAAAATAATAACTGAAGACGAAAATACAAGGTTCCAAGACAGGTCGACACTGAAGTCCAAACCTATTATCTCTGAAGAAGAGAGGAAAAGAAGATCAGAAAGAATGAAGAAATACTGGGCACTTAGGATGGAACAACACACAAAGAAATGATTGGTTCAACGTACCCCAAAGAGGGTGAAACGAAAGAAGAAGAAAATATGAAAAGAATAAAGAATGATAGAAAATTATGATAATGATGATAATAATATTAATAATAATAATAATAATAATAATAATAATAATAATAATAATAATAATAACAAAAACCACAATAGCATACAGAATTTTAGCACACGAGAAAGTGAACATATTTTCCAAGCCAATTTTGCAGTGATACGAAAGAATGACAATAAAACCGACAAAAGTGAGAGATGACTCGGATGATATAGTTCAGGGTTGCCTACCCTCGAGGGATCCGGGTGATGGACCTATACGATTTAAACTTTCTTCCAACTGTATTACAGAAAGTTATATTGTGTTGATTTGTCATTTCTGTAAGAATGCGGAGAAGTTCTAGAAGTTAAACTTATATCACAACACACATTTTTCTCCTCATGGACTGCGAGTTTCCTTTATCGCTAACGTTGTTACGTTTGAGCAACTTCTTAATCCCCTGCGATCGCACAAAGTGTTACCAGCCTATTGCCAGGAATGAAAGAATCAAAATGTCAGATGATAAAACAATCGCGGGCGTTATTATTACCAGGATATCGCGAGTGCTGAAGTTGAGAATAATGAATAGTATGAAAACGGCATTTCAGAGTGTTGAGTGTAGGATGATATTTTTATAATATTTCTCTCAATTTGGTTTTTTATATTATTTCCATGTTGCAAGCACTGACATTCACTTCCAAACGGTTTATAATGTTTTAAATGCAATATTGCATTAAGTGAAACAACTTGAAGATGTAAGCAAACTGCAATTTATCATAACATAATTATTTTGAGATTTAATGACCCGTCACCATTACCTTAATTTTAAATAAATAGTGGATTGGATGTATCTTGGTGTCTCTCAACCGTGGAGCAGGTGATGCTCTCCTCACGCCTCTAGCCCGGGTTCGATTCCTGGTCGTGACACGTTTCCTACGTGAGTATTTTCCGGTGTTTTCCTTCAGCTGGTAAAAGATAAAATCGGGAAACTTAGCCCTCATGAACCTCAGATATCATCTGGCAGTTATCACGTTCATTTCATACGCGGCTTTTTCGGAATGAATGAATGTGTCTGCGTGAGAGTAAATGGCGTGCCTCGTCCTATGTGCTCGTGTTAATTTTTGTAGTGCGTAAATCTAAAATGTACTAAATGGTAACAATATGAACATGTTTGATGTGTCACATGTGGAAACGTATGGTTGGGTCATGTGATCTCCTACAGCTCCATAACATGGAAAAGAAATTATTAATTTCATTTAACTTATATGGTGTAAGTTACATTTTGCAGAATATTATGATTCCTTTCATTTCCAGATTAGGTTTTAGTATCCATTTCTTGCTGAATTCTTTAATTTCCAGACTCGACTGCAGCTCGTACTCGTATTTTACTGATACATTCAGTTCTTGGTTACGTGACGGTATATATGTTAGCGATTATGGTTACGGAACTCGAGATGGATGCGGAAGCAGACACATGACTTGGTGGTAGCAAGGAAATTTATTATAGAACACTGAACACGACGTAAAGGATACAAAAATATATACATAACTCACTGCACACTAGATTATACATTGATACAGTATTACCAACACTTTCCCTTAATCTATGGTGCCACAGTTAATTCAGATTCTAAGAACACAACACTGCGCGCACGCACGATTTCTGTGGGCTTGTCAATATCCCACAGCCTGAAATCACCAGTGTATTCACAATATCCAACAAATGTCATACGCTTACTGGTTACATCTAGTTTCCTTCTCTTCTCTTTCGGTACATGAGCATATGCAGGACAGCCAAACACCTTCAGATGGCTCAGATCTACCTTTTCACCTGACCACTTTTCTTCAGGAGTCACATTAGGCGCAGCCTTATGAGGAGATCTGTTCTTTAAGTAAACACTTACACTTATGGCCTCAGCCCACAAACGCTCATGGCAACCTGCATCCAACATGAGACACCTTGCCATCTCAACAACAGTTCTGTTGACACGTTCAGCAACCCCATTCTGTTCAGGATTGTACGGTACAGTCAACAGATGCAGTATGCCATTCTCCTTCAGGAAACTTTTGAAAGCAGAATTTACATATTCCGTACCATTATCTGTACGCAGCTTCTTGATTGAAAAACCAGTCTGCTTCTCAACTTCAGCTTTGAATTCTTTAAAGTAAACAAGCACTTCGTCTTTGGATTTTAGAAAGTATACAAATGTCTTTCTAGAATAATCATCTATCAGAGTGAGAACATACCTAGCACCACCCCATGAGGCTATAGGCATAGGGCCACATAGGTCTGAATGAACCAATTCGAGTAACTGTCTTGCTCTCTTGCGAGGCCCCTTAAATAGTTTTCTGATTAACTTTCCTTTCAAACAAGGAATACACTTGTCATGCACTTCACCTGTAAAGTTCACTCCATCTACCATGCCTGTTCTCATCAGCTCAACACTCTTGGCATTGACATGACCCAAACGCTTATGCCATAGGTCAAAGCTACTGTCCTTCACTTTACTCACATGAGCATGCTCCTCTGCGACATCTAGATGATACAGACCATTCAGTAAAGAACCTGTGGCCGTCACAGTTCCCTTAGCACAGAAATCAGACTCTTCAAACACCGTACAACCTTCATTATCAAACAAAACAACGTTGCCTTTTTCAACTATTTTGCTAACAGATAAGAGGTTAGTCGATATCTCAGGTACATGAAGTACATCCCTTATTTCACAAGGAAACTCATCACCTTTCAACTGCACAGATACATTACCCACAGCTTTACAGGACAATGTTTGATTATTTGCAATATGCACATTACAATCATTATCAGCTTTGACACTACTCAGCAATAATTCACTACGTGTCATATGAGCGGTTGCTCCGGAATCAATTAGCCAGCCAATGTTTTTGTCTTGGTTAGATGATTGTGCACTGAGAGAGCCTTATCGGAACACTTCTTGGGGTTGTAGCTCTTCTTCTCTGAATGCGGCTCACTAGCTTTTAGAGGGCACTGAGGTCTGGTGTGTCCGGATTTACCACACTTCCAGCACTTTATAACCTTCTTCTTGTAGTTTCCGCCTTTCAAGATGAACGCCGACTCCAAACCAGCTTCCGAATTGTCGCCATACTTCTTTTCTTGCAGCAACTTTCCCTTAATGAAGTCGCTCGTCAGTTCAGCTCCAGAATTTTCTAACGCCATTCTCATGGGTTCAAAGTCCTTGGTCAGCCCTGAAAGCATCATGGCGGCGAAAAAATCGTCGTCCAACGGCTTATTCATGTTTGCTAACTCAACGGATATTTCCATGAAAGCATTGATGTATTCTTCCATACTCTTGAAGTTTTCGAGCCGTAAATTTCCTAGTGTGCGGAGTAGAGCACATCTCCGTCCAAGTCCTTGGTCCTCATATGCTTTTCTCAAAGCATCCCACGCCGCCTTCGCGTTCACCGCGTTTCGGATGTGCGAGTAACAACATGGCTTCACCATGAGACCAATCTTAGTTAAAGCTTTGGTATCCTTCTTGATTTTATCAGCACTACTGGTAGTATCACCTTCAGGATAACCAACTACGCTATTCCACACATCAAGGTCTTTCAAGTAAAGTTCCATTCCGAATTTCCAATCAGAGTAATTTGTACGACCTTCTAGCTTCACTATCGGTGCGAGTGCACCTAAGTCCGCCATTATTCACACAAAATCACGTCACTGGGCCTCCTCTGGGCTCACCTGGGCCTCCCCTGGGCCCATAACCTGTTAGCGATTATGGTTACGGAACTCGAGATGGATGCGGAAGCAGACACACGACTTGGTGGTAGCAAGGAAATTTATTTTAGAACACTGAACACGACGTGAAGGATACAAACATATATACATAACTCACTGCACACTAGATTATACATTGATACAGTATTACCAACAATATACACTCGTCTGCATTTACATTTCAAATTTATTTTTGGGTTATAACAAGAGAAAGGTGTACTTTATATTGTATGGTATGCAGAATTCATGGTAATACATTCTAAAATATAATGTAAAAGCTATCGTAGATGTTACCTTTAATGCCAACATAATAAAAATTAAATATAGGGTTAAGGCGGGAAATTCGTGATATTGTTCATTTCAAAATCTTGGCATTTTGACCTCTTTCAAAAAATGGTCAGAATAATTTAAAACAATAGAAACCCTCTAAAAATGTAGTATGAAACCCTTGTTGAAATATATTCTACGTAAAACACGTAACTTCCTCTGCCCAAATAAAATAAAATGTAATATGTTATGTATGATATTCTCTTCGTGTACATTGGTTGCAAGAATGAAGCTAATGTCGTTACCACAACGCATCGCATCCCCGAAGGATGCACAACCCAAATAAAATCTGATTAATGTGCTCATGTAACTTTCTTTGCTCTAATCATGAACGATTCACCTTTCTCACTTCACATTCTGATATAGAATAAGAGAATATATTGCAACGTTGTTCAGTTGTTTCAACCTGATTCAAAGCTGAGTTTGTACAAACACTGGGAGGCGTTTAACTACCGTTCAGATAATTTTTTTCGAAACAAATTTTCAAATAAAAGCTTTAGCTGTTAGCATAAGCAACTCATGTACGAAGTTTAAACAAAATAGTTAGAGCCGTCTTAGAGAAAATCGCGGAAAACTAAATTTCCTTCGTGTAAAGTCGCATTAAAGTAAGAGAACACCGTCGCCAATCTTCTGGTCACATCCTCGGAAGATACCTAATCAAAATACACATTCACAGGCACACAGACACATACACACACAGACATATTTCTAAAAATACCTTTTTTTCTTAATTTGGGGGACCTCAAAGCGTGTATTTACGTGAATCCTCTACCTATAGTACCTATAAGATATGGGTGGAGAAAGTAAAACAGACCTATAGGAGATCCTAGGTTAAAGTCGAGGCAGAAAGTTTAAACTAAACGGATAGTTTGTATTAATAATACTCTTACCATAACTCACATTTGATAGGCCTACTAAATTGACTAAGTCGTGTAGTACTGAACTTATTTGCTATAAGATTTCAATACTGTAAATTGTAAAACAAAAAATAATTGGTTCATTATGTCTGATTATAAACCGATTTGTGTACATCACAACAAACTCTATTTCGTAACACCTCGTCATTAACACTACCCACGTCATAACTTAACTGTTACAGCTATTTAACCTTATCATAGCCTACCTCTTATAATACTGTCGTCCCTGTCTATTACTTGTCTGGAGGCCTCTTCCCGGAGTCTCTCAGAGTATGGCTCATAATCTCCAATCTTTGATTGTAACACTGTCGAATAACAACAAAATAGCTTGACTTGGCAATAGCTGACGTTCCTACAGAGCGAGGTAAAACAGGGGCATGTTGAGGTACACGGAACATAAACAGTTAGGAAAACAGTGGAATGATAAACCCATCTAGACAAGTAGAAAGCTGCCTTTTCTTTCTGCCTCTACTTTAATATGGAAGGATAATACTAAATTACATATTACAGAAACAGACAATGAAGGAATACACTACATCCAGTTATAAATAATTGAATGAGAGCTTGTGAAAGTACAGCATTCTGGTGGTTAGTTAGCTGGTTATTGGTCAGTTAGTTATTCCGTTGGTTCCTTATCCAAATCATTGACTAAATAGCCTGATTAGAAAGGCATTCTGATCTCTCCTTTTGTTGCATCGTACCATTATTTTCTTTAGTAATTAGATGACGTAAGTTGAGCTTTGTTCTCTTTTATTTTTTAATAGACAGTGCTGTAGCTCATTTATTGTCTGTTTCATCACATGGGGATTATTTATAAGCTCATTACATGCAGGAAAGTATATTAGAGAAAGGACATTCTAGGTCATGAATCATGATATCCCATCAGACTCGAACTGAATTTAAACAGCAGAAGGTTTGAAAGGAACTCCTAAGTCTGTGTCGTATTCCGCTCACACAGTTTCATTGTTTTCAGCAATGAAATTAATCCAAGCATTCAGCAAACTTGAACTTATTCAGAAACCGAAATTTGTTTAATATCCATTCTTCATACTGAAATCCCCAGACAAAGGTTTGTCCCCTTCGCTGCGAGAGTTTTCATGAATATGCACAAGTAACACAATATAGCTCTATTCTGTTACTCCATGTTCCGAAATTCCTGATTCATGAATCGAAAATTGTATTACATTATAAAGTCAGGGTTTATATTTGTTGAATTAAAACATACTTATTTTATACGTACTGAAATTTAACACATTCGTGCTAAGTGCATTGTTCGCATCCCGTTTTAATAGCTTGTGTAATAATTTTTACAAGCATAATCATATCATACCAGATACTTAAGCCTGGTACAAAAGCTGGGAAAATATTATTAATTTTATCATTAAGTGAAAATAGTGACACAACACTGAGCTCAGCACGTAAATAATGACACAACAATGACGTTCCGAAACTGGAATGATCTATATGCTCACAGCACTACAACTTAGCAACAACATCATTAGAGTGTACGGTGTATGCAATCTATACCATCGCCGCAAGAGCACTTTGTATGCAGTACCCAGCATGACTGTACAGGACGTCATAAAGCAAAACCAATAATCTTAACCAAAATTAAAAGTTAATATTTTAGCGAACCTACTGACTTATCAGGATTAAATTTCAGGGAAAATAACACTCACCAGGTCATGAGAAACGTACGGCAAACATTTCAGACCTCTAGGTCAAAGGGTCTCGGAGGAGTAAACGAGCATACACATATCTCAGGTCGCATAAGTTTAGTATAACCGAGCGAGGTGGCCGAGATGGTAACGTCTTGGACTCTCATTCCGGAGGTCCCAGTTTCAAATCCCGGGGTCGGCCAATTTGAAATGGGCTTTTTCACGGTTTCCTCAGTCGCATAGGCAAATGCCGAATTGGATATTGACATACTATGAATCATCCTCACTATTTCATCCTGTATCACATCCATTTAAATTAATATCATGTGAAATTTACTCCATTAAATACACCGACAATAGAAACAATTGACAAGCAATAGTTTATTGGCCTATCCTACTGTTACAGACACAGATCCCGAACTCCTGATATAGCCTCGAAGTTAAATGGAGTATAAGCACAGCTGAGATATATTTTTAAAAAAGTTTAGTATAAATACTTAAATAAAAAATGTAATGATTCTTGTCTGTAATGATTAGTCGCAAAATCTTCTAACCAATAAAGATTATTTTTTTCATAATTTTTTTTCAAGAACATAGTCGTTTACTCATCTCCACTATTTCACCTAATATCGAGATAATTAAAATTCAATATCAGTTAAAATGAACTCGAGCCATGACAGAATAATAAGTGAACCGATGAACATCAATATTACACTGCCTATTGGTGACCTCAATAGAAGTAGATAGTCCTACTTGGTTACAGAATTTTACTTGAATATTTTGTAGAAATAATTATGATGACAACAAATATCTATTAATAATTATGTGTTTTTGTCACATAATTATAATAATAAGTAATTAGTAAGTGTTTATTACAATCATTAACTTTTTACAAATTCCAATGCAAACAGTCGCATGGGTCCGCATGGACCGTCCATGCTTACGCAAAAACACAAAAAAAAAAAAAAAGAACAAATAATATAAATTCAAAATAACACAAACAAACTAAATCTAATAAATAAGCCTCATTAATCCCATAAGGGCAATGGCTTCCCGCCAATAGCAGGGTTAGCTCAGAGGTGAGCTAGGTCTAACGAGTTAATATTAATTTCATATTTCCTTCATTGGAGACTAATCCAAACATATTATAACCTGAGCAGTAGATAGTGACTCTCAACTAAAATAACGAAAAGTACTCATTGTAGACTACTCAAAACACATTATAACCTGAACAGTAGACAGTGACTCTAAACTAATATAACGGAAAGTAGTACACCGTTTTGAACAACCTTGTATTTTGCATGGTTTTTAACCTTATCCGAGAAACATCACGAGGAAATAAGCAGTGTCTCACTCGAACGTTTGGCATTATCTTACAGCATCTCTTGCCGGTATTGATCAGACTAATTTTCACGCACCGACGATGTTACTTTGAATTTTGATCAAATACGAGGCACGTCCATAAAGTAAGTTTCCCTAGGGCCGTTTATACAAACGAATCATAATGTCATTGAAATATTTATTGCAACAGATATAGCAAGTGTTCAGTGTTCAACATACTCTCCACAGGAATTGAGACATTTGTCATACCGTGGGACCTACTTTTGAACACTTGTGTCGTAAGTCTGCCGCCTGAGATTTGAACCATTGTGTGATATCCTTCTCCGTTTCTCTGTCAATCTTTATCATTCTCTGTCATTCACTGTCATTTCTTGAGGGGTAGGAAAAGATGAAAATCTCTGGGTGAGCGGTCCGAGCTGTAGCGTGGAGACTTGCACACCTCCCTGCAAGTAGTCTCCTGCAAAAGCTCGGCTAGGAGATGTTTCAACATCCACCCTACAGCCAGGGTGTAGCTCCCAGTGTAGCTCCCAGTGATTTTCATCTTTTTCTACACCTCAATAAATGACATAGAATGACAGAGAATCAGGGATGATTGTCACACAGTAGTTCAAATCCCAGGCAGAAGACTTCTACGACACAAGTGTTCAAAAGAAGGTCCCACGGTATGAAAAATGTATCAATTCCTGTGGCGAATATGTTGAAAAATAGCTGAAACTTGCTATGTCTATTGCAATAAATATTTCTATGAAATTTGGTTTGTTTGTGTAAACGGCTCTAGGGAAACTTACTTTATGGATGCGCCTCGTATTTGATGTAAGAATATAGCCTACACAGTAGTCAACTATTGAAGTAATTATGCAAAAATAAACAAATAAACTGGTTGAAATGGAGTTAGATGCAAACAGGCGTCATTTTCAAAATCAGGAAGAACTTTTTCACCCGTACAAGGAAGGTAACCAGGGCCCTATCCTATAAAAGTATTGATTTGTATTACAAGTGCTTTTATTAGCGATTCGAAAGTATGGAATTTTATAAAGCTTTACAACTGTAAACTTAATACTAGTTACAAGAGAATCGGAGACAAACGAATACGTCACTGTTGAATTGGATAGCTTCCTATATAACTATTACTGTAGCCCGGCACTTGTAAAACTGGGCAGCATTTTTACAAATGGATGAAGACTCGTAGAAGGAAATACCAGTGCCCAAGCAGACGTCAGCCATTGGGCTTCTAACATCTTTTCTCCGATTTCCCTCTTTTCAGACGATTTAGGTCCCGGTAATAATGTTATCAGTATAGTGATACTATTTTTCCGAACTGAACAGTGCAATAAATTTTACAGAAACACGTCTGATAGGCTTACAAAGATGATTTAAAGTGTGGAGGTGAGACACGGGCGAAGACTTACCGGTTTACGTTAGCAATATTCAAGTACGCTTGTTAGTGTCGTTCGTGGCTCAGTGGTTATAGAACTAAGCTATGGTGCGAGAGGTCGCAGGTTCAAACCCCGGTGGTGACTTCCTTTTTTTTTTCATAATATTTTTAAAGCCTTGCATTGAAATGTATAAAATTTAAGAATTCACTGCCATATGCTTATATTTTTTGTTTTCATAACATTTTAAAAACGTAAATACAATGTTCCGTAATTTTTTTTAAGAACTCGCTGCCACTACCTTGTACCCTATTATTTTTTGCTTTAATGTGTTTTAAAAACGTAAATACAGTGTATCATATAACATTTTAAAAAATTCAATACCACTACCTTATAATTATTTTTTGCCTTGTTTTTAAAACATTTAAATACAGTGTTACGTATAAGATTTTATAGAATTCATTGCCACTGTCTCGTACTTTTTTGCTTTTATAATAATTTAAAACTTTAATTCAGTGTAACATTATTTAAGAATTCACTTCCACTACCTTATATATTTTATAGTAATTTAAAAACTTAAATACAGTGATTGGTATACTATTTTTAGAATTCACTGCCACTGCCTTGTGTTGTTTTTGTTATTTTTTAAAACTTAATACATAGTACCATATAACAAATTTAGGAATTCACTGCCACTATCTTACATATTTACGTATTTTTTAAACTTAAATACAGTGGTCCGTATAAAATTTTATAGAATTCACTGCCACTACATTGTGTTTTCTTTTGCTTTTATAATATTATAAATACTTGAATTTAAAAAAAAATGCACTGCCACATCTTTATTTTCTCTTTTACTTTGCTTCATATATTTTAAGAACGTAAATACACTGTATCGTTCAACATGTTAAAAGTTCACTGCCACTACGTTATACTTTTTTGCTTTCAGAATATTTAAAAAAACTTAAATACACTGTTCCATGCAAGACTTAACAGAATTCCCTGCCACTGCTTTGTGTGTGTGTGTATTTTTTTCTTTTGTAATATTTTTAAAACGTAAATAAAGTTTACCGTATAACATTTTAAAAATTCACGTCCACTGTCTTTATATAATATAATAAATTGTCACAATGATTCAGACTACAGTCTACTGAATAAAACTTTATGAATTCTGTCATTACCCTATATAATTCTCACCAAGAATTATACAGGGCAGTGACATTGAATTCTTAATATTTAATAAAGTACCGCTACACTAATTAAAATTTAAAATATTATGAAAAAAAATTAGTCGCGACCGGGGTTTGAACCGGCAACCTCTCGCACCACAGTTCAGTACTATAACCACACAGCCACGAACGACATTAGGTATCTCGCTTCCATATTGGCAATCTGAAGAGGTAAGGCTTCTCCATCTCGCGTCTCGTGACTTCGAATAGCCTTTGTAGGTCTATGAGATGTGTTTATATAATATTTGTTGTAGTTTTCGGTTCGGAAAAATGGTATGATGATACTGATAACATTAATATCGAGACCTAATTCGTCTAAAAAGAGAAATATGAGAATAAGAGAGTTTGCAGTCGAAGGCACGCAGATGAGTGCAAGAGCGGCCCTCCCTTCCCGGTCATGACGTCAGTGATGACGTAGTTTGTAAAGGCGTGCTGTCTTTTACTAACTACAAATTACAACTGTAATAGCTCTATAGTATTCCATATTTTCACTCTAGTATTTGTAAAGCTAATATTATTTGCGATCTCTTGTAGCTTTATAGTATAGGGCCCAGCTAGTAAATTAAAGACTTTTGGGTTAGCAAATAGACCATTTATTTCGTACACAAAAAGTTTTTACTTCTAATCCTCATACTCAATCTGTTCGTTCTGTTAAATTACACGATTTTTCACAGTTAAAGAAGATGAAAATGATCTATTCCACCATCAAGTAGCTATTTTATCAGCTGTGTACCTAGTTTGAGAATGTAAAACCGGTTGTGCGTTAAAATTCATTATAGCACATTATATTTACTTTTATAATGCTATTTTTATGTTTAATTTTACACTTTATACCTATAACGCTACTATCGCTTCGGTACGTATGATTAATGTCACGCTATTACAGAGGCCTATCCCTTGTATACCCGATATCTACCAATACGAATGTGTATTGTATCGACCAATGCGCGCGTGCGGGTGCGTATAAGTATGTGTTCACACTCTTATACTGTATATTTATTTCTTTGCTGTACAACAGTATGTACTCAAAACAATTAAAACACTAAAATTACAGTAATTTGATCTGAAAAGGAATACATTAACATTAGTTATTCCAGAGATCTCATATATAGGCCTATATCAAACATTTAAATAACAAGTTGTATTTTAAAAATTAAATTAGTAATATCACCATCAGGTCAGAGACCATCTTTAATTTACATAATTACATATAAACTCATTTTTAACTTTGTTCATATAATTACACTTTTTTTAGGAATTAATTAACAATTATTTTGTGTTATTTTTAAAGTTAATTGTAGCGAGCTAATATTATAATGTGTAGATTTGCTATCGGTGAAATATACCCCACTGATGTTGTTTACAGTAAATATCCTGTAGCGGAGTTGGTAAAAACTGTATGTAGGCCTATGCATCCCTGAGGGTATTAATACATTACCATAACTTCACAGAGCTTGCATACGTTTTTATTGTCAGTATATTTTACATTACCTTTGTAAATAGTTATACAAAAACGGTGTTCACAACTCTTCACATTTAGAGAGTATCGAGAATATCATTGCCTTATGACCGTAAATTATTAAAATCATCATTACATTATAATAGTAATCAATCTTGGTTCTTATTCTATTGTGGCAGTTATTACTGTACAACTTCTGTTGCAGATTTTCACGCTATTCTATTTCTAAACATCATATCTAGTTTTGCTTGACATATGTTTACTGCATGACATTCCTTCCTTGTAATGTTTCCTATTATTCTTATATTTTAATACTTCAAGTTGTATTCCCTCTTCTACAGAGCATTCAATAACGGTAGTTGTACCAGAGTAGACCATGTCAACTATTGGTGTGCATCTGATTGCTACTGTTGATATGTTATGGCTCGTTGATTTTAACTCATATTCAATTTCAATGGACATGTTAGCAAGATGAAACAGCGGTGTTATTTTACAATACTGTTATTGACCGACGGAAAATTTCCTGGTTCAACATATTATTACTGTATTCTAGAACACTTGAGAGAAATTCTTCTGTCATAATACATTTTAATCAAATAGATATTTATACATGTTCACCTTTCCTTCTTAATATTTCGTTATTTCTCTGTGCCGGGAAATGCGCCTGATGGCAGCAGCCATACTTCCGACTTCCCCACGGCGGCGGAGAAAGTCAGTAGACTACAGCATTTGGAAATATACCGATGGAATATTAATTTTATAAAGAACAAAGATTATAACTAAAATCTTCAAAAATCTGTGAGGAATTCACATTCCGAAATTGGATTTAATTTTATGTTATTCAATATTGAGACTCTAAATTGAAAATTGCTCAATACAAGGCGTAATACACTTTAAAATACATCATGGAGGAAAATGTTTACATCGTTACATAAAATAAATTATAAACACATCATGAAGGAAGAATAATAACAAAATTATATGTTGATTGAAAGGGAACTATACAGTTCACAAAGAAAATGCGTGGTATTCACGAGCGATGAAGTCGTGAGGGAATTTATCTACGACAGTTCTAAGTCACGAGTTGCATTGATAATGACTATTTAAAGAATATGTGATAAATCGCTTTAAACATTATATTGAATTATTTGAATAGCATTGTATATTGAGACAATACTGTAATATTAAAGTGCATTCATGATATAACACGGAATTTGGACCGTGGTTTGCATTTAATATAAAAATGACTTGACTCAAATCTTCTCTCATTAAACATCTCTAAAACAAAGGTTTTTCTCTTTTCTCTGTCATCACAAAACATCGAAAGTATTGATTATACTTTTTCCAAACTGTGACTACCCATGTTTAAGCAAATGCACACAAGTAAAATATTCAGGTATCCAAATTGACCAGCACCAGCAGGATTAACACATTGCACTTTTATGCAACAAATTACGAAAAATTAATGTCAATGTTTTACGTGCAGTATATTTATCTGTGGTTCAGTCCATAATCCGTTTTGGTATTATTGGTTGGGGCAGCGTTAAACAATCTATTAGTAAGCCACTGGAATTACTACAAAAAGAGTAATAAACATTTGTTTTATAAACCCTATTGATTATTTTACTATACTTATTTTTTTCGGAATTTAGCGTTTTTTACGATAGAATAATAATATAGAAGTATTCTTTAATAATTTATTTTCACAAAAATGTAAATAATTTCAATATCTATTGGCATAACCGTAACACTAGAAGGAACGAGTCTTCCATTTTACAGAATCAAGATGTTCAACAACTGTTGCAGTGAAACACAGCTCCAATTATGCAAAAAAAGTATATAATAACTTTCTCTCACAATTACCAGATCTAGAAAATATATATGTGTCCAAATTTAAAATCAGAATAAAATAAATTTTCAGAATTAGTAACTCATAACGTAATTATTAATAGCCTTAAATGAAAGTAGTCTAAAATGTAGTAACTATTATTGTTTATCTATGCTAATTTTAACTTTAAAATATTTATACCTATATATTATTATACTTAGGATTTTAATTCTAAGCACTTAAACTGCAATATTTTTATACAATTTATTTGCACATCCACTTCTTTCTCCCAATTTTCATTTCTTAATAACATCCACCTCCGATCACGAGCAATGCTCATTCGGAGGCAATGTAATCATATTAGTCAATATAACTTTGTATTTCATAAATTGCAATTGCAACTTAATAATATCTTCATTAACTAACATTGTTTATGTAGGCTATGTATTTTCCCTAGTTGTTGTATCTGATTGTATTTATTGAATGTGCTATATAGGTGCATTGAAATTGAAATTGTAAGTGTTCAGTTAAGTTGAAACTTTATATTTTGATGTCACCTCTATACAATGATCTTCTTCTACGTTTCAAGCTGGCCATGATTTCAATTTTCTATTCCTGGTTGGCTTTGCTTTTGTTTTATTGTCACCTTCTGCGTTCTTTTGTTTTTATCAAATGTCTTCAGTGTGTTCCTAATTTATTATCTTCTACTGGACTCATTTATTTACTTTATTATTTTAATTTTATAATCATTAGTTAATAACTGGATATTAAAATCATATTTAATTTATCATTTTTTATATTCAAGAAGGTATTTTCTTTTATGGTCATTTCTACATATTAAGTATCTATTATGATTAATTCTCTGTTATTCTCGGTCAATAGAAATCCTTCTTCCTCATTGTTATATTCATTCCTTCTTGTAATGTATTCTTTTCCTTCATCAATCCGTTCCATTGGAACAAAGTTCGTTTTATCCTATGGAATTATTCTTAATTCCGACTTATCCTCAAGAATTGACTTAATTCTGCTAATCATCGAATCTACAAGGTATGGATACCTTTTTACGTGATTTTCAGCTTGACTAAATAAGCTGGTTAATTATCATTCTGGAAATCCTTCATGGAGAGGATCTCTTCTTTCTCAAGCTATTCAAGATTGATTATATTATTCACATATTCTCATTGATCTTCAATATGAAAGTGTGTTTTTAAGAACTGCAATTATTAAATCTTAACATTATGCTTTATAGTGAAGTGCCGGTTTTAATTGACAATCGGTTAATCTTGATGAAGGACATTAATTTAAACGCTGAACATTCTAATTTCCAATGTGTTAATTAAACACATAGTGCTTTTATCCGTGTATTACACTCGGATTGGTCCTCCGGTTTAAAATACAATTCATATTCCGTATCGCCGCCGTGTGATATGTGCACTATTGTTAATAACCATCAAACATCCTACCTCAAGAAAGAAGATTACAATTGTAACTTCTTGTTATTGATTTACTTGTGTCGGAAGGCTTATTATTCAGAATCGTAAGTCTTCCCTTGTTCGATTGCCCTTGATAGACTCTTGAACTTTCAATCAGCTTAATTCAAAGTGCAATTGCATTTTAATTCTCAGATAACAATTCTAATTATTTTCATTATATCAAGGGCCGAACAATTTCAAACTACTTACTGATGTATCATTATATATCTCATTTTTTGTAACGAGTAGTTAGTTTACATTAAACCATTTGTTATTCCATTCGAATATGTACTGGCTTTATCTCTATGGATTATACTCATACAGTTCGCTTCACTTTTAGCCCGTACCGTAAGAATTGTGTCAGTAATGCTCAATGAATTCATTATATACAAGCGTTTTATGTATATAAATAGATAAATATATACAGAGTGTTAATGAATAACACCGAAATATTTTACCTGTGTATAGAGGGGACGTAGATAACTTTTATTAGGAGATTTTTGCTCTCAATTTAATTTTTCCTGTTACAGCATAAAATCTCCCTGGACATAGTCACCACTGAATTTTAACATTTGAAAAAAAAATCCTAAGCAAAGGAACTTCGTTGTTAATACTAGAGTTATGAATAAAAGAACTAGTGCAGTGGCGGGCAGTTATGGGATTAGTCTGTATATTTTGCAGATTATGGAAGCCCTAAATTATGATATACCTGTTGATGCATGATTAATGATCAGATTTTTATTTATCACTAAGTAGGCATGAAGTCAATTTAATGAAAATTGTTACCCTTTTTCGCTTCATTATTGACTTATGAGCACCAAAATGCCCTGTAGCATACAAATTTTACTTCGTAGAGTAAAAACCTCCTAATAAAAGTTGCTTGTCTATGCCCCATCTATACACAGGTAAAATATTTCGGTGTTATTCATTAACACTCTGTGTATATATATATATATATATATATACATACATACATACATACATACATACATACATACATATATATCTGTATATACATATATATATATTCATTAACACTCTGTATATATATGTATATACAGATATATAATTATGTATATATGTACCGTTATATACAGTGTTAATGAATAACACCGAAATATTTTACCGTATATAGAAGGGACATAGACAAACAACTTTTATTAGGAGATTTTTGCTCTATGACGTAAATGCTACATGGCATTAAAGTCATTACAACTTGGTGCTCATAAGTCAATTCTTAAGCGAAACAGGGCTAAAATTTGTATTGAATTGACTACATGCCTTCTTAATGATCGATAAAGTCCCGATTCTTAATCGTTCATCAACAGCTATATCATAATTTATTGCTTCCACTATCTGCAGAATTACAGACTAATCACATGACTAGTCGCCACTGCATTAGTTTTTTCTTTCATAACTACAGTATTAACAACGAAGTTCCTTTGTTTTGCATTTTTTTAAATGTTAGAAGTCAGTGGCGGCCATGCTCTGGGAGATTTTATGCTGTAACAGGAAAAATAGAATCCATAGAGCAAAAATCTTCTAATAAAAGTTGCTTGTCTATGTCCCCTCTGTATACAGGTAAAATATTTCTGGGTTATTCATTAACACTCTGTATATAGCTATATACAGCCTATGTGTGTGAACACATACACACACATACACACACATGTGCCCGCGGTTTATCCCGCGATTATTTACTCAACTAATTATAACATTACGTATATTAACACTTACGTCTTCTTTAAATAAATCACATGAATTACATAATTTTATTCTTAATTACATTGTTTTCGAAACAAATGTAAATAATTAAACGAATAGACTAATCTTGTGATTCCGTATTAGCATTATGATTCTAAATGAAAGGATTAAAATGTACCACAGACTCATTAACCTTATCCAAAGCGTGCAAAAACAATTAAAACAATTGACAGTTTAAAAAACTAAAATCCCGGTTCGATGTACATTTCACGATTTAAGTGCGATGTCCGGGGAAAAAAGTATCTCAGATTTAGTTCCCTAGCCCAAAAAACCCTACGCACAGTGAGTTTCGTCCAAGTCATGCAATGCTCTTTTTCCCGGGTTGCTATGGCAATTGATCTCACAATTGAATACTGTCTTGTTAGTAGGTGGTATTGGCTGTGCGTTCATGACATATACACGAGGGATGGTTTTTTACAGTACTACTGAAAAGGCCCGTCATCTCCCGCACTTTGTATTTTGTAATTTGAAATTAACTTATAGAGGAATTTCGATTTTGATACTCTAGGTTCTTATATAATATGTATGTAGAATTTGAAATGAGGAAGAAAGACTTATCACGCTCAAACTATTTCCTCAGAAAACGCTACATGTAGCTTTTTATGGCTCATAGAGGATGTCGGAGGTTGTATTCCGTTGCTTCTACACACCATTCCTGGGAGGGGTTGAAAAATAAGAAGAAACAGAAATTCCGGTTACATAAGATTATACCTAGGTATTGTCTTGACGGAAAATTTTATTTCTCACTCTCATATTACCATACAACCGTTTCGGGGCCGAAATAAAAAAGAAATTCAATATCAATTTCATACTCTCCTTCCCAAAAACCTGGGACATAATATACTGCGGGCATAGGACTGAACATGTCCCATCCCATTTTGTCTTCTTTTAGATGCTTAGGGCCTATGATAAACATCCCTCTTTCTCAACTAATACAAAGCCTACAGCTATGAGTAACGTATCAGTGATTGGAATTTTTTTACAGACCTCTGATGTAGCATACTCATTGGCAAACACTTAAGCTGTCCCTGCAATACGACCTCTTATTCTACAACAAAATGTGAAGTGAGAAAATAATATTTTCCATGTCGAGGGTAGAGAGTTATGCGACTGCATCACATTGTGCTTTATTTTCTGGATTTAATCCTTGAAGAATTATTTTCACCAATATATTACATAGATAGCATCAGAATTTGTTAAAGCCCAGTATTATGTAGTTCCCAAAGCCCTATGTGAACTCTGTAAACAATACACTGTTGTCATGATAACTGAATTGCATTTCATTTTTTCAGTATAATATTTTTTCAGAAATTATATACATTTTCAAGGGAGGGAGTAGCTTGTTTGAATGTTAATGTTGAGCGCGTTACTCCCGGGCTGAACTGGGTATGTGCGCAAAATTTCGAGCAAATTTGTCAAGAAATGTAGATGTGTATAAGGAACATACATACGTACATATCCACATGCACACTTTCGATTTTATATATTAAACTAGCTGAAAAGGCCCGGTGTCGCCGAGCTTTGTATTTTGTAATTTGAATTTAACTTAGGGAAGACTTTCGATTTTGAAACTCTAGGTCCTTATATAATATGTATGTAGAACTTGAAATGAAGAAAAAGACATCACACTCAAACTATTCCCTCAGCAAACGCTAGATATACAGGGTCTTTATTATAAGTTGAGACCGGGCGACCGGTGTTTTCACTCTCCGCTACGGTGTCCGCATTAGCCGCGGGCGGCACGCGCGCGGCTTCCCTGCTTAAAGTGTAGGCTATATTGGCTTACTTTATAACATATGTTGGAAGTGTCGTCCTTCCTGTGTTATACAGGCATTGTATCTGGAAACCACATTCTGGCTGACGCGAGTGAGTTCTTCCACTGTAATGGCCCTAATTTCATTCGTAACGTTTTCTTTCAGCTCCTCCAATGTGTGAGGATTTGTTCGATAAACCTTATCTTTAAGTTTACCCCACAAGTAAAAATCACACACTGTGAGGTCTGGGGAGCGAGGTGGAAAGAGACCAGCACTGATCACTCTGTCAGCAAACACTTCCGAAATTTTAAGAAGGGAGACTTCCGCTGTATGAGCGGTGGCCGAATCTTGTTGAAACCACCCGCCCGTTTTTTCTTCATCCGTCAACTGCTGAAAGAATGGCACCAAAATGTCATCTTGGTAAATCTCTGAATCTACTGTAGTCTCGTAAAATATAGGCCCAATTATTCGCCTTCCATTAATAGCACACCAAACCCCGATCTTCCTATCGTAATGAGGGATTTCATACACACCATTAGGATTTTCTGCACACCAATGGCGTGAGTTATGACTGTTCACACGACCATTAAGATGGAACCAGGCTTCATCAGAAAAGAACACAAGCTGGGGGTCGATTAAACCATTATCCACTGATGACAGAAACCACTCACAATATCGCAATCTTGCTGCTGGATCGGCAGGTTTTAAACAATGGGCCCGTGTAAATCTGTACGGTTTGAGGTGTAACAACTTTGTTGCTTTGTGTGCAGAAGAAACTGAAACCCATACTTGTTGGGCTAATTTTGAGAGTGATTTATTTGGTGAATGTTCAAGATAAGCGCCAATCTCGTCTAGCTTTTCTTCTGTTAACACTGTTCGTGTGCGCACATGCTTTTTGTTTTGCACTGAGCCAGTATTTACAAATTTATTAACAATTCTGTGAATTTGTGCTCTTGAAGGTGGCACATCAGCAGGAAATGTCCGAATAAATTCATCACGTACACGTCTAGCAGACTCGTACTTAAAATAATGTTTACACATAAAAATACGATGCTGCAGCGAAATGGGTCTCACCATGTTGACACTTTAACAATAACTGCACGTGCCGCTGTTGCATCAAGGTCAGACCGGCTGCGCGCGCCTTCCGTCGCCCGGTTTCAAGCCTTCCGTCGCCCGGTCTCAACTTATAATAAAGACCCTGTAGCTACACACCATGAGTGGGAGGGATTTAAATAAGAAGAAACAGAAATTCCGGTTACATAAGATTGTATTGTCTTATTGTATTATTTCTCACTCTCATGTTACCATACAACCATTTCGGGGCTGAAATTTAAAAGAAATTCCATATCAATTTCATACTTTCCTCCCCAAAAACCTGGGACATAATATACTTCAGGCATAGGACTGATAATGTTCCATCCTATTTTGTCTTCTTTTAGATACTTAGGATTTTTTACAGACATCTTTATAGCATACTCGTTGGCACACACTTCCAGCTGTCCCTGCAATACGACCTCTTATTCTACATCAAAATGTGAAGTAAGAAAATGATATTCTTCATGTCCAGGGTAGAGAAAGTTATGTGACTGTATCACACTGTGCATTATTTTCGTGGATTTCATTATTCATTATTTATTTTCACCCATGTGTTACCTTACATCGATAGAATCAGAATTTGTTAAAGTCCAATATTATGTAGTTCCCAAAGCCCTATGTGAACACTGTAAACAATACACTGATTTCATGACAACTGAATTGGATTTCATTTTTTCAGTATAATATTCTCAGAAACTACATACATTTTCAAGGGAAGGAGTGATTTGTTTGATTTTTAATGTTAACCGCGTTACTTCCCGGGCTTATCTGGGTATGTGTGCAAAATTTCGTACAAATTGGCCAAGAAATGTATATTTGTATAGGGAACATACATACACACATATCCACATATTCACATACCCACATACCCACAAACACACATTCTATGGTATATATTATATATACGAGGGTGGGTAGAAAAGGAACGCACAATATTTATTTATTTATTTATTTTTACAAAAAGTTTAATAGGCTAGGTACAATTACAAACAATAATGCACACATGAAGGGACATCTTTTGTCTATTTTTCTATATAGTCGTCAAGTTTCTCAACACATTTCTCCCATCGTGATACCACTTTCAAAATACCCTGTTCATAGAAGTTCGTTCGGTTGGAGTATAGCCATCTGCGAACTGTTATATTACTATTATAGTTCTTTGTGATGCATACTGGTAAGTATTGTTTCTTGAAGGATATTTATACACGTAGGAACAGAGATATGATGCTCAACTGCCTGGACGAGTCTTTATAATGTTTACAGGAGGTGATTACAATAAAATTATGATGCGGTTCCTCCTTCCTCTGTTGTTGGGCGCCTTGCATAAACCGGATGGTTTGTGCTAAATTTATATTTGTGTGAAGAATTTGAAATCCGCTTCGGCTAGGCCTATCGGGTCCGAACAGTCGACTAATTCTCAGGGGCTGAGAGTGAAGATAACTTATATATTATTTATTATTAAAATAATATCAGCAGAATCAGTTGTAGGAGCTATTTATTACAAATACTTGAAATGTCGGAAGTAATGTTCAACAATACAGAGATTTGTATAATATTACTTATTGGCTGATAAACTCTGATAGATCCGCTAAATAGTTATAATGGCTCGCTGGATATAATATGGAAATCAATTTTCAGATGATTAAACTTGTGTAAAATAATTGGTATCTAAACCAAAAATTGTACAAATGGATTTAAATACTTTGGCTTTTGGGAAAAATATTTAAGTCAATAAAATTCTGTTGAAGAATTTTATAAGTATAAGAAATGATCGTTGCTGAAAAATTCCTAAGTGTGATTAATTGTCGTCGCTGAAAATTTCTAAGTCAATAAATTGATGTCGCAGAAATTTTCTAAGTATAATAAATTCTGCCTAGCCCCATAGCTGAGGTGATGAATAGTAGAGACGATGCCGCCGCTACACTAAATAGGTGTGTGCCCGACCCGGTGCCACAACACTCTGTGTCTTGCCATATTCTTCATAGACTACATCTAGCCTCGATGATAAATTATGATCATCCCCACCATTAATTCTCATTGGTTGATTGACGGTCACCTGACATTTAACTAACTTTAAGTTCGCGATTTTACTTTCCAAACCGCGAAATATATTAACTATAAAAATCCTTTACTCTACTGGGTTTACCCAGAGTGATAGTCCTTCGTTACATTCTATAGATAAGATCTGCCTGCTTGCCATTATAACTGTAAAGCTGTTAGAAGTGAACCTTAAGAACAAAAGGCTTACTCCTAGAACAGCACGGTGTACCAGTTTTGTATAGACGCGGGCATTAGGGTCTCTACCTGCCTGCTTGTACATTGTTTCATGATATCTATGGGTTGGAATTCCCAACTCATTAAGCTACATACTTTCACTGCTTGCTATTCTTAACGTACTATAAATTAACCAAAGTTAATTTATTCTTTAATAAAATTATTATCAATAAAATGAATACCTTTACTGTAACTTTTATGCTAAGACGAATCTTTTGATACCAAACACCAGACATAAATTATCAATCCTTATTATTATATGTAAAAGAAATCAACTGAAATTATATTAATTAACAATTATGCTAACTATAATCTTGAATATTATGCTAGGCTGCCTGGACCGTCTTAATTATTAACCCTTTCAGAGCTGAATTTGTGTAAATTGTGAAATGAACAGTGAGCACTAAGTTTGAAATTTATGAGGAAGATTTCAGTGGCATAGCAACCAGCAGGTTACCATAAATAGCAATTATGTAAATAAAAATCTAAATATTCTGCCCAAAGCATTTATCTATTAATCTTATAGGCTACCTCTGCTTTAATAAAGTTTTTAAGGTGGCGTATTTATACATCAGTAGCAGTGAAAAGGTTAATTGCCAGCTTTGCTGAACATTTCCCGTAAAACATTATGATGCTGATTCCTGAACAGATGTAAGCGTAATGCTCTTTTTATTTCCAGAATAAATCTTAACATTCCGAGAAAGTGGTGACGTATGCATAAGTCACTGCCTATAGAGTCTCCGATCTTATTAGAATATAAAGAAAAGAGAACGTACCTTTTCACTTTTTCAGGAGGTGATAAAGAAAATTTAATAAAGATTGATGAATCAGGTCTGTGATTGACTGAATTCAGACTCAATCTTATAATGTTATTCCGCCATGGTTATTGGATGAGTAGGCCTACGAAATTTATATAAGGTTAGGTGAAACATGCATGTGATTGGCTCTTGCCATATTCAATCTCATATTATATTATTGGTCCAAATCGGAAGAATGACTTATGAGATAATTAGTCTTAATTAATAAATGCAAAGAAAAGTTTTTTTTAATGGATAACAAATTATCATCCTCATCGCACTTTAATTATAAAATACTAGCTGGTGCCTGCGTCTTCTCCCGCGATTATTTACTGAACTGCTAGATGTTTTGTTTAAATTATTTATTTAACAGGAAAATTATTAAAACATATTTATTAACACTGGCATCGGTTTACATAAATTGCATGAATTGCATAATTTTATTCTCAGTTATGTTGTTTAACGTTAAAATATAAATAATTAAACGAACAAAACGAATCTTATGCTGCCATATGGGTATACAATTTCGAAATGAAACGATTAAAATGAACCATAGAATCATGAACCTTACCCAAATCATGCATAAACGATTTCATTAAAATGATTGATAATTAAAAACCTAAAACCGGCTTCGAGGTGTATTTCACGAATAAAGTGTTCCGCCCGAGGAAAACCAAGACCTCAGATTCGAGTTCCTTAGCCCAAAAAACACCGAATAGTAAGTTTCATCCAAATCCAATAGGCGTGCATTGAATGATCCAATCAGATCTCTGCGAATCGTAAACAAATGAATCTAGATAGCAACCGAGCAAGGCAGTTTTCCACAACAATGGAATTGCTCGTGTGTTTATTATGTAAGGTATTTCGTCTCGTCGAAAACATTGGTTTCTTTGCATTAAAAATAAAAATTTTGCAAAATCCTTTCTTAGTGTGCATTTACATTATGAAACGAAGGTACTGTCAAAATTCTAGATCTCTCTCTACCTATTATAGTTTTAACTCTACGTTAAGTCAGTCAGGCAGGACAAGGCCGCTTATAAAGATATGGGATTGGCTATAACTTAATTAGTTAATTATCTGTTTTCTCAGGTTCAGCGTCCTGAATATAACAAAAAGACAAAATATATAATTAGAATTCATTACTTTCCGTCATAAATCCCTGCCTTTAAACTATTATCATGACTAGTCCGTAAATTAAACAGCATAACGAGTTCTGATGCAACTCATAAAACTAGTTTTGTGAACTTTAATGTTTACTGCTTTGATTCGAGATATGCAGATTCATTCTTTGTGTACGAGCACAACAGAACAAGTATTGCACTGCTAGCTCTGTCAGTGTCAGTCGATATAATTTATCCACTCACGGTCATCAGTTCATCTGCTGGATGCCACGTTCCACACCACTCGGCAGGATTCACCAATGCAGGAGGTGTTCTTTTAACAAGTTTCTCACCAACTCCCATGGAGCTCAACTCTTGACCATCTGATTTGAAGTTACTTCTGTCACTGCCGAAACTAGCGGTTTTACATTACATTATTATATAATTACTAGCTGGACTGGCGCGATTAATTTGCACGTCGGGCCTACCCCCCAAAATAGCAATAACTAATTTTATATACTGTTACAGGTAGAAGAGGGATTTGGGTAAACCTAGCATTAACAGGATAAAGTAGACATTAATCAATGGGGTAAAGTTGGAATAAAATATAGGCTTCCTTTCAAGATTTACCCGGGTAAACTTAGGTTTGTCCAACCTCTACTGGGTAAATATGAATTTCAAACAAACACTTTCAATGTGCTTTATTACTATTTTGGAACTATAATCACTTCAAATGCTATTTAGTAAGACTACTTGTTTGAACAAGGTGCGATTGAATGGCATTTGGAATTCACCTAACCTAACCTAACCTAACCATACTGCGCATACCCCTAACAAAATCCAGAGAAATGAGGGGTAGGTCGCGCTTTACGCGGATAAAGCCCGGATTGAAAGAAATTGTGTCTATAATTCTTACTTTACCCAAAACTGGTCGGGTAAAATATATATATATATTTTTTTTTTTCCATGAAAGGTATATATATACTAAACTCCGTGGCGCTACATCCCTGGAGGGACTTGGCCTACCACCCGACCGCTGCGTCATCTACCGTAGGGAGATGGCAGGATAGGGGGGCATGTGGTCACCATGCCGACACCCAAGGCCGTTAATGGTTGTTTTCATGACCGGAGCCGCTACTTCTCTATCAAGTAGCTCCTCAATTTGAATCACGAGGCTGAGTGCACCCCTACCAGACCTACCTACCTCAGAAAAATCCGAGGAGGTATCGGGGATCGAACCCTGGCCGACGGATATGTAGTCAGCGACACATGACCATATATATATATATATATATATAAATAATTGGATTTCTTTACACGCATATTTTTTAAGTGAAATTTGGTTGAAAATAAACTCGGAATTGTAAGGCACACCCAACCCTAGCAATAACTAGATATAACATGTGCGTGTGAAGGAAAACTCAGGTTTCTTTGTACACGAATAGTTGGTTATATTGGAGCATGGTGACAGTTACCAAAATCAGTAGACTGGAATACAGAAAAGGGATTAACTGAGTAGCTTACGGATGAAAAAATACAGTAGGTCTTCTCTTTATTGATGAATTTTATTTTATTTATCTACAATCATGTCATGAACAACTATAGACTAAAATATAACCAAAATATAAACGCAAAGTACAAAAACAATATACGTAAATGCAATAAATACAATATTAAACAGAAAAAATCATAATGTTATACTCACATCAGTACTATGGTCAAAAGCTTTGTATCACTGCTGTTTATTCGCAACCTATTAGAATCCAATAGAGAAATTTATTGATTTGCCGATACACCGAGTCTTTTTCCGCATTGTAAAAACGAGCTTTAATTATTTATGATTTATTATTTTGAAACGTTTGTATATTTTTATAATAACATGCTTGCCCAGTGCCCGTGAGTACAGAACTGTCTAATGTGTCAGTCTGTCTCTCCAGGCCTGTTTTGAAAAAAAAATGCTTTTTGGTATCGCGAAACATGTTTTCCTTACATTATCTCGATTTACGTTTTCATCACTTTCTCTATACTGCCTATATGCTAAAAGCTAAAACTACCCTTTCAGAGCTGAATTATATTGTGTTTATATTTAAGCAACCGTCAAGTGAAATCATCAGTGGGAGCTATGTTTCAAATCAATGAGGAGCATTTTAATGGGATAGCTAGTATTCATGTAAGGTAATTCTTCCTCCGAATTCTCTATTAATCTTCAACTTACCCCTCCTTTTCTTCCTCCTCCTCCTCCCCTGTTACTATTACTACATCTTATGCACTTGTTTGGGCGCTTTTATATAGGAGAACGTTAAAATTTTTGTTTGTACATAGCCAGTAATATCTCTTCAGACTTCTGTATCAATTCCTACACCGTCCTCTCCTTTTTTTCTACGACTAACAATTCTAATGTAGTTGTTTCGGCATTATTAAATAGTTGAATGTTACAACTTTGTTTGTACATAACAAGTAATATTTCCTCAATATTCTTCAATCACCCTTCCTCTCCTTCCTCCCCTACTCCTCCTCCTTCTCCTGTTTCTTTTCCAGCAATCTCCCTTCCTCTCCTAGCTCCCTTCCTCCCCTAGCTCCCTTCCTCTCCTAGCTCCCTTCCTCCTCCGTCTCCTGTTTCTTTTCCAGCGAAGCGTTGAATTGAATATTATAAATGTATAGTACAAGCTTAATATACAATAAAAGTTACTAAAATACATGTGATTCCGAGAGACTCCGCTTGCCCGGTTAGAGCCGTAAAAACAAAAATATTTTTTTAACGTGTTACATCCAACCATAAAAACCTTTCCCTGTAATATAGACAGAAACAAAGTCACCAAATCACAAAATTTCCTATAACTTACGTCATGAACATGTAACGTGTAAAATATCGGTAAAAGAGTCCAGCGGACTCCCGTTGCCCGGATAAGGGCTTAGAAATTTTATTTATTTACTTATTAATAAATTTTTCATTTTCTCGAAAACTGCTCTAACGATTTTGTTCTTTTTAATTTTGCACATGAGAGGGTTTGAATTTTTTTTTTCGCAAAAATTCTCTGAATGGTAGTTGTAAGCTACCCACTGTTTGTACCTTAGAAACTCAGTCTTGCCTGGTGAACAATAAAGCTTTGCGTCAGATTGAAACAACTGCCTACATGCTCTTTACCATACGACCTCTTATTCTATATCAGAATGTGAAATGAGAAAGATGTTTGCCTATGCTTATGGCAAAGAAAGTTACGTGAGTGCATTAATCAGATGATATTTGGGTTGTGTATTCTTCAGGGATGCGATGCGATGTGGCTACGAAATTCTCATAATTTTTACAACCAATTTACATGAGGAGAATGTCACACATAATATATTATACTAAGAGGCAAAATTTTTATTGGGGAAGAGGAAGTTATGAGTGTCACATCAAATTTTATTCTTTAGTCTGGTTAATAAGATGAACTTACAAAATAACGTTTGATTTATTAGTTTTTGCACATTTTTTAAGTAGAAAAGGAAACAATTATTGAACTTCTACTAATATAGAATAATATAAAACTAGGCTATATACGTCCTGAATTTATAACTAGGAAACATTATTTGAAGATACAATATGATACCCGAAAGTAAAAAAGAACATAAAAAAGGAATTCTGTTTTGCATCAGTGGAACTTACGTTGCATTATTGTATCTTTTGTGAAAAGAAATCACTTTTACTCCCTGAACTCTACCAGGAGACTATAGCTTATAGAAGACGTTACATAGCTACAGGATAAAATGGAGACTGTCTATATGTTTATCCACACAATCCCTGCGGAATCCAAGAAAAGTGTGTAGCTTACTTTCCAATAAGGAAACTCTATTCTTAGCCTGCAGCAAATCTTTCAATTTCATTGCTTTAGACTCTTTCATCTCAATTTGTTCAGTTCACAAGCTTTTACGATTCGATTTATTATGTAAAATGTAAAAGATCGAATTTCCAGATAGCTGATTGTCATTAAGGTCCAATTTCTGTCGTGCGGCTGTTGACCTTTAAGAAATTAAGGCCTATGTCGACCCGGCAGCCCAGAGAACGGAGCAAGACGCTCTTCGTGGTGGACGAAGTCGAGATTTTTCTGAGTTTCTCGTGGCTCTCACCTTCCTTTTTTTATTCTCTCCTATAGTGCGATAATTTAATAACGATCGTGTGAATTTTCGGGCTGCGATTGACCACGCCTTTAGCTCTAGTTCATCTCTTTTCTGCTCCTATCTATAGACCGACGTATGAATATGCCCAACTGTGAGACTTCGTTGGTGCCAATGAACGAACGCGCCAGCAGCCAGCAGCCTATAAAAGTAATATTTTCATTAAGCGGGTGCGCGGGCAAAGAGAGTTAAGTCCACTTTCTTGTTACTGAGAATTACAGTAAACACACTTTACCCCCTCAACATCGCTTTAGAGATGGATAATCCCATGAGGTACACATCCATAACTACCGTACGTTTTTGAATATGACTTACTCGACTTAACACAAATGTAGAGAACATTTTTATTTTTAACTCTATGGACATATCTCAATTTTTAAGGATGGTGGACTTAACTCTCTTTGCCCGCGCACCCGCGTGCGGTACACTGAATGAAAGTTTAAATTTATAATAGTGAACTTAACTCTCAGTCTTCTACTACTATAAAATTAGATTTCGAAGCCTTTGTAACAGTGGAGGAATCAATTTACATTTTCTTGCACACTCAAATTTGCACTCAGACTGAGGATCACGTGGCCGGCTTGGTGGATAGTGTGATAGCTAAGCGGGGTAAAGAGAGTTAAGCTGCGTCTACTTGCATCTGCTTGTGCTTCTGCGCATCTCGTTCTGTAACTTTTCTGGCTATACCCTCCCTTTTCCTTTCGTCACGTTCATTATTAATCAATTTCACTTACTTCTGGCTGGCAGCTATGCATGCGAACCCAGCGCCCACTTTCTTCTTAGGATCACAATCTCTCATTGGAAATTCGATAGGAGTAGGCTATCCGATGAATATAAATTTGAAGGCGCCCATTCCACATGGTTATATGTGCAACCTGGTACAGCGGAGGGAAAATGTTGGAATTTGTGGGAGATCTTAACATGACCGCATGCCATCGTGTGGGTCATGTAGGCCTAACCAGTACCATAAGAGGAGGGTAGTACAATTGGCGTAGCCAAGGAGATGATCCACTTCTTCCCTTTTTCTATCGG
Source organism: Ectobius pallidus (assembly GCA_964059195.1). Classification (NCBI taxonomy): domain Eukaryota; kingdom Metazoa; phylum Arthropoda; class Insecta; order Blattodea; family Ectobiidae; genus Ectobius; species Ectobius pallidus. The sequence goes on along the minus strand of CAXKWD010000001.1, from coordinate 47,574,860 downwards.
TTAAAACCTATTTTTCTTCTTTATGAGTATATCGATTTGGTGTAAAGTTCATTTTTGTGAGAATATGATTTCTGTGCTTGTTTATCATAACAGTAAATCATATTATATGGACCTAGGAATTTATTATCTTTTTGCTTTGAAGCAGAACATATTAACTGTGGAAATTTATTGAAGGCTCCAAATGGTCAGTAACAAAGCTTAGTATTTTCTTGCCTGAGCCACATAAATAGTTACTCATAAGGAGTTTCGTAAGTGACGTTCAAAATTTAAGCACCGGTAGGAGAAATAAAACCTAAAAGAAATCAAAATAGCTTTAATAAATATTAGTCCACGAATTAACCTAAGCGTTTACCAGTTAATGTCATTTATTTGGTGGTTGAGGCTTATGCTTATTTCCTCAAATCTAATTTTGAGTTAAAAAAAATGGTTTTATTTTTTTAAAAATGACCTAATGAATGATTACTCTTATTCTTTTTCGATGTTCTGGGCTATCTCAGAGAGTTAGAAGATACATGAAAATCTTTCACAGTAAAGTTGCAGAGACAGCTAAGCCGAAAATTTGTAATCCAGAACATTTCTATGTAAAATTAACAACACTATCGAGATGGAAATAAAATAAATATGATATGATTGCACAATATCAGAAGACAAGAAAATATGAACAGCGTTAGTGTTTTCTTTATTAACTCACAGTGGAAAAAAGCTACGATTAGTATTATTTAAAAATATGATTATTATACCCATATCTTAAAGATACATATTTTTTGTCCATTTAAAAACTCAATAACACTTATGTGTGTGAAAGTTATTGCATAAAATTTGTTTTGTTCATTGTTATTTTTATATTCTCTGATAATATTAATTTCTCATAAGCTGACCTTCAGCTTACTGTTATAATATTGTTAATGAAGACATTAACATGACTTTAATACAATGACATAAGCTTAATTCTATAGAATATCATATGATAACTCTGTAATTTTAAATTCTATGTAATACAAATAAAAGAAAACAGGCAAGTGAAATTAATAAATTAAAAAAGTAGAAGAAAGCGATTGCTTGGAGTTATTGTCACACCTATTCCAAGTCTGAAGAATTTGTCTCTGATGCAAAAAGTAAAGGCATGAATATGAAAATAAAAACGAGCTTGATGTTATAATCCACACAGCGACACACTGGCGATTCTCATTTGTCATTCCAAACGCAGGGATGGTGACTTAAGTCATTTAAATCCCTTCATCTTAATACAGAGATAAAAACTGCGGTCACATACACGAGAAATTCCATGCAACGTGACAGCTGAGGCTCACAAAATATGTAACCTATGACGAAATCTCGCAACTGTAGACCTACACGATTCCAGAGCATCTTATATCCTAAACACTATACACCGATTTGCTTGGTATTGTTTAATAAACTGTTTAAGTGAACTACTTCTATTGTAAAAATAAATAAATATATTTTTTTTAAACTTCACGCAAAAATTGTAGACTTTTAAAATTCTCCTTTATTCCAAAAAGGTTCATTGCATTGGGAAGTTTGTTTGGTTAGTATATAATAATAATAATAATTCTAATTCTGGCAGAGTTAAAGCCTTAAGACCTTCTCTTATACTAAAACAGAACAGAATTTTGAATAAAGGAACAAACAAATACACTTATAGTAGCTACTAGAACTTATAAGAATACAATAGAAATATACATACACTTATTAGAATATCAGGTATTCAGTTCCAGGGATGTATTGACCCTGGAGGGACTAAAACATTTTTGTATATATGTACTGTATGGCTGGTATTTATTGCACCACTGCCACCGGGTTGTTGACCCATTTGCAGTGTAAGAAAATAAATACAAAAAAATACTCAAAGACAATAGACAATTCCTACGCCAAAAAAAAAGAAAAAAAGAGAAAAAAAACACTAGGCTTTTATTACGCCGATCACTAAAATTTAATTTTTTATTTCATTTGTAGCATCCTTCTCATTAGAACCTGTCTCGCGTTTAATTTTAAGCACATCCAAGTTAGAATCAAAGCATTGAGGGTTTTAAGTTCTTTTCTTATGACCATTCTGATGTTAATTTTCGGTGGTATCCATTTGGAAGTGGCATTCTGAATGTTTAACTGGCCTGTATCGTTTTGAAATTCTGTGGCCTTTTCTTCTTAACTAGCATTTTTTGGTAGTGCACCAACATATTAAATATATGACACATTAATAGTTATTGTGTATGAATAAGAAAATAGGATACCTTTAATTTAACCATAAAAAGCCTGTTTTCCATACATAACAGTCCCGAAACACCTAAAAACTTACCGCCACAGGGTTTCCTGAAAAACCACAGACTGCAACAAAAATTAGTAGTGCAATTTAGAACTGTTCAGTAAGTACCGTGGAAACAATGGGATTTTCATTGTGATTTCATCTTGTAACTGCCTAACTAATCCTTACCGACCGTGGAGTAAACTTTACGGTGTGTACTATAGCAAGAGATGGCTTGCTCGGCTTTTCCCCCTCGAATTACGTTTATCGTGAACCAAATATACCAAAGTTGTCATTCACTAATCACACAGTTTGAACCAAATACTCTTTAAAGAAACGAGTAGCCTACTAGAGCAAGAGCTTAGCGTTATCAGAATAGACTCCTATTCGGACAGCTTTATCCCACTGTCAGAATGTGAGGGAAAATTCGTAACGAATATGTAATTTTAAACGTAATGCCAAATTACTAATTACCAAAGACTGAGGAATGTCCTGGATCTTACAGATGCTATAGCCTACCCGAGACGAGCTAAGAAAGAAACCCGAAGTAAACAAAAACCAATATGTCTGTCTCACTCTTAAGTCATACGAGTAATGCGCTAGAGTGAGACAGATATAATGGTTTTTGTTTACATCAGGTTAGAACGGCCAGACTTTAGGTAGCTGTGCGTTGAATATAGTGACGTAATGCATGACGGAAGATCACATATACTGCCGGATCCAGATAGTGGAGTATAACTTAGCCAATGACGCAAGAATGCCGATTCGAAGCTACTCCATAAGCATATATTAATTAATACCACACATCTTTAACCCAAGCTTCTTGTCTTGCCGTCCCAGTTTTACAATAAAATTAGTTCGCTCTGCAGCGGTTGAAAAAGAGTATGTATGTATTAAACAACACAAAGACTCAATATTATAGGTCTAGGCTAGTGCTCACACCGTGTGCAGTGGGAATTTGCATGTAATGATGATGATGAAGTGTTCGGCCCGAAGGATGGTCTTGCCCTGGGACCGAGCCGTGTGGGGATACCCACGGCCCGATCGAGAGACACTAGGCCAGATGATACCACGTAGGGTGGCCAGGTCCTTTCGCGGGATGGGAATGAGGACACAACACCCAGTCCTGACCGAGGAAGGAAAAGTTGAAACTCTATAAAATCCCCGACCCGTCCGGGAATCGAATCCAGGCCGCCCAGGTGGCTGGCAGTCATGCAACCAACGCACCCACAGCTTTTCATGCAATGTTTACTATTTTAGCAATATACGAGTACATGGGTAGGCCTATAGTAATGTACAGCAATGGAAGGCAATTATATTTATGAAAGAGCTCCACTTTTGTTTGAATATACGAGTGAATAAGCACGATATCCTTACGAGAATGCGAAACCACTCTTTCACATACCCCAGATGTATTCAACTTGACCGGCTTGGGACTCGCACTTTCCTAATTACGTAGGCCTATGCTACAGAATCAAATACAGTTAACCTATTCAATGCAGGTTGGTCATATACAATTCACACGAATTAAAGAATCCAAACATCTAATTCCAACGGGGATAGAGCAAGAGCTTAGCATTAGAATAGAACCCTAAGGATGGCTTTGACAACATCCATATAATGGGTAAAGATCCCGCATGAAATCTGTGCCGACTGCCTACGTCATTGCAATGACGCGTTCGATGTGACACTACTCAACCGATGGCTACGACTACGCGCCACACTACTAACTCCCTTTCTATTTGTGAAGGCCAAGCTACTTCTCTCTCTCGCACAATAGCATGTCTCTCTCTAGCGAGTAACGGTCGTCATCGGCACAGATTGTGTGCGAGATCTTTATTGTAACGAGAGATCCGGAATTTAGCCCTATAGCTTCCGGACCTCGAGTTACACTATATGACATTCCAGAAAGGAATTTAAGTCAATTCTTTGGAAAATTGAGATGTGATTATTGTCGGGATCCATGCACATAGACACACATTCTGAACAGAAATGTACCTATATTTATTTATTTATTTATTTTATTCTGCCAACTACAGGAATAAATCCCAATTACAGTTGGCGTAGTTTCGCCAATACATGTTGTACAGTATAAAAATACAATACAATAAATGAACGAATGTGTGAGGATAAAGAAAAAAATACATAAATGATTTACAGTAACTGCAATTAATTTAACAAGACAATCTAAAAATTAAGCCAAATCATATGGAACATATAACAGTTTATGAAGAAGTCCTATGTACTGATTCAAGGACAAGTCAAAATCCAGAAGAGCATTTTGAAGTGATAGAGAATTATATCGTTTACACATTTGAACGAAAGATTAACATTCTAATATTTTTGACCTAATGACAGGAATATATAACAATTCCTTATTCCTTAAATTTAATTGCACTACATTAAATTTAATACGTTTTAAAAGTTCATTACTATCAATTTTACCATTGATAATTTTATATAAGAATAACTGTTGCGCTACCAACCTTCTACCAATTAAAGTAACAAATTTAAATTCATTTAATAAAGTATTATAAGAAATTCTATCAATTAAAGCAGATCTATCATATTTTTTTTTTAAATACATATATCAAAGAAAACTCTTCTGAGTTTTTTCTATGTCATTAATATGAGTTTTATACAACGGTGACCATATAACTGATGCATATTATAACTTACTGCGCACAAAACTATTATAAAGTAATTGTAAAACACGTTCGTCTTTAATATTTTTGGAATTACGAAAAATAAATCCTAACTGTCCATAAGCTTCATCTATTATTTTATCAATATGCTTCCGAAAATTTAAAATATACGTAATAATAAATCTTAAATCTTTAATGGTAAATATTCTTGTTAACGTTTCCGAAATCATACTGTATTGAATAACCGGGTGAAGTGAAAATCTGTGAAAACTCATGAAATAGCATTTTCTAACATTAAACGCCAAATTGTTTTGGATACTCCATTCAAAAAGCTTGTCTATTGTTAATTGTAATTCCAATTCATCTGATAATAAACGTATCTCTTTATATATTTTTAAGTCATCTGCAAACAATAAGCATTTAGAATTTTTAACAATATCTGGTAAATCATTTATAAAGATTAGGAAAAGAAGTGGCCCTAAATTAGAGCCCTGTGGTACACCAGAATTTACATTATAAACAAAGGAAGGACAATGATTAAAAACAACATATTGTTTACGGTCTTTTAAGTAAGACGCTATCAGCTTCAAAAACATCGAATTAATACCCAACATAGACATTTTAGCCAACAGAATATCATGATCTAACTTATCAAATGCCTTTGCAAAATCAGTGTAGATAACATCAACCCTACACTTCTTATCTAGAGATTCTAATATATCTTGAATAAAGTTCATTAAGTTTGTCAAAGTCGACCTTTGAGGAAAAAAGCCATGTTGAAAATCAGATATATATTGTTTGACATGATAAAATATTCTATCATACAGAATCCGTTCTAAAATTTTTACTGGCGCACTTATTAGAGCAATAGGTCTGTAATTCGTTACTTTTATTTTCTCACCACTTTTGAATACAGAAGAAAAAACTGCAATGCAGAAAGGTACCTAAGCTATTGACTTTTTTTGTTTTGTTTTTTTTTTGTTTTTTTTTTTTTGTTTTGTTTTTTTGTTTGTTTGTTTGTTTTTCAAGTGACTTGGTACCTTTCGGCAATGACTCATTGATTTATTGTGAGTATTTAGCGAATACTTACATAGTGAAGCATGTAATGAGTATTTAAAACCACGAGAATAAATAAAACATATCGCTATTTGTCTCATTGTAACAAGCTAGCCGATGACGAGACAAAAGATAGTTCGAGATGGTGGCGCTTCGAGTGGTTATTAAGATGAGTTGATTTTTTTTTTTAGTTTAAACCCTCTAATGCCACTAATTATATCTAGTTATTGATATTATATTAATTACTATACGAGATCTATAATACTTCGCCACACATAAAATTGGATATTATTTCTATATCTCCTTTCGCTCATACCCAGCTTATATATTACCAATCATTGTGTTAAGTATTTTTTTTATTAAAGAAGTTATTGATGAGAAGATGTTTCATTATTTAGTCCTCAAGAATTTACATAAAAGAAGTGCACGTGGATGCGATGAATTGAAAATGATAATAATAAAACGATAAAATTTCATACGCTAAATAGTCTGGCAAAATTTATACTGAATACCCAACCACAAGAATAAAGCCTATGTAACGGTTGATCATATTTTTTATTTGGCGTTTTATTACCTGCACAATCAAGCTAGCTTTTTAACTCAGTCTAACTCAGTCCTTGAATTGCTAAATTGAATTTATGTTTCACCTTAGACCCTAATATATCTGCAGATAGTACAATAAATCGTATGCTGTTTGTGTCGGGGTGACATTACAGAATATTATGCTACTTCATTTAAAGTACCTAAAGGAGTTTCTTTTTTTCATTGTTCAGTGCATTGTGTATTACTTCTGTGGTCCACCCTTAATCTATCCTTGTCATTCTTTATGCCCACTTGTGCTTAATTCCATTAGGTCCATTGAGCTGCTTTCCTGTCACCCGACACAACAATCATTTATTCTTTATGACGAATGTAATCACACTCGGCATTGTAGCTTGTTATTACCAGACTTCTACGGCAGGAATGTGTCTGTATAAAGTTACAAAGAACGATGGATATGTATTAATTTCTCAGAATGAAACACTAAATGATACCCTTGAATAAAGTAATTCCTTTGATCTGGCTTAATTGCGGTATACAGGAATCGAGTTAGGTGCTTTTGTGGATTAAATAATTTCTAAATAGGCGTATGCAAAAGATTCACGTACCCGAGTTGAAGACACAATCCCAGCAGATACACATGGAGAACACATCAGAAGACGAAAGAAGATAAGATGATCATTGTGTTACTGTAGACCTGACCGAGCGAAGCCAGGTCCTGTTTTAACTCGACCGTTCGGCGTTTCGACTGTTTGTAAATTTGTGTTTCCAGTTATGACCAAAAGCGTTGTTTAATTATAAAATTTCGCATGAATATTTCTTGAATTAATTAAAAACGACGTAGGTGTAAGGATCTTTATATTTTGAATCCATTTCAAGATTATGGCCGTTTTAATGGTTCCGTTTCTTATAATATCCCGCTTCTTTTAACGATTTTAGCCAAACAGTCCATGCTATAGAAATTTGAGGACTGCATCCATTCTTCAGTGAAACATTTTCTACAACTTTGTTCCGGTACATTTTTGACACCTCTAATGGTTTATTGGCATTTCGTCTGTTTGTCTCTAATTTTGTTTATTATGCAGTCACGACCGTACGCGTAGTTTGATATACCTTCAAATTTGCATTTATGTTCCTTGAAGATATTAAAAAACGTAATGAAACTTCAATTTTGAGACCGCAAGACATAATTTGAATGTGCGCATTTTTTAAAAAATATTATTGATACAAAAAAAGCTAATATCTCAGAATAAATTTTTGCAAACTTGATGAAATCTAGTAGATTTGTTTCCATATACACACACAACAAACCCGCCAAATTTGAAAATTTGAAAATAATTGATAGAAACTACAGAATTTTCAGGTTCTAGTGTCCCTTAAAATTCTTACTCTTGTTTAGCCATTCGTACAGTTTCAATGTACCAGTACTGCAATTGCATTATTTTCCTTTCCTGATGTTTTAGCCAATAGGGACATATACGTGGGTTGTAAAGTGGATGAAAAACGATTCGGATTCATTACATTGTTCGTTGGTCATAGGAAGGTTTAATAGCCCACAGGCGAGGAGTTTGTGTTATGCACGTAAATGTTTAACACAAAATCTTCGAATGTTGTAGCAGTTCTAGGAGCGATTACAACTACAGGAGAACTACATCAACTAATGCTTCTGATACTTCTTGATAAAGTAAAAATGCTAAGTCTCAGAATCTTTGTTAATAGAGCCTGCGTTGAAATTTAAGGTTAACATTTTAGCCAAGTAGAAAGCTCAGCGTAACACTTTTAATTTTCGAAAAGGACATTATAGCAACAATATGTGCAGCAGACAAACAGTCCATATTAAACTCTTGGACCGAGTAACCTGTTCTGGCAACCTACGTATAGAAAGTTCTGTGTTCATGCTACCTGTTTTACAAGAAAGCGAACCATCGCTGCTCCAAACATACTGTTGATTTGAATAAAATATATCGAACCGGCCAAATGAGTGGCCATCACTGGTCTAAACATTGATTTCAATAAATGATCAGGATTATCGAATGTGGTTTAGACTTCCTGCGTCGATTTTCTGCAGTCAGTATTTGATATCATCTGATTTCCAATCAGATGGCATTTTAAAGATATTATTTAGAGGATGGTAACCAGCGTTCTAGTCTTCTTTACTTCTTGTTTTTATTTAGTTTTTATTTAATATAAAAGTAAATTCCTGACATTACAAAGAATAACAGTAAATTACATTTTAAAACTTCACTATTCCAAGTCAATTCAACAAGCCTGACGTACTAGCAAATTACCTCAGGCATGACGTGTTTCATACAATGAAACAAGATTAAACTTAATACATTTACAGTTACACTGTTTTTTTTCATATTTTTGTTCAAGTCTACTAGAATTTCAGATGGGCAGATTTATTTATATTCGTAATTTTAAAACCCAACAGATATCTCTTAAAACCCATCAGATATCTCTTAAAACCCATCAGATATCTCTTAAAACAAAACTATTCCTAGATTCCCCACTGCTTCCTTTTTTTAGTCTTATAAGACAGATAATATGGGAAATTATATCAAATCCTGGAAGAATTAAAATATAAACTTCTGGATGTCCAAAGATTCACAATGAATTCTGGTATAAAATAGGATCCCTACCTCCTGGTGGACTGCTGTTATAGTATAAATGTTCTATTCATTTTGTGAACAAATTATTTTTTTTCTATAATTGATGATTTGTTTTGTTTTACCTGCATTCTTGTTAACTTTGTATGCGAAACTTTGTGTTTGCTATTAAGTACTCTCATCATACATTTATTATGTGCTTCAACGTTTTTTTAGACATTCACGAGACATACTGTGGGTTTAAACGTACAGTTGTAATTGACAGCATCCCAGCATTGTATACATTCAAATATTTGGTGACTCGTGTCAAACAAAGATCCTTTGTGACGTGTACATTAAACTCGTTTATCATATTATGTTGTTCGACATTGGAAAAATACTGTGCACATATGAGTGGCATTTCATTATGCTACATTTTATCATTACTAGGCTTAATGTTACACACTATGGTGCTTCGTACTTTGTTTAGCAGGTATTCTCGATTTTCTATTTTCCCTGTTTTGGACCTATGTTCTATGTAATATCCTCTGTTTATTTTCTTGTGGTTATTGAAGTACGGATTTCTGTTATTTAGGCTTATAACAGTCACCATTGTGCCGGAATTTCTCCCGATAATCAGGAAGGTTATAACTTGGCTAGCTTATAACAACGCATTGTTCACTATACCCACGAACGATGTAGTTTTGTGACATGCAGTAGTCAACCATTTTATTTCGCACCATAGAAATAATACATTCCGTTTTCACTAATGTACCTGTAATTTAAATTTTTACAGCAGTGCAGTAAGTTTCCCATTGAGAATAAAGAAGTTATCTTAGGTGATCAATACATTTCCTTTGTCGTACTTTTTAATCCACCTTTGCAAAAAAAAAAAGTATAGAGTGTAGCCTACTTCTGGTATTATTGTCCTATCCAAATCAATCCGCGCCAATGCGCCAACTAAAATACTGCAAATTATTCGATACGCAGGACGCTAATGAGGATATAACTAAAGAATTTCATGGCGGCACATTCCATGGCGGGACAATCACCCGACCGCTCCGTCATCTACTTCAGTCTTTGGACGTCGGCAGAGATAGAATTTTGGTGACTTCTTCCTCAATCAGCTTTCTCATTAGTTCTTACGAGACTCACCCCGTTCAGAGTGCACTGGCACTGCGAATCCTTAGTTAGCAATGATAATCCTAAGGATAAGATGAGACTCAATTATTAATCCGATATCGTCTAGTCCCAACAGTTCAGGGCAATGAGGTCAGAAATACCACTAAAAGGTTAAAGCTAACGCAAGTACCTACATACAGTCATGGCGACTCTGGGGGCTACACTGAAGATTGGTTCCTGCAGGTTAAGGGCTTCTGGAAGTTTAGACAAATTTTGTTAAAAGATTGTAATTTATATATGCCTACCGTGAATAAATATAGCCTATATATATATCACATCGCGAAATTTTCAGTCGACAAATCGCCATTGGCGACTAGACTGAGGCTGAGATTTAATTTTGAAGAACTGCTGAACATGAACAGGATGTTTGAATTTGCAATTTACTCAGAAGAGTTTGGAAATAACTGGAATTTGAATTTCCCACGCGGCATTGATTGATTTTGGTTGCCTGTGTTTTAGCTAATCGTTGTAATAGCTCCTGCAGTAACATACAATTTAGTTTGTGTGTTTACTCTTGCTTGTTTCGCTATTAATGCTTACAATCAGATATAGGCAATCAGGTCTTTCCGATTCATCATTATTACTATTATTATTATTATACTAGTTGCGTGTTAGGCCTACTACCGCAATGGTTTTTATGGTGGTAGTGTATTCGTACAGTTTTCATATACTTTTATATTCTATCTCTTCTTATAAGCTTCCACATAAATTATTTTCCTCTATGGAGGGTAAAACTGTACCGTAATTTCCCTGCTTTGAGTTTTTAGCTTACTGGTCAGTTTTCAATGAAGATGCTGGGGAGTACATCGGACAGAGTTTAATTACAAGAGAACGCGTACAGATAAACCAGTGTAATGATGCAATAAGGAAAACTGCCTCAGGGTGTAACAAGTTCAGTAAATCCCGATAAACTAAATCGTGAGACAGAATCCTGTAAGTTACTCCCTGTGTTGTTCTACTGGTAAATCTCGCAAAGCTCGGTGTTCGTTTTATTTTGTTTCTTTAATTAATGTGTTGTAAATGAGATTAACAAAGCCGTGCAGTTTAGGTTATTTTCTGATTACCAAGCGTTATGTACGCCTGAAGTTCGCTCCTAGTCATTTTAGACAATGGCGATTTATTAAACAAATACTGTTATCAGATTTACATATTTATAATTATGCATGATATTCTAATAAAGTAAGCTAATATTATACTGAACAAACTTAATATACAGTGTGAGTCAAACATGAAGCCACCGGACTTCCACCGTTAAAGCACACGCTCTTCACCCAGAATCGACCTGTCGATAGCTGGGACAGCTTTCATTTTCCTCCCCTACTTCCATGTTCTGCCGAGGATTCAAGGAAGAGAATACCCAAATGCAAAGAAGAATTTGAATATTTAACTCACTTATCTTAAAGTAAATGTAGAAAATGCTGTCCTAACTGAAATGTATGTATCTGACAAACTACGTGTACGATTTACTTGCTCTGGAGCTACGTATCTGTATATATATATATTTTTTTTAAATTTAATTCATATTTCATCAAGAAAATAATTATAATACCGGTAATCCATAATATGTATCGTATTATTTTTAATATACGATTATTATTAGCATATAGGCATGTCTTCAGAATGTTTGGGTGTACCAGTAGACTCTTGTAACAATTGAATCGTATGCATCTGTTTCTATGGTTCGATTAAGTCCCCTTGACTGATAATATGCTTAAACAATTATTATACTATTGGGTGACGTAGTGACGATGAGTTATGGAAAGTAAACAAGTCCGGCGTTTGCTTTTGCGAATGAGGAAACCATGAAAACCCAAGTCAAATTGGCCATCCACGAGGCTTAACATTTGAACCCATGACCTCTTACCTCCGCCACCTAGCTCGGATTGGTTTTAGTGTGTGCATCACGACTCAGGTGTACAGAATTGTAGAATAATAAGTTAACTATAGAAACAAAATTATATTATCATTTATATTTTAATAATTTCATTAATGTATGTTGACGTTATGCATTTAAGTTATAGCTTACTTATTTTGTCTTTATCTTAATACCTAATAATTTTATAACCTAATTAAATCTGTGTGACAAAAAAATGTCATCCAACTTCACTATAATGGAAATAGCCTATTCCCTAGACAAATTGAAAATGGACCCGAGAATATTACCCCCTAAATAACTTTTACAGAAAAAACAAGTTTCGTGATAAGTCCCCTTAATATTTTAGTTGTAGAAACCAAATTTTAGGGGGTCTAGAAAGATCCAGAAAATTCCAGAATAAAAAATTGAAGACGTAAATATAGTTAACCGTTTATCCGCTACGGATATCCAAAGATAAACGATAAACAGGTGACAGACAGACAAACAAACCTCGTTTTATTTTTCCTTCCGAGAAAATTATATTTCATCAGCATGTCTTTTCCGATTCCTTTTAGTGGACAAAACTGTGAATTAGCTTACTCTAATAATCTAGGGCAAGGCAATATCAACGCTTTTGAGGTTACGTCCCCTGTAATATTATAGAGACAGTTCGCGATTTGGTTAAAAGTATATGGCTAATTTTCATATAAAAAAAGTTTTGCATTATTTGGGATTTTCAAGTGTTTCTCTGCTTTACAAATGTTACAGTTTTATTTTAGGTTTAAAAATTATAATGCAAAAATATAATTTAAAACAAAATTAGAAAGACAGACATAAAAATGTTTTAAAACAATTTTATTCACTTGGAAAAAGGGGCGCGTCTCCAGAAGCAAAGCCCTTCAGTGATGGAATCTGAAATTACTATTATATGAATGAAGGACCCTTCACTTGATACAAAATGCAGTTTCGTTAGTTTCATTCATTAACTGTGTATTAATTTTTTTTTCTTTGACCATACTATAATACGCTTATTACGTGTGACATAACGATATTATAATGACACTCGTTTCGACATTGGTTTTCATTTCTGTGTTATCGATTATTATAGAACACGGAACGATCTTGAGACCTTGAGGGTAGAAGCTGAAATCTGCGCAATAAATAGTTTGTACTTAAAATAAAATCAATTCTGTTCTTGTTAATTTTAATAGCATACAAAAATGAATTAATTTCGTGTTGTCAAAATCCGTTAGTTTCATGAAACTTACAAAAAGGAAGCTTCCATTTGACTGACGACCTGAGCTGCCATCCGTCATAGAAGACAAAAACTACAACCAGCTCGTATGTTAATAAATGCCATAATAGGCTGGTTCCATAATGTACTATTTTGGGTATGACTTGTGTCCTTTTCCAAATTACTTATTTAATTGCAATTAATTGAAGAGAGACTACAATATATAGGCCTATATCGTCGAACACTTCTTTCATTAGTTGCTTTTAATGCTGTTTCTTTCCTTCTAATTGTAAGCTCCATAGAGTTGAAGGGACAGCCATTCACAAAAAAATTCATTGAAAGTTGTTCACATAATTCATGCATGCCACTTGTGACAGCTCACTTGTCTTAAACCCTAAATATACTGTAATATTAATTTCGAACATTGAACTCAAGGTTATGTGCCAAGATAATGTAATTTGCTTTTCGTAGAATCAGTTAAGTGGTCTTATCCATCTTCTGTGAGAATCTTGGAATAACGTCTATGCATTAAGTTCCTGTAACTCTGTAAGAAGCCCCCACCGATGGTAAGCTTGATTCGCAGTTCCGACGCACTATAATACAAACATTGGTTCGAATACCGACTTAAGCCAAATTACATGGGCTTAATTTAGCAACTGAGGTTCTTCGTGTCGAATGATATTATAGAAGGTAATATCAGTAATAATGACAATAATAATAGAGTAAGCTTTAAAACCTCAGTTCTCCTTTTAAGATAATCAATTTACAAGACTGTATTGTATGATTCATTATTTAATAGTATAATAATATTATTGTAAGTTATTATTCAACACCCCTGGCTTTATTTATTTTAATTATTTGAGGGTATAAGGAGGAAAATTACTTCATAATATAAAAAAATAACATAATTTGTAATAATAAGTATTATGTTAAATAATAAGTATGTGAGGCAAATTATAATACAAATTAATACAATTAATACAAATAAGGTAGTATAATGTGATAGTTAAATTATTTATTAAAAAGTAATGAAAACACAATATACTATAGGTTTTTTTTCCCCGAAGCACAACCGATATATTATTGCATATCCGATTTATTAACTGCCACATGATTTGCACTGAGGGAACGGTTAGAAACATGCCTAACCGATACTTTCTGCCGATATGAGATTTCGTTCGATATTTTTGAATACCTGTAAATTAGAATATGAACTGAATTTATAGGACATTCCTAATTTTATTCTTGTAGAGAAGAAATTGTTATGAGAGAAAGATGACGACCAGACACTTAATTACACAGCTCGTTAGCTTTGTTGGTGCCAATTAATTATGCAGTGCATGTGAATACCAATGCAATGGCGCAGTGATTCCTAACACTAAAATGAAAGTATAGGCCTAATTTACATAGGCTACATAAAATTACCGTCTACGTAGGCCCTACTTCAGAAGCTGAACTTGTTGAAATTATATATATTTAATAATTGATTTGGCCTACTTATACCTGACTTCCCACATTAGACAGATGATGTCCAGAATTAGTCCAGATGAGGGAAGGCGTTTAAGGGTGATTTATATGTCCAAGACATGTAAAATCAAATGAGCACCTCTGTAATTCGCCAAGAAATGTAAAGTCGGCGTGAAAATGTTTTAGACAGTGGGATGGATAGATAGGTATTATTCGCCTTAGAACCAGTCCTAAAGTAAACCAAGAAGAATTTCAAACTCTATAATTTTATTCGTATCGACTTAAGAGTGAGACGGACATACTTGTTTACTTTGTGACCTGTTCTAAAGGGAAAGGTAGGCCTACCTACCCATCCCATTGTTTAAACGAGACTTGCGCGCCAACTATGATGAGTAATGACTAATGACTTGCTCAGACGCTATCAGCTGTTTGTGCCCTTCGCAGAATCCAGGGCAGTGCTCACTAAAGTAATTTTACTTGGAAGTCTGAGATATCGATAGTTTGGATTACGAAAGCCTGGTTAGGGTGCAGAGAATTGACAGGAAATCTACATACTGACTACTAAATGCGGAGGCTAATCCCATATCCTCTGGATATGAAAATCAAATTAGTTATTCGGCTCGGTAACCATGGATAAACACATAAAAGTCTCAGTCAGTTTAGCTAGGCTGGTGGTCGAAAATGGACCCTCCCAAACGCAAATAATTGATTTATAATACCACTTTATAAATAATATTACTGCCTGATCTCCTTGTGCCTACCGCTCACAGGTTCGAATCCTGGTCGGGACAAGTTACCTTGGTGGGTTTTTTTCTGGGGGTTTTCCTCACCTGTGAGACAAAATATTAGGCCCTTGTGGTCCCCAGATATCATCTGGCCGTCATTATCATCTTCATCCCATTCTCGCCTTGTTTGGAGTGAGTGTGTGTGTGAATGGTGTGTCTCGTCATATGTGTTCGTGTTGTCTCTTAGGTGGCCCCGGCATTGGGCTGATCACTCATCCGGGGAAGCCCTCCATGCCCTTGTCTGGTCAAAAAAGTATATCTGTGATCCATAGATAATCCCTCTCCCGACAGGTCGCGGCCCTGTAGGCCCGGGCGGCTTGGGTCCTTAAATCTTAAAAGGGAGAGTTAAAACTAAGACGAAAGAAAGAAAGAAAGAAAGCAAGACCTCCTTGTTTGTTTACTTATAGAGTATAAAAGATCAAGATCTCATGAAAACCACTAAAACTAAAGTCTCTTCCTCACAGTATTACATATCCATTACTTCAAAATTAAAATTGTGAATTTTTGTGACCAATTGGAAATAATGGAATCATTAGCAAATAAAAGTAGCACATTTAGCCTATAATAAGATGCAACTGTATTCTGGAACATTTTCAGTGTTACTATAAGACGAGCAATGCAATATGCATTGACGCAATCTGTGAAAGATGCCAGGAGGGGTCTGGTTAACTTCTGCTGCAAACAAATGCGCTTTCTTATAGAAAGTTTATTTTCAATCAAATAACAGACCACACGATTGCAGGTTTCAAAATAGACGCATGTTGATGCATAATTCAGGAAGTCTCCTTCTTCTCGTATCTATATTTAATATACTTCCTGTTACTACAGAATTCCTTCTCTGCACAAGCCTATCAAAACGGAGATATAATCGTTCCTAACAAAACCTAACAAAACCTCAACTTCCAAGTATGAAGGAAGACAGAAAGTACAAATAGGGAACTATAAATTTGAAACAGTTAACCAGTTTACATACTTGATGTCTATACTTCAGAATCCAGATGACTATGGATAATACACAAGAGATTAAACAGAGAATTGATTTGGCTCATAGAGTAAAACCTGTGAAGTTGACCACCTCTGTAACATGACCACCAGCTTTAATTGACCGCATTGTCATGGAACTGGCAAATTCCCATTTGTTTATATGTATAAATTACTCTCTTGGCCGAGTGCACCAACCTCGGTATTCAGAATACCATGGGAAAGTTGCTTAGTTTATCCCGGCAAAGTCATACTTTCGTTGCACCGTGCTCGGTTTCGACTTTACCGCGGTAAGATGCTGATCGGCCGTGAATGAGCTGTAAAGTGAGAAAAAAGTGGTTTTCTTTCCAAGATAGAGATAAGCATAATGTATAATATTTTCCATATCTAGGCCAAAAACTAATTGAACATAATTGATTAACGAGAGACAAGTAGGATCTATTTGAAGAATGAGCGATGATACATATCTTTGCATTACTGTGCTGTAACATCGATTGAAATGGCCTTCCTTTCTTACCTCAACCAAGCCAGGTCCATCCAGTAGTAGGCGTAACCAACTGCTTTTCACGATTGGTACAGTATCTATGGTGTTTGAATTTAATACGCAATATAATATTCCATTTCATCCTTATGAACATTTATTACTGAACAAAAATGCAACAAATAAATGAAATATGGAAAACCAGTGGGCCTAGGCCAAATTTACAGCGAAGGGCTGCATGCATCACGATATAGCCTGTGTACCGGTATATAGGATATTATGTAATCAATTTATAATTATAATAGCCCTTTCGTGGCTATGTACATGACTGCACCTAAAATTTTCACTAGTCGGACGGGAATAAAAGTGAGGCTATGTCGAACTCAGAACAGAGATTTCGTGGTGTTGCTTTGCCTTGGCAAGGTTGCCTTGGATTGCACAATTGTGAGAATTATTCTTTAAAAGATAAATGTTATTTTATTGAAATGTACAGACTGTTAGAGAGGATTACATTAACACAAATAATTATTCCTACCAAGAATGTGTGTAACCGGCCTAAGAGAGTCATCGTGGCTGGCAGACGTGCAGAGAGAGAGAGAGAGTGAGAGAGAGAGCGAAACTAGCGGTCATGGAAGAAACCAACACAAATTGCTCCATGGGAATGGCTTGGAATGGCTGCATAGCAAAGTAACCGCGATATATTCAAGCGTTTGGAAACCGCGGTATTATAGCAATGGTGCACAGGTTTCCTTAGAATACCCCGGTATTACTTTTACCCCGGTCTCGAAACAGCTGAGAAAACCGGAGAATGGTGCACTCGGGAATCAAAGTTGACCTGTTTAACTTGTATATTGACCACCATCAGACACGATTTTAAGAACTTTTAATCTGTAAAACTTGACCACTATAATGGTATTTATCGAAATGTTGAAGCACTGTACAGAAATTCCTTACATTGAAGTCAACTTATACGTATCCTTCAATCTTATCCCACCCCTCAGAACTAAAAAAAAAAGGGCAGTAGCAGTGGACACTATCTGCTAGCTATTGTTAGGAGTCGTGTAACTCTCAAATTCCTTATATTGAGGCCAACTTGTAATCATCCTTCATTCTTACCCCTCCCCTAAGCACTAAAAGAAATCAGCACTAGTGGGCACTACCTGCAGCTATTATTAGGAGTCGTGCACTCCTTCAAATGTAAAATTCCTTCAGTGGCAGAACCTGAAAACTAATTAGGGAGATTCAATACAGTCAAACTTCCGTGTAGCGATATTTGTTGGACCTAGTAGACTGAATTGTTATATCGGTGTTAGTGTTATATTGAGGGGATTTTATTTACCTCATACTCGGAAGACTACATGCTTACTTTCTAATCTATGGAATAATTCAAGGAACAGACTTACAAAAGAAATCACAAATCCAAACCTTAAAGACCGATAATATTGTTTCTAAACTTACTAATTCAGACTGGTTTAACATCATGAAACACGAAAGATTTTAGCCAAGGCATAGGCATACATAATACAGTCTAATGGAATGATAATTTTTTCACACTGGCCATGTGTAGGGTAAGGCGGAAAGGTGAAGTCAACTGAAAAATCCAATGCCATAGTCGGGATTTCAACCAGGCTCTTTGGCTGTTCCGTGCCATTGCTCTTACCAATTGAGCTACCTTTGCAACATGCCGGTGCAACAATAAATTCTCCAACTGACTCACAGTTTAATCTTATTTTCTTCTACTTACTAATGAATTTTGCCATCTATTTATGGGCGTGTTTGTGTGTCGGGTTCTCTCATCGTGTTATTATCTATTTTCGTGATAGCGTTTTATCCAATGTTTATTTGTTTAAATACCGGTCCAAGTTCTAAAATACAATTTTGAAGCTGTTAGCTTTTTCCCTTTTTTCAGCTCTTAATGTTGATAACAGAAATATGATGATCTCAGTTTCTAAAATAACAATGTAACGACCTAATATGAGCAAATACTACGTCCATAGGAACAATATTAATGAATTATTTTTTTTTTCCATTGCTAATGAGTAGCTTAATGAATTTGATTATCTTTATTTGCAAGCCTATGACCTTGATTCAGATTTAACCGAGTATATTTTGACAATTCAATATTTTAGGATGTTTGTGGGATAGTGATCATACCACTTCCACGCTCAGCACCGGGTTAAGCAGTTCTAGCTCTGGTGAGAACTTGGACATGTAAACGCTGTTTTTACTTCTGACAATATTAATGTTAAGTGAATTATGAATTATTGTGAAGCATACGAGCGGCCCACCGTGGTTCGGATTTTACATTAGTTTGTATGTCCCGGCTACTCAGTAGACTTATCAACCTACAATAGCGGCATCGTCTATATCCACTAGGGTTCGGCTAACACTGTCCCACGGTCATTCATGATATGGTTCATAATGTGCTGCGTATTATTGTAAAATAAACAGGCTTATGAAGAAGCACCAAAAGAACAAGTAGAAAATTATTTCAGTCTCTTTAACCCTTAAAGGACGTGATTACTGAGTTACATTAACATGGACTGAGGTCCGGTCGACCGCTCAGAGCTAACGGACATTTTTACCAATAAGAAACTTAGACTGAAATTGCAAAATGTTAATTTCATTATTTTTAACGCAAATTGACTTCTAGATTATTAATTAATAAAGCATTATTCTTACATAATCATTTTAAGTAGGTTTTCAGAGCACACATTTCAGTCACTGCATCGCAAATGCAATGAAATGCACTACTTCGAAGATGTGTTAAAAATTTTTCAAATTAATAACTAATTAGTACAAAATCTTACCTAGTATCGTCGTTAACATAATTCAAATCCAGATATTAATTACAGTTCACCATAATAAGTGGTTGTGTTCAAAATTGCAGTAGCTTTACTTTCATTTTCCTCTTGGAAATGAGACATTCAGTCATTCTCTCAAAATATTCACTGCAATATTTCACCGAGATAATTTCATCATAATTGTCATCGCACAGCCTTAAAACTCTTGGCCTAACAGTTTCTTATGGTCCCGGCTGTTCACTAATAGTTATTCACAAAATAATACGCTAAGAAAGAAACTTATTTAACCAGGAGGCATAAGGTCTCACAGATCACTACAAAAATAAACTGATTTCAAGTACGGCTCCCTAAAACCAACGGTATATGAAACATATAGGGTGATAATGGATCTTGGGAAAAGAAGGTAGCGTAAATAATCCACCTGTGAAGACAATACTCTGACAGTAGCAATCGGATTATGTATTTACTGCGGTCACACAGACCTCACATCCATTATTATGATAAAAACATTTCCTGGAATTAAAATGTTAGATACATCTAGGTACCGCAACATTTATTAATTTAAAATTATTGTTGAGCACAAAGATTTAATTGATTTCCCTGATTACCTTAAAACAATTCCTAGCATTTGCTCTATTCTAATTATGTGTCTTACCGAGAAATGTTACTACAAAGAAAACACTTCAATTAAAATAAAAGGAAGAAAGGACTACAACACACTGCATGTACCAATTACTCTTTTGCAGTGCCCATGTAAAAGTACATAACTCTTTCAGAGATCTTGATATGAAAGACTTGTTAGAGCAACTCCAGCATGAATATGAATAGCGAACGCGCTGCAAGGTGAGGCTTTGCAGCAGCCTGGAGATTGTGTTCCGGGAAAATGGTTGCGGGCGATGGCTCTGCTTTGTCTTGCAAGAGCATAGACATCACAATGAACTGAATGCATGATAATGGCGCCCCCCCCCCCTCATATGCTCGGCTACAGATCAAACTCTCTGCCCTTGGGATCTGAAGCGGACAATCTGAGAAGAAGCACCTCCATCACTTCCGCATTGTCTTCACTGACATAAACCGGCCAGGGCATAATTTAAGCTTTGCTGGCACATCGGACAAGACGTCAGATAAAGTTCAGTACGTAATCGATGTCAAGGAAGTCCACGATCTTCTAGATACTATAGCCAGTGGTAATCTTGTTATCCACGCGCATCGATCGAAAATATTCAGAATGTACATAACTGGGCTCAGAATTGGATTCAAAGAATGAAAATGTGAATGTTTCCTTAATTAAGGTGGTCGTATGTGAAGAATATCCCGGTTTGTTATGTAATAATAATACTTTTAATAAGTAATTGCATTAAATCCATCACCACAAATTACAATGATAAAATCTTTACAAATGTAGATTCTAATGTCATCCGAAAAAGCAAAGCTTGTGCTCGGGAGTTGGTTCAGTACAATACACTAGATTACACTAAAATATTTACAATAATCCTGGAATGACAACTTAGAAAAGTATGGAATATCTCTGAATACTATTTCCTCTTGTCCACAGGTTAGTAGTCTACTTCAACACGTTAACACTAACAATAGGATGCTCAAGGAAGTGGAAGCCGTACTGGGAACCCAAGGAGGTAGTGAGACCATAATTTCTATAATTACCGGAACGGAGAAGGTAAGAAGATGAAATATCGTAAGCAAAATCAGAAATATAAATAATATTTAAAAAACATATAAAATATATATATATATATTGAAAATATATCTCAAACATGTAAATATTTGCTTACCAGATAACATTGATTAAAGGTTGGTAATCATTTATAAATACCACTAATTTATGTCTAAGATTCAAGATATTATTATAATCCTATATTCAAATTCTACTTAAACAATAATAAATTGTAATGCTATTCAGTTTCCGTCAAATACTAGTGTCGCTTCGATATGATTAATATCCTAGAAACATCGAGGAGCCAAGTCAAATTAAATCCTCAAGAACCAGAAATTCAAAATATTCAAAGTGACTAGAAAATCTGCTTTCCAGAAAATAACTGGGATACAATAATTTATTCTGAAACAGGAATAATCTAGCTCTTCAGAAACTTGAATTACTGACAAATGTAAACATTAAATATAGAAAATTTATAATTACAACAATAGAAATTACACGTTAATAATAATAATAATAACTCTGGCAATAATATATGAAATTTTAATGTAAATTGTGAGAGGAAACTAAAAGAAATTATATTTTTAGTTCGATCATACTATAATTCGCTTATCACATGTTATGAAACGGTACCATAATGATATATTTTTCGGTTCAGTTATTCAGAACACCACTTATTATTATCGAACACAGAACTATCTTGAAACTGTCTACGATCTAGTACTTGGTTTATGCAGCATAGTCTATTTCTATAATTTGAAGTTGTAATAGGCCTACAGCAGCTCAGAAGAAAGCAGATCACTTAGACACAGAGGGAGCTGCTATGAGCATTTTTGTTCTCACATGGCGCTATCCCGGTAGGCCTATTGCTAGTGGCATGATAAAACAGTTTCATAGTTCAAGTATCACTCCAAATAAAGTCGAATTTCCTTGGCTTGGTTTAGATTGGATAGCAAGCATACCATAATGCATGGTTAGGACGTGGCTGCCTTCCACCTTGGAGGGATTTTTCAGTAGTGGAAGTCATAAGCTTAAAACGAGGATGTGCTGCAAATACCTCATCATACATTTAAAATAAAGAAAATATTGATAGGCCTACTTACATAATTAATACCAGTAAGAATCAGCAGTAAAGTAATCAAGTCCGGCCAGTGTAGTTAGTTACTTTATTTGCTTACACAGAAGGCTGTTTTTCACTATATATATTATAATTATAAACATTTTTTTTTAATTCAATACATTTCAATTTACTTAATTTCTCTAAAAGAGAGAGGTAAAACGAAGGTAAAAGAAAAAGATAATTTACTTAACCCTTTAAATAGAAAATATGTAATATACAATAATAAATGTCACAATTTTAAACATTTTTACAAACTTATGCTTTATTAACACAATACATCTGAATATTTTTTACTGTACGTATAAAATCAATCACTGAATAAATTAGCTTACTCTTGCTAATATATAATTCAATTAAAATGATAACTAAATTTAAGAAAGTAAATATAGAAATTTACAGAAAATGAAGATCGTTTACATTATAAAAGTTGTTTCCTAAAAGAGAGGATTTAAATATAGCCTATTCTTAAATGAAATTTATGTTTTATGATGTGATATGAGAGGGAATGAGTTAAATATTTTAGAAATTTAATAGTGTCGAATATATGGTTGGAGTGTGTGGCGCATCACTGTCCCAAAATACATCGAGGTTCCGTGACCCAAAAGGAAAGTGAAATTTCCAAGACAAACTGAACACAGAAATTTATTAAGTTTAGGCATACAAACAATTTAGATTATTACTACAGAACGCAACATTAAATGATATTTAGAAATTACAACCGAATTACAGGTGTGAAGTAAAAGGCCTACTCGAAGAATAAAATATTCAGTTAAGTTCAGCTGAAGGCGACTTTACCAAATTTCCATTTTCTGGTATAAGGCTGAAGGCCTATTCAGACATATCAGAGTACATATATTGGGCTGAAGGCCATGCTATACATTATTGCTTAAACTGGTAGGCTGAAGGACAAGTAGTGTGTACCGCTGGTGGGCCGACATAATAAAACTCAAAGTAATAAATCCTATCATTTTAAACTAACAGGAGAGACCCACCAGAAAACAATCAAAAGGAACTAAACTTAAAACATACCAGCCAGAATTACTTTAGGGCCCATTAGGTTATATCTTACCGACCGGCAACATCAGATGTTACACACTCTTAACTCCTGAGCAAAACTACCAGCAGGAAACGCCCCCCAAGAACAACACCGCGGTAAACCGGGTGGCATGCCGAGAAAAAGAATTAATAATTAAATAGCGGAAGTTACAGAGAGCGCAAGCAAAAGATAACCGGAGGAAACCAAAACCAAAACATAAACACACTACATGGACACAAAACAAAGAAACAGCATCACGGAAGGATCGCTAGCAAGATGGACACGCGTAAGTACCAAAACAAGTGATTACAATTGATTAAAACATACATGAGCATTTACTGGTTCGCGAACCACTCGTGGTCCTTGACCTTCCCGCATAACACGCAAGATGGCATTGCGGACATTCGGTGTACGTGGTGGATTATTCCCATGCATGAGTCATACTCTCTTTGCAAGCAGTGACGGGTGGCGACACAGTTCCGATTGAAAAGGCGTTATGACACATTCTAAGCCTTTGTATAATGAAATAATTGCACACGTAAAAGAATAATTAAAAATACAAGATTGTTTGTATTATTTGTTTCTTGTAGTGTACATTTTAATGTGAAATTAGTGTTTCCCTAAGAATGAGCAACCGCCACTGCACTTATTGTCTGCTTGTGTCTCCATCTATCCGTTCTTTTCGAACTATGTGTAAGTTGACAAAAGTTTGCGGGTTGCATGTCAATGGATAGGGGTTTGCCCATGTCTGGATTAAAATAATAGTGCCGAAAATACCAGCGGCACAAATGTTAGCGAGTGCTGTGCTGTTTTCATTCCGAGTGTTGTAAGAATGATATAATTGATTTTATTTAAATAATCATTATTAAAATATTCTTCCCTCTTGTGGGGCAAATTCTGAACCATGAACAATGTTTTAGAAAACGCAGGAGTAACCTAGTAGTAACTAGCTAGTCTCGCTAAATCCCTCTGCAGTTCATCGTGTTTTTTAAAAAGAAATTACTGGCTGAGGAAGGCCTGATTTCACAACGCAGATAAAATTGGGTTACTGCGCATGGACAGACTGAGCTTCAGACAATGTAGCGAACTGCGATAAAGAAGTTACTGATATTACGGACTCGCAAGACAACAAATGAGACCGTGCCCGGAAGGGCTTAGTTCAAAATCTACGTAAAATGAAATGCAGCATTGCGTTGGAAAATTAATATTACACGAAGAACAGAAAACAAGCCGTGTGCTGCAGCACTGTAGCACAATAAAAACCGCCTCTGGCGCCGTGGAAGGTTTCCTTGCAGGGTTCAGGAGTGGGTGTTTGTTGCCCTTTCTTCTCCATTCCGCGGCATCGCCCTTGGACGAAAGAGCCTTGGACGAGTCGTGGTCATCACCCCATGGTTTCGTTCCGGGTCTGGACCTGCCTTTGAGTTAATAGATCGTCATCATCATTTTTATTTTACTTATACTTGTGAAAATGGAGCCAAAATATTTTAATACTTATTTACATCACTTCCTAAATATTGATGCAACGAGTATTCACACATGCGTGAATAGTGAAATTGCTCATGAGAGGAGAGGAAAGACAGCATATTTTAACTTCCAACTGCATACGTATTTTCACAGCGGTGGTTTTCAGTTGTCTCCTTGCGCTTCCGCTTCTCGGTGCGCAGGCGTCAATTAGAGAATTTCTTTACAGCTGATAAATGGATACGCTGGCCACAACACGCTGCGAGTGTCGGATTTAATTCCTTCACACAGACACGTACAACACAACACAGCCTCACACTCAATTCCCGTTACACTCACTTGCTTCCAAGTGTTTCTCCTCGTTCCTTTATTCTTCTCAATCTCCCCAAGCTCTTCCATCTTTATCTTAGAAATTCATTTTTTGGATTCTTTAATAATCTCTATCTCTTCTCTATATATATAAAAGGCTTTGTCCTGACTGACAGGAATCAACGTACAGCCTAAACTATAACAGGTAGAGACTTGGAATGTTGATAGTACCTTCGTTTCATAATGTAGGTGCTCACTAAGTAAGGATTTTGCAAAATTTTGATTCTAAATGCCAAAAATTAAATGTTTTTGAAAATACTTAATCCCTTTTTACATAGAATTATCAATTCCAAATCACAGAATATATTGTTGCCAAATGGTATCAGATGAGCTTGGAAAAAACAAATGAATTGCACTTTTGACAAATAAGAGAAGTTATCAAAATAATCCATGTTATAAATAAATATTACAGAATGAAATCCACTAAAATAATGGAATCACATAACTTTCTCTACCCTGGACATAGAGAAAACAAAACGAGGTATGGTAATGTGTATATTATTATATTATATCGCAGGTTTTTGGAGAGAAAAGTATGAAAGTGATAATGCTTTCTGTTTAATTTCATCTCCAAAACGGCTTTATGGTAACATAAGAGTGGGAAATTTCCCGCCTCGATATTACAATTTTATGTTACAGGAATTTCTGTTTCTTCTTATTTAAACCTATACCAGGCTTGCTGTGCACTATACAAGCGATGGGATGCAACATTCTAGATCTTCTTATGAACCATAAAAAACTATATGAAGCGTTTTCTGAGGGAATAGTTTGAGTGTAATAAGTCGTTCTTCCTATTTCAAATTATAAATGCCTATATAAGGACCTAGAATTTAAAATTTAAAATCCTTCATAAGTTAATTTCCAATTACAAAATACAAAACCCGGGCGACGCCGGGTCTTTTAAGCTAGTGTACTATAAATTGTAAGGGGAACAACATAATGTAACAAAGATTCTCAATCTACAAACAAACAAAAAACGCTACGTATTACATAACAGGTTCCGCACATGATACTCATTGCAAATTTTATATTTTATCAATGTAAATATGTTTAACTCTCACAAATTTCTACATTATTATTTAATCAGATTTAAGGAAACCCTCAAATTTTACCAAAATAAAACAGATTTTTACCTGTACAATACAAGGTACAACTATGGTCTTTCAGAGGCTAGGGTTAGATTTGTAAGTCAATAAAATGGTTTAATTCATAAGCTATTAGCGTGTCCGATAGACTACCTCAAGATTTGCATAATGTAAGCCAAGCAAAATTTTAATCTGATTTGTTTAATAGGTTATTCAGCCATCCGTTTTACAGAATTTGTGATAGAGCCCGGATTTGTGTGCAAAATGCATGTTCTTATATTTATGTATTTAAAAGTATGCGTATTTTATTACACTTAAATTTCCAGACAGTATTACCAGTATTTGTTAATGCATATAAATGCATATTCCGAGGGAAAATGGATGTTTTAAGTTTTAATTTTCATATGCACCTGCGACATCATGCGATGTAGAAAGGAAGAAAGGACATTTTCATGGTATAAAACCTTCTTCACTGACAGACGTAGGAGCTTCACGTATTAAAACCTCAGGGCAACTTTCCTTATCTACTGTAATAGCTACGAATAAGGTAAGATTATCCCCCCAAAAATGATTAATTTTATTTTTGTTCATTTGTTTTTGTTCATTTGGTGCATACTTGCGTGCATATTTCATTATGCATACAAATCCGGGCTCTGGTGATTAATTACCTTGCTGAAAATATATTTTAAGTTCTTTCTAAACGTATTTTCATATTGTACCCACTGCGTTGGGTAAATTTTCCCAAATCGCAACATTTGATGTAAAAGGTTTCCTTCTTCTTGTTATTGTCATCTTACGGCATATGAAGAAACTACCAGCCCCGGATGTCAATATTGAACAATAGTTTAGTTTGTTGAGTTTGTCGAACCTAGAACCAAAGATACTACCCATGCTCGATGATAATAAAATAATAATATTAATAAGCCCATAGCTTCCCTAGCGGGAAAGGGTCTTCTACCTTCGAGTAGGGCTAGCGCAGTCAAACTCACAGGGAGCTTTGATGTAACTCTTGAGTCTTTACCTAAATTATTCTGTATCTATTTTCATATACATTCACTGTATCACTTCCACTCTTTGTTGCACACCTCATTTCATTTCACTTTTAAGTTCTATCTATTTTCTAAATTGAACATTAGATAGTTCTTTCCATTTTTTCTGTCCTTGACTATTCTGCTTCCAAAAATTTTTGTGCCCATCTTCGTCTTGATCTACCTCTGCTCCTTCTGCCTTTCCTTGGGTCCCAAACTATTGTGGCGTATGCCCATCTTTCTTGGTTGAGTCTGGCTGCGTGTCCTCCCCGTCTCCATTTTTAGTCTTGCTGCTATCTTGGCTGCATCTTCTGCACCGCTCATCATTCCCAAATCTTCGTTTCTTACCCTATCTTGGAGACTAATTCCTAATGTCTTCCTCTCCATTTTACGTTGACACGTTTGTATCATTTTAGCATTTGCATTTTTCAGCGACCGTACATAAGGACCGGTATAACGCAGGTGTTTAGGGCTTCCAATCATTTTCACACTGATGTCCTTGTCCATTAGAATGAATTTGAGATTCCAGAACGTGCCCCATGGTAGACATAAAGGTTGTCGCTCACTTGCCCGAGCAGACCGAGCAGAAATCAGTAGCCGTGGCAGTTTCAACGCTCACTATGCGGAATTGTCTGGCCCGTCATCAATCACTCTAGCGTCAGTCGTTGAGTGCGGTAGAAGCAATGGTTCAGTTCTTCAATATTTCACATAAATTTGCAAATTATATAGTAATGAACCATTCCACATCTTTAATGTTTTAATACAACCTCTCATATGATATTGTTCCTAACATTGAGGTAATTATTTATATTACTTTCGTATAGAGTAATTTCTTCAAGCTTTCATCTATGCTGGGGTACGCCGTGGTGTAGTGGTTATGGCACTGCGTTACAAACCGCGGGTTCGATTCCCAATGAGGTCGTTGAGATTTTTCAATTGGCTTAATCCCTCTGGTGGCACTATGGCCAGGAGGTCGACTCAGCCTCTAACAAAAATGAGTACC
Organism: Ectobius pallidus; assembly: GCA_964059195.1. Taxonomy (NCBI): domain Eukaryota; kingdom Metazoa; phylum Arthropoda; class Insecta; order Blattodea; family Ectobiidae; genus Ectobius; species Ectobius pallidus. The sequence continues at coordinate 47,546,208 of CAXKWD010000001.1, read as the reverse complement.
AGGAGTATTCTTAGGGGTAAATAACGGCCGGTGCATAGGGCTGACAACCTTGCCACCTTCATGTGCCGTATGTCTCAATCCGGGAGCTTAAACTTCCTGGAAACTATATGGGTCTGATTGGCTCATACAGGGATCACTTGACTTAGGGCCTACCTTTAATTTTATCTATGCTATTTCACATTAGTGAATAATTCATTATTAATATTATTATTATGGTCATTGTAGGCCCACTCTGTTTATAATATTGATATAGCATGTTATATCTAAAAATGGTAAGCAACACTGATATTATAAAAATCGGAAAATTTAGCTTTATTTTATACCAACATTAACTGTAAAACTAAACTCTGCATGAAATAGGGATGATGGAGTATGATGGATAGCCTATTCAATAATTAAATAAATAATAAGATAATATTGATTAGTATTGTACTCGTGCATTACTTTAATGCTCCAATTTAAAACACATGCGAAAGTAACCAGGATTATTCTTAGTAGTTATGCCGTTATAAATAAATAGCCTATTAATGTTTGGTATTAAAGTGTTGAAATATCTTACTTCCGATTCGTTAACACATCTCTCGCAGTAATTGAATTTTTTAAAATTTATTGTTGTACGACTTGTCTTTGCGTAGGCCTATGCTTGTGCTATTAAATTGACCTCTTCCATCCATTTACTTCCTCTACCCATACCATAAATACTGTAGATAGAGGAAGTATTATGCTCGACCATGAAATTGAATGTTGAATTTTCAACAATAATACACATTTGCAGATCCCCTCAATTCAAAAATACAATTTTCAGAAATACGCCTTTGTAAGTCTGTGAGAACTCTTCAGCTGGAGATGAAAGCTCATATAAAAACAAAATTATATTTTTGAGTTTTATCTTCTGGGGATGTGATATGAAGATCGACGGTGATTTTTCTTACTTTTACTACCACTTTACATGACTGAACAATTTATTTCTGTTCTCGAAACTGGTCTAACGATTTTGTTTAAATTTTGTAACACGAGATACTTCTTATACCAGGAACTACAACTTTATTTCGAACATTTTAAAAATTAAATTGATTGAAGTGTATTTATAACCAATTCATCACATAGGCCTACTCAAACTCTAGTTTTAAGTCTTGCCTCGCGAATAATACGACTTTTTATGAGGCTGAGACAACTGAAAGCGCACTACTGCAACTAAGCCGTTTACTTTATACTCTAATACGAAGGGTAAAGGAAGTAATGTGAGTGTTTGACATCAGATTTTTAGTGTAAATAACCAATTTCTGAAGCAGAAACCACACAAATGCATGTTAGAGTAAGGAAGCTTTCTTGAGTCTGAGTGCCCAGGGTCACTGACAGGGTTGCGAGCGAGTCTTGACGGTTAAATGAGTAAAATGAATGAGGGTGGTCATCCGAACGCTAGCTAAAACATACGAACGGTACCGAACACCATTCGAAGCATCGGAAGTTTCGGCTCAAAACGGATCGAGGGAACAGCTTCCCGTCTTCCGCGGAATGACGGACCTTCTTGCTGGGTAGGTAAGCGTTCAGCCATCAAGAAACATGCAAACTATTATTTTCCGTGTCCTTCTGCTCGGTCTGCTCGGGCAAGTGAGCGTCACCTTTATTGTTCTCCGGAGTTCTTAATCCCTGCTTCAGTAAGACTGATTATTGGCCCAAGTAAATATATTACTTGCAGTATCGGCGTGCCGTTTATTTTGATGGTACCCAATGAATAGGTAGATAATGAACCATCACAAGAATGACTGAGCGCCGGAGACTGTAGCGATTAAAATCTACTACACCCTATTTCGGAAGGGAGGGAGTGGGAATCTGCCCAATGTGGAAAGTAAATAACACCTGGGTTTTATCTTGTCAGAATGTGGAGTTACAGAGCGTTGGAGAGTTATGATGCTTCCAGAATTTGTTTTTTGAACTCGCGAAGAAATAGGGAGGCAGGTCTATACTTATTGTTGGACGAACACAATTAGGATGGACTATGTAGATTTCCCCAGAAATATAGATGTCTTGAGAGAAAGCCATTTTCTGGAGAATAGATAAATGTATTATTTTTTCGTAGTTAGGTCTATGTGTTTCTATGATAATTTTTACTTTGCTTGGGGGTGAGAAGTTACGTCTGTGAATACTCTTAGATATAGAAATAAATTAATGAAGTTTATTTGTTTAAATTGGCATTTTGGGGATTAATAATTTAAGTGTAAGATGTGAGTAGGCCTACCCTGATTAATATTAATAATGTGGTTTAAGTGTCAAAAATTTTGTGAGAAATAAATATTCATTACTGCTACTTCTTCTGCTTCTACTACTACTATACATTGATTTAAGCTAATTTCTAATAATAGAAATGTAAGGTGTCATGTACATCGGCACACGTGCACATCGGCATAGTAGCATTTTCGTGCACATCGGCATAGTAGTTTTATCTTGTAATATTATCGTGCTCATCGCCGCACACCCCGCAGGGGTAGGGGTGGACATAGAGACAAAGTCCGAATTGCTGCGACTGTATAATTACATTAGGCCTTCATACTCAAGTATTTACAGAAATTACACTACCTAGGCCTACTCTAGTTTATGAACATAACCTAAGCTACTCAAACATTTCTTTAAGTCACCACCATTTCTCAAATTTTCCAGTATGTGGCTGATCCAGTCGTCCAGATTAATATAGTTTAACTTTCTTCTCTTCTGGCAGTTGCCGCACACTTCTTGTTTTCTGATGGCATGGAAACTCATTGTGGCATCTTCTTTTAGCTAATTTACCAGAGAGAAAATATGTGGCGTTATCATTGATATTGTGGTGTTCAGTCGATGATGCCAACCTTCAACGACGTTGTTCGTTCGGTGCCGCTGGTCACTGCAGTTTCATAGTTTCTTAGGGACGTTATGATTTTCAAGCCATTGTTCAATAAAATATTCATTGAACGCCTCTATATTTTTTTTCTTGTTGGGCATTCCCACATTATGACCAACCATCCGTCTTCAATATACTCCAGTGGCACAAGTGCCAGTGAAGCACACATCCGCACATGTTTGCGTACATCTTCGTTGTTAATAAACTCTGTCGCCATGACTAGAGCTTGTACCTTACGCCAAATAGCCTGGTTAAAGTGATAGTTGCACCCTGAGTCCCCAGCATTGGGGAATTCATCCTTCAGAGCATTCACAGCCGCAGTTTTGAAATCAACTTTCAGCATTTTCAGGTTAGCTTGACCACACCACGTAGGCCTATTTACGAATGAAAATAGGTGCTATACGTGACCTCTCGTTTGTCGGGAAACAGTGCATAGAGGTACGACGTCCTATGTCTGCGTGTATCGTATAGAGCTGTGCAAAATGTTTATAGCAGCTCTTGAAAGTTCCATCCATCAACCACTCTTGGCTTTTTGTTAGTGCTTGCCTCAAACCCTCGTAGCCGAAGCACATAATTCGTTTCTCTTCTTCTAATCTGTCGTATTGCAAGAATGATGTTCCATCTTCAAATTGGAGAATATCGTCAGGGAAAGAGATATTGCTAGGCATTGGTGAGTCTTGTTTAAGTCCGAGGGCTTTCCTTCTCGTCCTATTCAAATATCCTTTCTTAACGCTATACAGCGGAATCGCTGTTACCATATCTAAACCTTATAATCACATTGTCTATTATACTCGTATTCATTGAGATATACAAATAATAGGATAATGGAGGAGCTTTTTTCTCCTTTGCCTTCGGATAGGTACATGAATTATAGAAATAGAAGTTGATAGATGTGTCTGAAGTTCCAACGCCAGAACAAATTAATGGACAGACACAGACACGTTTCCCAGAATTGTATTTTTGGATTCAAATGCCCTCAACACATGTAGGCCTATTAATGTTGAGAACTGGACAGTGAATTTCAGAGTCTCAACACAGTAACTTACTTTATCTGTATGTGCGCGCGCGCGCCTGCGCCTACTCCTCTGATGAATTTAGCTCGAGATCTAAATGTCGTAAACAAACAAAATACAAAATTACAATATTTGAGTTTTAATGGTTGAAGGTAAGATTTTGGCACTTAACCTGAACTACATATTTCGAGCGGTAATCAATCACATACCCCTCAAACTCCGTGTCTGCAAGTCAGACTCGCTAAGGCCTTAAAGCCCCGGGGATGACAATAGTGATATTAATACCGGAAAATAAGTAAAATATTTAATTTCATGCCCAAAAATTAATGAAATTACGATAGCTGAGTTCTTTGCACTATAAAGAGCATACAATAAACGTGAATTTGAATCTGTCTGCCTTCTAAAGTTGAACGTCTTTCAGGTGTATCCTGAAGAAAAGTTCTTTGAGATTACAACGTAAAGTATCATTATAATAAAACAGAATGGCTCTGGCCTTTCGATATTGACTGGAATGATCACTGTTCGTGACGTCAAACAGATGTCACGTAAAGTTTTATTTACATAATTGCATTATCCCACAGCCCTAGCGCTACAGTCGCTGTGTGGACAAGCACAACATTAATAGCGCTTGGTAATACATTGAACGCTTTGTGGCCGTGCATACGAGGGAATGGAATCTGTCACACAGAAACCATCAACACTGTGTTCTACAATACCCATTCGAATGTAAACCACCCCGAAACACACGCTCAGGGAGCCAATTTATCTGTGTCTATCACTTTTGTTGTTTGTAAATTTAGAGTAAATTAGAGGAAAACATGAAATACATCAAGCAGAAATTGACGAAGGAAGAATTGTTTCTATAACACTACAATGATCAGCAGATTTTTTTCCAGATTGAGCGACGTAAAATATTCAGGGTCTCCGTCAGTGAAAAATAAAAGGAAGTAGGTGGGGAAAGTCCTAGATCTAATGGGAATACACTATACTACACCAACTAGATTAAGGTTTTACAAAAAAAATTATTGTTTAATGCGTTACATAAGTAATATATAATGTACAACTTATACGTTTTTATGCATCTGATATAATGCTACTTTAAACTCCACATTATTAGCTGTGAAATACTTCTTACGTAGGATATAAGACTTATCAGAATTTAGTGACTGATATCAACTGTTTTATTACTTTATGAGATTGTATGGGGGGACGGGGAAATGTCTGTCCGTCTGTACGCGCAATAACTCGAATACGCTTTATCGGATTTTCATGAAACGTGGTATACGCATGTTTATCGTCCATGGGAAGAAGTAATTTATTTTGGACCAAATCAGTTGACTGGTACCGAATTAATGCCAAATTTTGTGCCTATTTTATGGTAATATATTAGACATAATTTATCAAATGCAAATCAGTTCTCATGACAACATATTTTGTACAGTGTTCATATAGCCTGATATTAATTTCTTTATTGCAACCAATGGTCATAGAATGAAGAATGGTGCTCTGGTGGAATGATATATAAGGAAGGGGAAACAGGAGCATCCCGAGAAAACCTGTCCCGACCCCATTTTGTCCACCAAAAATTCCACATGGATCCACCGAGATTCGATCCCGGGTCCCAGCGGCGGAAGGCGAGCGGTCAGCCATCGGGGAGCCTACAATGTTCATATAGGGCTGTGGAAGGTGCAATACAGTTTAGCTTTGACAAATAAGACTAGCCACGCATTCCTTCACATATGCCTATCAAACTTTAGACCTTTGTTCTTCCGTAAGACCTGCTTACTGAATCGATCTGGAGCTTAACTCAGAAATTGCATTTATCAATGATGGAACGAGCGCACTCTGGCATTTTGTTATATCAGTTAATCTGATTTTATTTATAATATGTCCATACCAAATTTCAGTATTGGAAGATTCTTTTACCGGCCTTAGAACTCCATTTGAGTGAATTGTTTGTTATACCTAGTAATTCCTTATTTTTCTCACTGTGGGATAGCGGTTGAAATGCTCGTTCAAGCACTTGCAATGAAGAAATTTTCTGCATAGAGAATTTCTAGAATATGTTTACGAGTGCATCCCATGGTTGAAAATTAAGCGAGACTGTAAAATTATATAAAAATAAAACATTACTTGGTACAAGCGTACAAAGTTTGAAAGAACTCGATCTGCTAATAAAGTGGTACGGTGGTGATACTGGAAGAGTTTCAGAGTGGTATAGTATCGCTGTCATCCATTACTCTGTGCTGATAATAATTTCCATAGCTGAATAGGTGCCAATTTAATGAGAAACAGTAACGTACTGGGAAATTATATAGGCTAACTTTTTCAACTGATTTTTGGAATTTTTTAGAATATGTTTAATGTGTTTTAATTGGTGCCTTAAATGTTATTACATTTGTTGCATTTCATAATTTTCCACTTGAATGAACAGTCTTAATACTTTACATTATCTGTCCCACATTAATTGATTTGGTTTAGGGAAAGATACTTTATATGCCTCTTGAAGCTCTTGACTACAATGCAAATTGTACAATTGCAAATATTACTTTGACAGATAGAATTTCAAATTTAGTTTTCTGCAGCTTTTTTTGTATTCGCCTATATTCCATTCTGCAGTGAAGTAATTATTATCAGATTATTACTTCACTAGCAGTTCGTGCTAGCTAAAATTTAGCTAGGTTCATAACGTTGATAAGATTTTTTTTTTTTTTAATGATTTTCCATTGTGAGTTGTAGTGCATCTACTCAGACACGAAACTATAACACGAATGATATTATATTTTGTTGGCATAAAGTATTTTAAATTTCATTTATAAACTTGTGTGAAAATTATGTTTATAGTAGTAATAATAGTAGTATCATTTCATTATACCAGCGTTTCTCAACCTTTTTCAACCCGAGGACCTCTAAAATGTCTAAAAAAAAATTACGGAGCCTAATTTTACATCCCACTTTTAAAAGAAGGCCTTTATTCTTGATAACGAAATATGTGAAAAAAATTTTACTTATTTACTTTCCAGTTTCTTTATGATATTTTTTAAATTATGTCTGCGGATCATCTGCACCATCTTCGCGGACCACCAGTGGTCCGCGGACCATAGGTTGAGAAACGCTGCATTATATAAATGTGTTTTAGACTGAAATTAGTATATATCAGCTCAATGTATACCTACATAGTTAAAATAGCTATGCTTCTTCTTAACCTTAATTCATACCCTGTAAACTGACATAAGAAATTCTTAAAATATGTGAAGATTTCAAAAAATGCACTGGCAATAATATTATTGATGTTAGTGTAGGCCTACGATTCGATGACCTGTTTGCTATAAGGTTTAAGCAGCAGTAGAAGTTATGACTGAATTAAATTCAATCTAAAATTAGTCTATCAGAAATTACATTAGATCTAGTTATTACCTTGCACGTAAGTGAAGAGCATTAAAAGTGAAAAATACTCGCACTAAAATATAATGCAGATATCGGTAGCCGTACATTTCGATAGAATGCACAATATTATATCAACAGCGTCTGCGTTTGATTACTCAACGGCTGAATTTCTTAAATATTTTATTTATATTTATTTACACTGACATCCTTATAAAGAATTGAATTAATCATGGCGGGCTAACAATATCGACAATTTGATAGGTTATGTTTAGGATAGAGTGTGATATGCAATATTATTGTAGCACCAACCATACGTTACTGCCATTATAATATGTATTAATCAATATTTATATGCTGTCAAGTGGACGAGTAATAAAGTTTTTGTCAAGTACCAACCGAATAGAATATCTAGAAATGAAATCATGCTTTTAGTAAGTAATTTTTATATTATTTCTACTAATAGAAACTGATGCATCTGAGCTTGCCTTGTTTACATTAGTTACAAATACTAATATTTGTGGCGGCTCGGCTGCAGATTGGCTATCCTCCAGAGCCAATCAAAATGCTTCGCGGCCCAGACATCGCATTTTATATAATAGATCTGAAAAATTCGTGTTCCACACTAATAATAATTACTTGCAAAATACAACTGAAGTAAAGACCGAGTAAATTATTTGGAATAACGGAGAAGCACTGGCCAGGACGAGTTAAAATAACAACGGCTTATTTTTTCAAGCCCATTACAATTTGAGCCTATCTTCACTGCTTATACGCTTCAAATCAAACATGAAGCCAACGGCCTTCTACCGCGCTTAGCGCGTAGTCTTCGCCAGCAGTCTGATCGCTGCAACATTTTTTTCACTTTTCCATCCCGCGCCGAGGATTAAAGAATTAAAATATCCAAATGAAAAGAAAAACTCCAGTATTTTACTCGGCATATAAATTGTATATGGGCAGAACTTCGAACTTGTAAGTCCCCTTAATACATGTTTGAGAAATCCCAACTTCCTGCGCCTAGGATTTATTCATGCGAGATAGTATTAGGGGAGGGAGCTAAAAAGTGTCACGGCGATCAGACGCCCTGTGGCCGATGAAGGCCATGCACTATGCACAGGCTTCATGTTTTATATTGGGATAAATGCAGTTTATAATAGTTCAATTGAAGAGATTTTCGTCACCAGATTTACAAACTTGTCAAAGAAGTTAAGAACAAACCTAGAATCTCCCGTTATAAATATTGCAACAATAAATAATTAGTATAATCAGCTGCATTGACATTAAAATAATCGTTTATTGTTTATGTCAGCAATGAACAGGCTTGGAAGTGAGTACGGGATGAGTATACGAGACATTCGGTATAAAACAAAATATACGTTTTTTTATACCACTAAAGTTTGATATCATCACGTCATAATTCTAAATACTTTCAGATATAGCAAAATATGTTCTTTGTTCTGCAATGTCACTTCTGAAATGTTGATATTTTACAAATTCCTAATCCTGTTCTGTGTACTTCTGTGATGAAGTTACGCTTTATCCCCTTTCACGGCTGGCAACACCCACCGCGATACTGGTGTGTGTGTTGCAAAGCGCTAGGCGCGGAAAATGTCATGTTGAAAACGATCTAATCCCTTTGAAAGTCATGACATTGATGTAATTTAGTATTAATTAAATTATGTCACAAGGAATACATCATGATTGCATACGATAGCAGGAAATCGTGCAGATAGGATAAAGCGATCCATTTCTGTTTCTGAGTTGTATATAGAGTACTGGCATTTCTGAAAGGAAATTTGTTTGTTATCATTGTCTTATATTTTTATTTAATTAAACAGAACTAATTATCGATTTTACTAGGATAATAATAATTATTTATCATGTTCTTATACAGAGATATGAGTAATATTCAATGGGATATTTCACTGTTCGGTTTATTACGAATTTATTATTGTGAAATTTGTGGCAAAAAAATACCCCAGCGGGATATAAATGTTTGGGGTATTTTTGTAGATTACTCATTTGACACAGTAAACCACAAGATCCTTCTACTAAAACTATATGTTGGAATCAGGGATTGTACTTGAAACTTGTTTCCACCTTATCCCGATTTAACAGCAAAGGTTATGAAATAAAGAAATCATATTTTGTTCCGTTCTGTTTAGCAATAAATTATTGAAACATCACCATTAAATACAAATAAAAACTTGTGTCTTAAATGTCATGAATCCAGTTGTGAGGTATCTGAATTTCATTTCTGTCGTATTGTGAAAGAAGTAAATTACAAGTATTATAATGTGGAAAACATGAAGTTCATTAATATTCAGGTGTCATTATTATTGTTGTTGTTATAAATGTTGTTGTTATTATTATTATGATGATGATGATTATTATTATTATTATTATTATTATTATTATTATTAATGCCATTGTAGCTATCTTTTCAAAATGGACAAAGACGTAACATTTTTATGCATAAAGTAGGAAATTTTTACACTTTTGTCAATCCCAGGCTCTTAATTTTAAGCTACCAATCGACATCCTATGATTTAATTAGCTCTCTAATCACACATACATATAACACAAGAAAATTGCAATTGTTGAGGTCCAGGACTTAATATTTATTCAGTATCTTTCACTCGGTAAGCTATAGAGCTGACATATTTTAGAAAGTATAATAATTCTCCCGCTAGAGTACTTTATATTAGACAGAAACAAATGGCGTACAAATATAATATATAATAGAAGATTGGTTTTTCTGTTTGACTTTCATTCAAAACTATGATTTTATTCCGATCTCGATGAAATTTTGCTCACTTAGCCTATAAAACAAGAAGAAAATCACTGTCTACATGTCATTAAAAAAACCTTCGTACCCACATTCAAACTCCTTAATATCCCCAAATAGGTATAATTATTCAGTTTATACGTTTCGACAGATGACCGTGTATAAACAATCTCTATTGTTCGAGAATAAATAGGTTTCGCTGCTTAAGTGTGAGTAAAATTGACTAATCTTATCATCGAATGCCATAAATGTATTTTGTAATATGCAATAAGAAAAAAAATTTCTAAATTTATCTACATAAGGAAGAATGTGTATCTGTTTGTTATTAAGTGCCAGTATGGTACTTTATGAGATTGTGTGGGGGACGAAAAAATGTCTCTCCGTCTGTCTGTCTGTCCGTCTGTCTGTCCGTCTGTCTGTCCGTCTGTCTGTCCGTCTGTCTGTCTGTCCGTGTGTCTGTACGCACCATAACTCAAATACGCTTTTTTGGATTTTCATGAAACTTGTAAAACACATTTATAATGTCCATGGGAAGAACCCTATTGATATTGAACTAAATCGGTTCACCGGTACCGGAGTAATGCCCAATTTAGTGCCTATTTTAATAGATTATATTAGAAAGACGCCATAGCTCAAATACGCTGTATCGGATTTCCATGAAACTTGGTATACGCATTTATGACGCCCATGAAAAGTACCCTATTGAATTTGACCTAATCTGTTGCCCGATACCGGAGTAAAACCCAATTTAGTGTCTATTTTAAAGACGCAATAACTCAAATACGCTTTATCGGATTCTTATGAAACTTCGTATACGCATTTATAATGTCCATGGGAAAACTTTTATTGATATTCGACCAAATCGGTTGGACAGTACCGGAATAATGCCCAATTTAGTGCCTTTTATGTTAATATGTAAGAAGTCGCGATAACTCAGATATGCTTTACTGGATATTCCTGAAACTTTGTATACCCATTTATAATGTACATGGGAAGTCGTCTACTGATATTGGACCAAATCAGTAGACCGGTACCGGAGTAAAACCCAATTTAGTGTATATTTTAAAGACGCGGTAACTCAAATACGATTTACGGGATTTTTATGAAAATTGGTGTACACATTTATAATGTACATGGGAAGAAGTCTATTGATATTGGACAAAATCGGTTGACCTGTTTCGGAGTAATGCTCAATTTAGTGCCTATTTTATGGTAATATACGTATTCGAAAGAATTTATAAAAAAGAAAAAGCAAATCAGTTATCTTGACAACATAGCCTATTGTTTTACTGTGATCTTATAAGGCTTTGGAAATTAAAATACAGTTAGCTATGACCAAAAACACTATTGTTATACATGCGCTTATCCAACTAGACCGTTAAACTGACCCAGGTGGCCGAGATGCTAACGTCTTGGCCTCACATTCTGGAGTTCCAGGTTGAAATCCCGAAACCGGCCAATTTGACTTTTTTTTTTGTATTTTTATTTGAGTGTGCCATTGTCAAGATATCACAAATCTGTACAGTTCAGCTGATGCTGAAAGATTTTAATCTGATTTTTAAAAAAAAATAGACCTTTGTTCTTCCGTAGGAAGCCCTGAATAATGAATAAATCTGGAGCTTAACTTGGAAATCAATTTAAAAAAAGTTTTCTGCATATCATAATTGGAGTCATAACTGATTAAACATAAACATACTAGCACTTTTTTACATCAGTTTACCTGATTTTATTCAAGACTACAGTTTTATTCCGTTCTTGCTTTCATTGTGAATTACACCAGAAATTTGTGAATGCCAGGTATCTAAATTGTAATATGTATTAAGGTAAAAATACGCCTATATCTGAATATATAAAAGAATGATGTTTACATTTTTGTTTATTATACAAATATACAGTTTTATTCTGGGAGTACGCAGTTGGTTGAGAAACAGCGCTTCAAATGGATGAGGTCGTTGGGATTTTTCAATTGACCTTATCTTTCTGGAGGTATCATGGCTCTGGGGTTGACTCAGCCTCTCTGAACGATAAAAGCTACATCTATCGTTTTCTGGGGGAATGATCTGAGTGTGATTCAGCGTTCTTCTTCAATTCATACTCTAGATATCTATGTCAGGATCTAGGGTTTGAAAATCGAAAGTCCTCCACAGGTTTAGCCTCTTTCGAGTTACAAGCAAAATAAAAACCCCCGTCGAGGCCGGGTCTGTTAAGCCAGTACTATATAGATTATAACTATAGTACATAAGCAATCACAGCTTCGTTCCGCGCAGGTTTCTTTCTAACGTGTAGGACTACAGTCAGTAAAGCGCGAAAACCTCTATCGGAAGATCTAGGAGTCTAGCAGGATATTCAGGGTGATCCTGGGTTCGCTCAATAATACAGCATATGCAAGGAATATTGACTCGCGGGTTTGACTCCCGGCTTGGGGCAAGATCTGAACAATAAATTAAAAATCAACATTGAAAAAAACATTTCGGATTTTTTAATTTTTAATTTTATTTTATTTTAATTCTAGCCACTGCCTTCAGAATGATACGAAGTCTAACGATTGGTTCTATGGTAGGGCGTTGTTTCATATCAAGATTATATTCCCATTTCAGCAAGGTTGCCTGACGAGGTATCTCTCTCAATCGTTTAGAGACAAAAGTCGAGTATTTTACCACGCAATTATTCATTTATCTCGCTACGACTTATTCCTGTCATCCCTATCACCTCACGATATTGCGTTATACTAGTACTATATATGCACAATGCCCTAGGCCTGTATGGTACAAAGCAATATGTCGGAACTGAACATTTATTCCAATAAAGCCAAATTAAGCCGTAAATCTTCTCTCCCGCTTACCGAACGCAGGATCAGCAGTTGTATTAGCTGTATCGATATTAATTGCTTGCCTGGCGAAATCCTGCGGGTTCTGTGCAATCGTACTCATGGGGTTTTCTCCGTAACACCTTACCTCAGCTATAACTTTAAAGTCTCCAGAGTATAAAACAAAATACTTCCGCAACTGGATATAAGAGGAGCCAAGAAGAGTATTTCTTTTGGAGAACACAGAAAGCGGTTCTTGAAATTTTAATCTTTAATCCTTCATGATTTTGCCGAGAAAAGTTTTAATATGTTTGGTTGGTTAGAACTAACAAACAGTGTTTGTACAAGTTTATTCTGTTCATATATTATTAAAATTATTTGCAATTCGATTAGCTCCGCCAATACATCATTAACTAAATTATAGGCTTATGATTATAGATTCTTGCCGAAAAAGAAATATGTTGTTTATATCCAGTTATAATTAAATTTATTGTATTATAGCCTAGTGGTAGATATAAATAGTTATTCACACATTCAGCAATTGTCATTTACTTTAATAAAAGTTAAAATTATACACATATTATTTACGTTAAACTACATGTAGAATTTTAATATGCTATATCTTGTTCTTTCTTTCGCAATCTTATGATTTTAATTATTATTATTTTACAAAAGTTATCTGCCACAAACTTATAAAATCTTATGTAAAACACATAACTTCCTCTGCAAAACACAACTTCCTCTGCCAAAATAAAAGTTTGCCTCTTAGTATAAATAGTATGACATTCTCTTCGTGTAAATTGATTGTAAAAATGAAGGGAATGCCGTTACCACATTGTATTGCAACCCCGAAGGATACATAGCCAAAATAAATTCTGATTAATGCACTCGCGTAACTTTCTTTACCCTAAGCATGAGTAATATATCTTTCTCACTTCATATTCTGATAAAAAACAAGAGGCCATAGCCTATTGCAAAGAGCGCCAAATCAGTTCTTTCAACCTGATGATATGACTGTTCACCAAGCAAGGCTGAGTTTCTATAAATAGTGGGTGACTTTTAACTAACCTTTAGAGAATTTATGCGATTTTCTTTCAAATAATAGTTTTAGCTCTTAGTATAAACACATGATGTAAAATAATGAACAAAACCGTTAAAGCTGCTTTTGAAAAAAATATCGTGAAAATCAAATTTATTTAATGTAGGCTAAAGTACTAGTAACATTAAAAGTAAACAAAATTTGTCGCCAATCTTCGTGTAGGCCTAACGTTCTCAGAAGGTACCTAGCCCAAATACAAAAATTTGGTTTTCATACGATTTTTCGTTCGGGATTTAGGCTGTTCAAAGCACACAAACACACATACAGAAAATAATACCAATGAATAAAAATAAGTTATTCTTGTAGACCTACTCTGTGAGGTTTCTACAATCACAAATAAGAATTACTATACGTGTAGTGATTTCAATTTTCATGACTTCATGAAATATTAGGAAAGGAAATGACCTGCTGTTCACTATTCAGCTCACGGAATTGTGTGAAATACACTGCAGAACGCTTCCTAAATGTACCCGCATTGTATACGAAACATTGCAGCAACCTATCCAATCCCGATCTTTCAGATATATTAGGTCCTATAAACATTCTAGATAGAAAAAAACTTTATTCGAATTTATCTGCTTGTTTATTTAAATATATTACCAGTTTTCATTAATACACCTTTCACTCTGTATAAGTTAGTATGACGTTCTATTACACTTAGTCCCTTTTTGTTACTCCATACATAGCTTAGGTTCTATTTATAGAAATCCCTGAAAATGCATTTATTTTTAAGCAAAATTCATTTGAAAATTCCAGTATTTCGGTATTATTACTAATTTGGCGATGTTATTTTTAAAATATGATCATTATAGGGAAATTTTATAAGTTAACCCATTCATTAGACTATCATGTTATGAATTAGCCTACTAAAAGCAGCCTAATTTTAACATATCTTAAAAACTGGTTGCATGATGTGAAGTCAATATTTCGTTATGGAACGAAAATCCTTTCAATGGCAACATGGGAAACGCACTTAACTAATCTGTTAACGATGTCACGAGGGAATATGTACAGAAAGTTATGAAGATATCCCTTTAAAATGAATTAATGTTAAGATTTCGTCCAAATAAAACAGATTTTGCTGGAATTCGTTTAAAAATGGGGATGTTTATTTTTCGCGTTATTATATGAATTCGCATTATTTCGCGATTCAAAAGTATGTTTGTTTGGAGTTATGGGCGGCGGTAAAAGAAAAAATTGCAAACCTTTGAGCAATGAGAACAATCTGTGTTTTTGTGTCTCGTGAATTTCATGGGTCTCCATGTAGTCTATTAAATATAATGCTGACCGGAGGTAATAACCTTCATTGCATGGCACCCCGGGGGTAAGGGAGGGCACACAAAAAAATATACATATTAAATATGATGCCAGGGGTTCGAGAGACAGGAAACGTGCGTTACCCATCTCTTTATTCCCTAGTTACTCAATATTCAAAAAGTTTAAAATCATTGAATTTGCAGCAAATTCTAAAACAAGACGAATACGTGAAATCACGTTATCTATTGAATTTCTATTCTTAAGTACAGTTTAAGATGGTGTTTAGGTGGTGTTACTATTAACAATTAACAATATATCGCTCCTGTACTTTTTACTTCCTCTGCCCGTACCATAGGTAGTATTGGTAGAGGACGTATTGCCCTCGGCCCCCAAATTCGAAGTTGAGTTTTTAATATAAATTCACGTCCTGACACTAAAAATAGTATTTTCATAAACATGTCTGTGTGGGTGTGTGTGTGTTTGCGTCGTTGCGTGTCTGTGTGTCTGGGTGTGTGAACAGCCAGGCTTCTCAAAGGAAAATCCTAAGAAAACATAATTTTGTGTTTGAGTTAGGTACCTTCTGAGGATATAACACGAAGAATGGTGACGAAACTCTACTTTAAGGGGATTTTTTACACAAAGATAGTTTTGTTTGTGATTTTATCGAAAACGGCTCTGACGATTTTCTTCAAAATTTGTACATAAGGTGCTTATACCAAGAGCTAAAACTTTTATTCAGAACAAGTTTCGATAAATTCTCTGAAGGGTAGTTATAAGCTACCCATTGTTCGTAGAAACTCAATTTTGCCTGGTGATCAATAAAAATTTCCATCGAGTTCAAACAACTGACTACGCGCTCTTTGCAATATGGCTTTTTATTATGTATCAGAATGTGAAGCGAGAAAGACGTGTTGGCCATGCTTAGAAAAAAGAAAGCTGCATGAGTGCATTGATTAGATTTTATTTGGATTATGTATCCCTTGGGAATGCGATGTGGTAACGACATTATCTTCATTTTTATAACAAATTCACATGAAGAGAATATCCTACATAATATATTATACTAAGAGGCAAACTTTGAGTAGAGAAAGCTATGTGATTTTCATATCATATTTTTGATCCTGGTTTCTTCAGGATATGGAAAAAGCTGAATTTTACTTGACTCGCTCCATTATGACCAATCATTGCTGCGTGCAATACTGAGCTTTCTTCTACAGTTCTATAATATGCTGACTGTATAGTTTCTTTTTTGGAACATTGTACTTGAATTTGATGTCATTCATTACCGCACATGTTTTATTAAATTTAAATATAGGCCTACGTTCACATATAACGGGCGCCGCGAAATGCCGTTCAGTTTGTTGTAAAAAAGTCATGTCACGTTCTTAGGATTCAGTAAAACAGTTCCGTAGGCCTTCTTCAGTTACTTTGGAATAGATAGGTAAGCCTTTTACATTTTATCTTTTAGTATTTTTAATGTAATTTTTATTTAATTAAGATAATATTTCTAGTAATAGTTTTACGCAGTTTTAAACAACAAAACAGTAAAATTAAAAAATGATAGTAGCTGTTATATAAAGCTTTGCTCAGGATACAAAATATCTTAAATCAGGGCCTGGCTATTGTTCCTGGTCCACTGGTAATAGTAGAGTTTCTACACAAAAGAGCTTCTAATAAGAATTCTGTACCAATGGGTTCCAATTCTAGTTCTTGAACTATATAAAATATATAAAGCAGCACAAAGTTAAAAGTTGTAGGAGGGTTTTCACGTAGTTTACATTTATTACGTTAACCCTAGAATTACCAAGATATTTTTGTAACATAGTTTACCAAGGTTGGGCAAAAATTGGGTAAAATCTGCCCAACAAGAAAGATTAATTTATAAATACCATATATAAATATATAAAACTAAGAAAACTACACATGCATGTACTATATTATGTTAGTGACAATTATCAGGAATATGAAAACTGATAAATGTAATTAACAACATTATTTTTAAACAATAAAACATGGGAAATTTTTGTCCAACCTTGGTAATTCTAGGGTTAATTACGCAATTTTTAAAGGTATTTTACACGTCATGAAGAAAACCTTATTTTACGTGTCTAGTCCCAACCCTGCCCATGAGCTATGCGTGTATACTGTAGTATAACTTGAAGAAACGGACGGTGCCGGGAACACGGTTGTATGTATTTAGCGTGGAGAAACGTGAGTTGCTCTTGTAGAGAGCGTGTGTGTGGCTCGTGGAGTAAATCACGTGTGAAATTGAAACACGTACATAGAGTGCATGTAACAAGTGAAGTCGCAATAATTCTAGTTCAAGGCCTCCACTTACTAAGTCAGTGGTGCAGAAACAAACTTTAAACTTTCAAAGTGCATTTGATCCAAGCGACAAATTAATTAACCTTGTTAAAGCACGCTTCTACTCATACGTCTCAAACTCCTTTCCTCGCCTCTATTATGAAGGAAATCCATCATAACGAACTGAAAGACTGGGAGACTCATAAAGATTGAAATAAATGTATTCACAGGTACACTTTAATTATTCAGACAAAGGGAACGTATTTCCATTTGATAAGAATATATGTTATCTTTAGAACATAACTTTTGGGACCGCGTAAACAGTTTCATGCATTGTATGAGTATTTATATTCATTATACTGTCTTTAGGCTCAAATACAGGCATTAGAGAGAACAAGAAAAATTACAACATATTTCAATCACTTGCAAGTTTAAAAATTCGTCAAGAGTTTAGAAGGGATTTCTTGTTAACCGTTTGTAAAGTATGTTTGGAAAACTTTGTTTGTTGTAATTCTTTATTTCATCAGGTAACGCATCTAACATATGGTAGCCTACCTAATTATGAGTATGAAAGTAATGTTTTGCTTAATCTGAATTTTGGGATGATAAAGGAAGAAATTCTTCTAGTGTTGTATCCATGTATACATCTTGAAGATTATAATAATTAATGTCGGTATGGATGTGTACTAAAAGATCTAATGAATAAAGACTACAGTTGTTAAAACTTCATAGGCCTACTGAACGAAGATATGTTTACAACGAAACTTACTAAACTAAACTAAACTCCGTGGCGCGACATCACCGAAGGGACAAGTCCTACCACCCGACCTATAGGCAGATGGCAGGATTGGGGGGCATGTGGTCAGCATGCCGACACCCACGGCCGTTAATAGTGGTTTCCATGACCGGAGCCGCTACTTCTCTATCAAGTAGCTCCTCAATTTGAATCACGAGGCTGAGTGCACCCCTGCCAGACCTCCCTACCTCAGAAAAATCCGAGGAGGTACCGGGGATCGAACCCGGGCCGGCAGATCCGTAGTCAGTGACACTAACCACAAGACCACGCCGGCGGTCCGAAACTTACTAACTTTGATTTTTTTTTATTGATTCTAAGAATTCTCTTTTGCAATATCTACTTAAATTCCCCCAAAATAATGCTTGTCTCATGACTTGACTGCAAAGAAGCAAAATAAACAGACCTCATAATATGAAGATGATGAAAGTAAAGTGTTCCCTATGCAGGCCCTGAGGGTTCCAGGAAATTGCGACTCCCAGAAATTAGACATTCGGCACGTGAAGGTGGTAAGTATGTTAGCTTTACGCACAGGCCGTTTTTACCCAGGATTGCTCTTGGTACTCATTTATGTTAGAGGATGAGTCTACCCCAGGTCCATAGTGCCACCAGAAGGTATGCAGAGTTTGGTTTTAGAATTAATATTAATTGTTTCTAATTATGATAATAATGATGATAAAACTAATTGTTTAAGAACCCGATATTTGTTATTACACCGAATGGAAAGTCTAATCTGGATACACTATGTTGTCTGCAGAATTAAAGAATTATAGCCTACAGTTGAAAAGTATAAATTCCACCGGAGCCAATACAGATCTTATCGGTAAAGTCTATTCAAATTTACGAACGAATTGCGGCCCGTACGAATTACGGCCCAGCATATTGAGAGGGACGTCTGAGTTGCAGCCAGGTAAATAGGTGTTAGTAGTCTATTAGCGTTACCCAAGAGACGCCGCGGGGAGGTTGGCTGAGTAGTTAACAAAAAATGTGTGCTTATAGTCAATTAAAAAAGTTATATAAACGACAATGACACTTTCCTAATGTCAAGTTTTCAGCAAAAATTTGAAGCTTACTTCTTTTAAAACTTGTAGTCAATTAAAAAAAGATATACAACACAGTGTCTTCGTCCTAAGGTTTTACGCCTGCGAGTACAAGATTATCATCGTGATAGAATTTCAGATTACCTATTTGTTTATTAATTACTAGCTTAAAAGACCCGGCGTCGCCCGGGTTTTGTATTTTGTAATTGGAAATTAGCTTATGAAGGATTTTCAATTTTAAATTCTAGGTCCTTATATAGGCATTTATAATTTGAAATAGGAAGAACGACTTATTACACTCAAACTATTCCCTCATAAAACGCTTGATATAGTTTTTTATGGCTCATAGAGGATCTAGAATTTTGCATCCCATCGCTTGTACAGTGCACAGCAAGCCTGGTAGAGGTTTAAATAAGAAGAAACAGAAATTCCTGTAACATAAAATTGTAATATCGAGGCGGGAAATTTCCCACTCTTATGTTACCATAAAGTCGTTTTGGGGATGAAATTAAACAGAAAGCATTATCACTTTCATACTTTTCTCTCCAAAAACCTGCGATATAATAATAATAATATACACATTACCATACCTCGTTTTGTTTTCTCTATGTCCAGAGTAGAGAAAGTTATGTGATTCCATTATTTTAGTGGATTTCATTCTGTAATATTTATTTATAACATGAATTATTTTTATAACTTCTCTTATTTGTCAAAAGTGCATTTCAATTGTTTTTTCCAAGCCCATCATATAAAATTTGGCAACAATATATTCTGTGATTTGGAATTGATAATTCTATGTAAAAAGGGATTAAGTATTTTCAAAAACATTTAATTTTTGGCATTTAGAATCAGAATTTTTCAAAATCCTTTCTTAGTGAGCACCTACATTATGAAACGAAGGTACTGTCAAAATTCCAAGTCTCTACCTGTTATAGTTTAGGCTGTACGTTGATTCCTGTCATTCAGTCAGTCATTCATTCAGTCAGTCAGGACAAAGCCTTTTATATATATAGAGATGTACTTGAAGACCAATAAATCAGGTTTTATGGTGTCGATATTCAGTGGTAGATTATTTATTAGACTTACAATAATAATACTCAAAATATATCTATAATAGTAGTTATGAATTTCGGTGGGACTCATAGTATGGTAGGGTTAGGTTACGCTAATTTGTACTTTGAATCGCACCCACCTTAATCCAGTAATCTGACCATGATCGTAATGGATTTATAAATAAAAAATTTCATCTACGACATGAAGAGATCTCAACTAACCATTGCTGCTAAGAATGTAAACAGAGTAATAATCGATCGGGTCCGCAATTAATACGTAGTCTATAAAAGTATCTCAGCCAGGTAAATTAAAAGTTCGACAACAACTCGTACAGCCTACAGCCATGTAATATGCCGGTATTTTTTTAGGCTATTAACAACCAAAGTGACTACGGTCGTTATATCTCTGCTTTGGCATTACGTTCGAGTCTCAGCCGATCCTAATGATACATTTAAATTGAAAGTTTCTGGTTATACGTTTCGCGAAGTTTGATTTACGTGGCTACATCTTTCGGAATAAGGAAAATCTGTTTAAAAATTCTGCTTGTGAACACGTTGTTCATATATCTCTCTCATTGCTACCAAGGATGGCTGACGTAGAAGTAATGCGTCATTAGCTATTTGCCCTAGTTCGCGTCGGATGCTGTGCGAAATTATAATCTTCAATACTGGAAAATGGAGACGTTGCCTCTGCGCCAGAGAAACCGCATTGAGTTTAATACACGGTCAACTCCCAGTGAACAAACATTACAGCAATGACTAGGTTCGTTTACACATCTTGTGAACCGCGCCATATTATGACTAACTTTCTGCCGAACAATCTTTTTGTAGCTTGGTAAATTTCTTCTGCCTAATAAACTGCTACTGCTTGTACAGGTATGGAAAAAAACCGGACCGACTCTTGTAGCTGATTTCAGAACCTTGTTCATGCCAGTGTCCATGCGTATTCCTTAGACCTGTGTAGTTGGACAATGACAGCGCATTCGACTGGTAAGTAACACGTTCTCTGTTCGAATCCTGCCAAGGAAGGAAATGTTTTGTTTCCTTAATGCACATTGTTTTCCCACTACTTTTCGATTGCCGCAATATTTAACTACTTAATTAACGGATTATTCCCAGGAAATTAATTTTACTAGCTTATTTTCTAATGGGTTTCGAAATGGGCTAAGTCAACAGTCGACACTACATTCCCGGCTATCCTGTAAATGCCGATAGGCATGCGCAGTAGCTCATATCGGTAACTTAGATATTTTAGTCGGTCCTCTTTTTTCCTCTACCTGCACATTGTCATCTACATAATAATCGGAACGGCATAGTCAACACACAGATCCAAATGTATTTACAGTTTATTAACTTAGCCTAACATAACTCCTGTTTTGTTTTATAAACGCGTTTCTTTTTAAAAAGCTGAAGCTAACATTTTAATATTGTAGTGATTTACTCTTGTAGAACTCGTTTCATATGTTGCTACTCGCTACATCCTCTTACTCCCCTGGTGTATAGGACGTAGTTAATATTCATATTTTGCCAGACACTTTACTGTAGGTCTTCTTAAAACCACAACAACAAGCAGTGCTGCAGTCCTCCATGATTTACTGCTCAGTTTTCGAAGTGTCGAGTTCGCAGCTTTGCATGCATAATAACGTAACTTATGAATATTGAACAGATTCTTTACTTTTATAATAAGTTATTAAACAGAGTTTTTACAAAACTTACTTTTAGAAATCAATATTTTGTTATTCAGAAACACATTTTAATGGTGTTGAACAGCAACCTCGTATTAAAAAAATAGATTTCATTTGATCCCCATCGAAAGAATCTTCCCAAATTTTCTGCAAATCACTGTTACAAACTTTACAAAACAAGTTTTAAAATATTCTCATATGTCAACGTGATTTTATTTCTCTGCTTGTACCACTGTCTCATTCACTGCTTCTGAGATTCTTACGCAGTTAATTGGCATGACAGCTGTTTCTCTCCATTCATTTAATCTTCCGCTTTGATACAAAACTGTTTTTTTCGCTCACCTGTAAAACTGAAGTTTCTGACATTCGAGCTTACTGTTCAAAACCAACCTTCCTACAATCATGTTATATTTATTGCACTGGGGTCATAAAGACCTCAAGTCATTTACGTGGAATGTATTGGTAGTATTGTTTTAATAAACTGGCGTAAAAATATAGATTCTTTATTCTGAAACTGGACAGATAGTCTTAAGTATATAGGCATAAGCATTTTTACATAATTTTAAATACAAATAAATAGAAGTAAACTTTGAATAGGATCATATTGAGCCCAATAGAACAAAAACAAATAAATTTTTAATGTTTTGAAAATATAAAAATGGATAAAAATTCATTGAATATAGTTGACTCTGAGGGATGTTAGTCATAAATTTTGAAAATTATAGTTTTAAAACCAGCAGAGATATTTATTTCAAAAGTAAATATCTATACATCCACAAGAAGTAGGCCTAGCCTATTTGAAGACAGCATACGGTATGTAATCCTACTGGGGGTACGCCATAGTGAGGCTCAACGCTGCAGTCCCGATGAGGCCATTGGGAATTGTTTCAATCCGTCTAATTATTTTGGAGACTCTATCTTCCTGGAGTCGACTCAGACTCTATCAGTACAAGCCGGTTCGTATGCCTTAAAACATTATAACTTTCCCGTGTCTATTGACTAAAAATCCTAAAGCCTCAATCTCTAGGAACGCCAAGCGTCGCCATGACCTGTGTGAGTCTTTTGTTTTCGTAATCAGATTACTAATGTTTTGTTCATATCAACATCTTCGTAAATACCATGAAAAACTAAAATAGGTTTCTAAATCATTTTTATATGCTGTGGCGTAGGGGTTCCGTTAGCTCGCGGGTCCTATTCCTGGTCAGGTCAAGTTTCCTAGGTGGGGGGTTTTCCGGGGATTTCCTTCGCCTATGAGACGAATGGCGGAAAACTTAGGCCCTCGTGATCTCCGGATATCATCTGGCATCACATCCATGCCTTGTTCGGCATGAGTGTGAGAGCACTCATGCGACTGGTGTGAATCGTCCTGTGTTCGTGTTTGGCTCGGAGGTGGCCCCGGCATTGTGCTGATCATGCATTCGAGGACGCCCTCAATATCCTGGTCTGCTCAAAAAAGTATATAACTTATATGATCCATACAAATTCTCTCCCGAGCGATGTGGGCCGCGTAATCCTTCCTACAACGGGAAAGAAAATAGGCTTATTGTCTTCACTTCTCAATGAAACATTTAATGAAATAGTACATAATCGATAAGTTGTAGCTTGGGCCTAAGGTTACCCTTATAAATAACGCACTAACCTTCTTAATACCATTGGGGTCAACTTTTTATGAATCCAACTGTGAGGAATTTGAGCTTAGTTTCTGTCCTTTTGTGAAGGAAGCAAATTACGTTAAGTATTTGAGTATTATAAGTTAAAAGTTATCATAAAATCTTTCTTTGGACGAAATATACATATAAAAAAAATAAAGAATAATAGGTTGCCACTTTATGTCTGACTCTCTGAGATGAAAAAAATACTAATCTCCTACCAGCACTACAGCTTGAACTGGTTGTGACACAACTAGCAAAATATCTTCAAAGAAAAAGGCCTACAATGAAATTAAACAACCCTACGCACAAGATGTCCTTAAGCCTCTCACTCACTCACACTCGACAGTTCTGGAACTATTATATACAAAACTAATAAATAAACCAGGACTAACAGCAGACGAACGACGTTAGGCCTATATGCCTATATCCAGTTTCAAACTATGGACCTTGGTTTGTCATTAGATAGAATTCCACGCACTTCAAATGCTTTACAACAACATTCAACGCTTTCAACCTTTAGCGATTGAAAAAGAAAAAGGAGTACTAGCATCGCCACTAATTACGAGTATATATTCAGTGCTAAGCGGAAATACGAATGGAACTTGCACGAGTATATTATAGTGGTGACGTCATTGGTTTATTCTTGTTATGAAAGAGGGTTGTTATTCTTGTTGATGTCATCAGTATGATGCCGGTAGAATTATCCAGAATTCCAGAACTTACACAAAGTTCTCTAAATACATCAATTCTGGAATTTCCCAAATGTTTTTGGCGCATGCGCACTCCTTTTTGGCCATAAGGAGAGTTTCTAAATTCATCGATGGATCCATCCAATGGCATCGAGCATGGCTTCCTTCCTTCCTTGAGGGAAGCCATGCATCGAGCTTTCAGCGGAACGTTTTTAATTTAATTGATGGAATTCATCGGCTATCCATCAAAGCGTTCTCTGTGTTCTGATGAGTTCGCGCAGTTTTCCATCGACTGGTATTGGTTCCATCGTACTGGAACGTTCGATGGTTCAGATGAATCACTGCCATTATGACGAATTGACAATAATGTAATGGAGACAGCTCACAACCACATAATGTAAACAAAATTAAAGACAAATAAAGAGTACAGTAGTTAAACTTATTTTTTAGGATTCGTTGTTAGTTTCCTCAAAAAGAACTAAAACTGAAAGAGAAAGAAGCAAGACAGAACATCAATTTGCACCCATGGTGAAATTTTACAATGACATGCATTTACATTCAAACTTAAATTATTTCGGGTATTTTGGTTGAAATTGTTAAAATTATAAAATAATATTAGTAATTTAAGGTCAATTTGAAAACATAACTACAGTACTCTAATATGTAGAGAATAGAACACACAGACTGCTAGGTATTGTGATAAACCAACTTTATCTAATAAAATACCGGTGAGTCTATCTTTGTGATAAGAAGTTAATTTAGTGTAGAGTCCATTTTTGTTTATATATTTAATATATCATTATTATATTTCAGTTTCTATTGTATTTAGGCATAATGTAAATGCAAATCGATCATTAGGCCTATACTTTTTTTAGTGCGAAAATAATAAATCGAGTTACTAACAACGCCATCGCTAATATTTTACAATTTTATATGTAGGTACTATGTTGGCGCTCCCGAAAAACATCGCTTTGCCCAACGAAAGGTTTTTTTTAATTCATCAGTCATCACGTTCACTTTACCTGGGAGATACCTAAACCCTGTCATTCTCGCTTGAAATCCTTTTTAAGAAATCTGGTTTTCCAACAACCTGCTTTTTCATAATACCTATATATTAACAAAGACTATTCATACCCGTCACCATTTTCTATAATAAAGCAACTACTTTAACTTCTCATTATTCAACTAACTTATTTAATCTAGGTTGGAGTTTCTCCCCATTATGATCAGAACATATGGCGCTTAATCATTATACAATCAAAATCACATTCTATCTAATAAATTCCTCCTCAATTGCTTAAAAAAACAGACGTAGCGACTAGAATTAAAGATATCAGCAAGGTTATAAGAAAGGCGGCCAATAATACCATACAGAAAACGCTCCCAGAAAGAACCTCAACTACCTCAACTCAAACGGGACACGTACGCCCACAAGCGTGCGTTCCAAAGAGCGGATGGACAGGAAAAACAAAGGCTCTACGCGACATGTCGACAACACAGAGAACGATACACCCATGCAGTATAGTGGAGGCTAGACCTATGTAGACAGTCGGGACGCTTTGAGGATTAAGCCATTGTCTGGCACTTAAGGAGTGGTTTATGGTACTGACTGAAGGCACTCGTCTGGTGCCCACGTGGAGTCATAGCTTAAATGTCAAAAATTCAGAAATGAGCACTGATTGGTTGCACACGAAATTCTATTGGCTGTCAGGCAAGTTCAACGCCAAGAAAACATGCTGAAAATCCAGAATATACAACTCTATTGTCCAAGACACCCTCATTTCAAGTTATTTACTGCGGATTATAAGGGTCTGTCGGCATTGCCTTGAAGAAAGTTGTATATGTAGAAGTTGCCTCCACTTTACACGAAGCCAAGAAAGATAGCTGGGATGGCTTTGTATCGGAGCAAAGCATGACCAACACCTGGGGAGTAGCTTATCGCAAACAAGCAAAGAAAATTAGAAACATGACGGTAACCAGTAGTCTCAAAAGATCGGACGGGAGACAAGCAGAAGCATGGGACGAAATAGCCGACACACTACTTATGAAGTTTGTCCCAGATGGCGACCTACAGAATGAGACAGTTGAACAAAGGCAAATTCGTAGACAAACTCAAGAAATCATAGAAGACGGAGAACATGTTCAGCCATTTGATAACGCGGACTTACAGATAGCACTTGACACCACAAAGACAAAGAAAAACCCAGGACTAGACGAGATTAATCCGGAACTAATAACGAAGGGTCGTGCAGTGTTGTACGCGCACCTTCTGGACAGATTTAACGCATGCGTTCGACTAAGTATGTTCCCGAAAGCATGGGAAAAAGAACAGCTCTATCCCATTCTAAAGTCGTACGATAAAGACCAAAATTTACCGAAAGCATACAGACCGATCTTCTTGCTCCCGGGACTAGGGAAGATCTTGGAGAGGCTCATTCTCTCTAGGATCGAATACCTACTCGAAGCATCGCAGCAATACATTCAATATAATATACTTCTCACTGGCACTACATGTCACTGACGTCGAATCTAGCTGCCACTACTTACCTATACATTAATGCAGCAGCTCTGTTATTCTTTTAAACCTTCACTTTAGGTCTTCTTAAAACCAACACAACAAGCAGTGCTCCAGTCCTCACGGTTTTCGATGCGTCGAGTTCGTAGCTTTGCATGCATAATAAATGTTATTTATGAATATTGAACAGATTTTTACTTTAATTGCATTCAGTAGAACTTTTGCAGCACTGGGTATTCAGAAACATTTTAAATCTCTATAGGCCTACATCTACAAGAAGCAGGGAAAGTCCGTGAAATTTAGACAGATTAACTTCAGACGGCATAGGCTATGTAGGTAGACTACTTTAGCGAAAATAAATTGTTTAAAAATAACGTTTATAGCAGAATGTGCGTCCATGTAATTCGGACATATGGCGTGTAACTTAGACGAGAAAGGTGTGTAATTTGGTCCGGTATACACTTAAAATAGTGTTGTCTTGCACTATTCTGAAAAATTAATGTCATACACAATTAATTGTATTCAAAAGTTGGTGTTGCTGTCAAAGGAAAAATATTATAACAATCATGATATGGTAGTGACGTTAATAATACTAAGTTACTATAGTAATAAATGTAATAATTATTATTATGATTAGGCCTGTAATAATGATGTGTACAATAATAATAATAATAATAATAGGCCTAATCGTGTTCACATACATCGATAATGGTAGTGGCAATGTTATTAATAATACGAAATTATTGGTACCAGACCCATTTCAAATTAAAGAATTTGTTCGGATTAAGCGGTAATAACGTATGATTGCATAAATATAAAATATTACGCATGATTACACATTTTATTTTATAAGGTATATTTAAACATAACCAAATCTCGAGATTAAATGGGTGTAATTTTCAGAAATATACTTTGTATTACCTAGGCCTACAACTGTGGTTTTACTGTAATCTTAGTTTTTTCTTTTTCTTTTTACTTTCGGTTTCGGATTAAGCGGACTTTCGGATTACCGACTCCACTGTGGTAATAATGATTTTAATAGTGTAAATTATGATAATAATGCTGATAATAATAAATAAACTTAATTTACTAAATACTTTAATTTAATATTAGGAAAAATAAGTTACTGGGGTTTGTTTATTTATATAATCTTTCTGCAAAACGCAGATTGCCTTGCAGACAAAGAATATCTTTCAACAAAATATACATTTACACAAAAATTACAAGCTTTCAGTTAGATCATAAACATAATGACAGGAAAATTAAAATAATCAGTAGTAAAACCATTGAAATTGAAGAAAGGAAACCTGTCCAGCTTAATTGTTGTTATTGTACAGGTGGTTTCTTAATATTTGGATGGATCCCTTAAGTGATAATAACGCCACTTCAGTGTACAGATTTTGTGACAATGAGAAACGTTTACAGAAGTTAATAAAATCAGGTAAACTGATATAACAAAGTGCCAGTATGTTTTTGTTGAACCAAATATAATTGCAATTATGATATGCAGAAAATAAGTTTTTCTAATCAGATTAAATTCGACCAGCGTCAGCAAACTACAGATTTGTGATACCTTGACAATCGCGCACTCACATAAAAATAAAAAATAAATTTAAAAAAACTCACTTCAAATCGGCCGGCTTCGGGATTTGATCCGGGGACCTCCAGAATATGAGTCCAAGACGTTACCATTTGGCCAACTCAGTCAGTTTGACAGTGTTGTTTGATAAGAATATGTGAAGGAGTAGTGTTAACTGTGAAATTATACCGGTAGAAACAAATTTAAAAACATGTGACCTTTAATTAGTCGTTACTCTGGTACGGTAAACTGATTAGGTCCAAAATTAATAGGCTTCTTGCCATGGACGTTATAAATGCGTATACCAAGTTTCATGAAAATCCGATAAAGCATATTTGAGTTATGGAGCTTTTTGTTATATAATACCATAAAAATGCACTAAATTGGGCATTATTCCGGTACCAGCCAACCGATTTTGTCCAGTATCAACAGACATCGTTCCATGGACATTATAAATGTGTATATCAAGTTTCATGAAAATCCGATTAAGCGTATTTGAGTTATGGCGCTTTTAAATAAAAACACTAAATTGTGTTTGACGCCGGTACTGGTGAACCGATTTGGTTCAATAACAATAGAGTTCTTCCCTTGGACATAATAAATGCGTATACCAAGTTTCATGAAAATCCGATAAAGCGTATTTGAGTTATGGCGCGTAGACACACGGACAGACGGACAGACATTTTTCGTCCTCCACACACAATCTCATAAAGTACCATACTGGTACTTAATTAAGAACTACTACCAACCATTAGTCCAATGACCAACATTTTTCAAATAGTATTTGTTCTCGAAGTACTCAATGGTTGGTTCCTATATCTTCTTTTTTTCATTATCAACTGCTGCAGGTTGATCTTCTTCAGACTCAAAGCGGACTGTAGGGTCTACTATTAAACCAGTTTTTCGGTTTTTGTCTATTGCAATGATGTCTGCTCTTCGTGTTCCTCCATTCATGGCAATGCAGTGCACCTCCTCGTAGACGTACTGTTCAAATTACACATCGTGCAATGATTACCTATAAACTTGAATATTTTAAAAACTACTATACATAGAGGAATTATTTTAGCTGAAGTTACCTTGATATTTTTGTAGTAGGCTACTTAGGTCTTAGGTGAGAATATTATAGCAGAAAAATTCCTCCGACACTGGGACTTGAACCCTGGGGTGTCGGAGGATGTCCAACAGAGTCAATAATCTCTGGTTCATGAAAGCTTATATATCTATTAGGTCTTAGGTATATGCGCAATGCTCTTCAGGAACCTAAAGCAACCTCTCAGAACCTCTGTTTTGCTGTGGAATAAGTTTAAAGGAATGAGGGCAATAACCTTCTGTTCTCCATCCCTCGACCTTAGGCGAAAACATCTTTAACGATTAAGCTACCCCTAACTGTCTTGAAGACCTGGCCGGAGACGGGTGATCAAACTTTCAGATATCATATTTTATCCAAATTGCATACTCATCCAAAATATACGGATTTCCCCTATATGAAGACAACATACGGTATGTAATCCTACTGGTTATACGCCGTGGTGAGGTACGGCTCTGCGAACCCGATGAGGCCACTGGTGACACTATCTCCCTGGAGTCTACTCGGCCTCTATCAGAACAGGCTGGATCGGATCATATGTCTTAACAGCATTACTGTTTTCCTGTATATATTGACTAAAAGTCCTAAATTCTCATCTCCAGTAACCCCAAGCGTCGTCATGGTCTGTATTATGCGGAGCCCTTCGATTTCGTAATCAGATTACTAATGGGTTGTTTCTATGAACATTTTCGTAGATAACGGACAAATTTTAATCTATTTCTAAACAAATTTTATAAACTTTGCGTTCGATCTCCATATGCAGCAGGCCCAGATTCGATTCCCGGTCGGGAAGTTTCCTAGGCCACTTTTTTTCGGGGAATTTCCTCACTTATGAGAAGAATGGCGGGAAATTTTAGGCCTTCATGATCCTCTAATATCATCTGGCCATCAGTAGCCTATCACCTCGATCCCATTTGCTTCTTGTTCGGCATGAGTGTGCGTGAGAGTGGCGTGTTTTGTCCTGTGTGTTCGTGTTGTTTCGGAAGAGGCCTCGGCATTGGGCGGATCACTCATTTTAGGAGGCTTTCACTGTCCTTTTCGGGTCAAAAAAGTATTTATGTGATCCACAGAAACTCTCTTCCCCTCTAAAATTGTTGTATACTTTTAGGCTAGATTTTAAGCTATGTTTCATTGCAGCAGTCCTCAAATATTTTGACTCAGCAAAATGGGTTTCCCCTTATATTATGATTATGTTAATATGCGTTTAAATAATAATAATTATTACTATGACCATTATCATATTATTATATTAGGCTATATTATAATATATTATAATGAAGGTATGTTAAAATTGTATATCTGTTCTAACTTGAAAACGTTATTTCCAGGATAATACATTAAGGAAGAATAATCATTAGGATTTGTAAGATAGCCTATTTTATGTTATTTTGAATCGTAAACATTGTTTAACAGAACTCTCTCCGTCCCATTTTATGAGCTGAGTCCGTTAAGGGTAAAGAAACAGGTACTAGCTCGTTATAGCGATTATCGAGGATATCACCAGATGTCACTGTCGTTCTCTTTCCTATCGTACAAATACGAGGGTCATCCAAAAAGTTAGATCCTACGAAAGAAAGGGAAAAAAACATTAATAAGTAAGAAATATTTATTGCAATATTTACTGAGATTGCTTGGCTACTTCTTTACATAGTCGGCACCGTTATCGAGGCATTTATTTTAGCGGTTTACCAACAATTGTATGCCCCTGTCATAGGACTCTGCCGCCAGCGGTAAGCAGAGAAGGTGATTAGTTTCTCGACAATGTTATCACTGGGGATGAAACGGGTGAAAAATCTGAGGAGGGCGATCCGAAACAAGAGACGTAAAGTGCTGACGAGGCATTATGCTTTTTCACGACAACGCACGGCCCATTACAGCCAATGCCACACGGATTCAGTTGCTTCAGTTTGGACGGAAGATCTTCGACCATCCACCCTACAGCCCCGAACTCGTGCCAAGTGACTTCCATCTCTTTTGTCTCATTAAACGATTTCTAGCAGAAAAACGCTTCCACAACGACGATGAGGTACAGACAGCAGTGATTTCATGGCTCCAGACGTTAGGTGCAGAGTCCTATGGCACGGGCATACAAATGTTGGTGCAGTGGTACGATAAATGCCTCAATAACGGTGGCGACTACGTAGAGTAGCCGTGAGTCTCTGTAAATATTGCAATAAATATTTTTTGCTTATTGATGTTTCTGTTTTCTTATCGGCGATCGGAACTTTCTTTCTGGATGGCCCTCGTAAATCATTATCCATTCCCTTCATTTTAACCACTACAGATACTATTATTCCTAATGCAGTAGGCTACTGCTATCATCGTGTATCAAATTAATCATGTACAATTCAAAATACAATGATATAACTGTTTCGGAAATAAAAATAAAAGCGAGATACTGCCAGTTTGAATGTTTTTGAAAAACACAAAAGTATGCCAACACAATATTAGTTCCGCTAAAAAATTACTTACGACTTTCATTTCTCTCCATCGAAGTAAGTTAAATGCACTTCACTTGAAAAAGACTGATTAAAATTTCAAAATGGAAAATTGAGCTAAACATACCAAATTTCGTCTCATAAAGAGATCATATTTTGAACGATCAATGTTGTGTCAGAACCCCTAAAGTTGAAATCCATCGTGTTTACAGAGGACTATAGGTGGCGCTTCGATGTATATATATATATATGTATATATATATATATATATATATATATATATATATATTACGTAATAACTCCTAAAGGTATTTGCTCGCTAGTACACAGTCTGACAGCCCATTGTCTTCACGACGAATAGGACGAGCGGGAAAAAATGGAAGTTAAATGACAGTCCTAAGACTACGAAGTGGGAGGGAAACATATTTTTGAAAAGGAATTCGGTTGCCTATCCGAGCCTACAGCCCTCGGAAGGAATTCCTGTAACCACTCTAATTACCCCTCACGTAATTCGAGTGCCTTCGCATTTGGTTCAAGGAATTCGAAAACTCTGCTCTCTTGACATAGCAAAGGATTTTAGTTCATTAGAGAGATAAACATCTCTTTACAAATAGGTAAATCTTATAAGCAAAATGTTTCTA
This sequence comes from Ectobius pallidus, assembly GCA_964059195.1. Classification (NCBI taxonomy): domain Eukaryota; kingdom Metazoa; phylum Arthropoda; class Insecta; order Blattodea; family Ectobiidae; genus Ectobius; species Ectobius pallidus. Next base: position 47,513,511 of record CAXKWD010000001.1, on the reverse strand, counting down.
CGATTTCACTGTTTCAAACAGTGATTTTTTTTCAAACAAATTGTTGCCAACCAAAAGAGACTTAATTCCGCTACAGTACGAAATTGTCAAAAAGTTTCCCGATTTACTATTCTAAGAACACGCTAACTGAAATTATTTTCGTTTTAAAATGTACGATTCAAAATAACATAAAACATCATACGATGTTCTAATCACATAAGAGCTTAACAGGCTCACACGTAGAACAAAACTCTCTAAGCACTCGTTTTGAAAAGTTCTATAGGCCTATACCGGTCTTACATCTTATCTTATAAGATTACAAGAATTGTAAAATAATTTTAGTGACTTCCTTACAAATCTGGAACATTCCAAAAACAGTGCCATAGGGCTTAGTGCCATAGGGCAACGGGGTTGGCATGCATACACAAACACACACGCACTTTTGTAATTTCGAGTGGTCATAAAGTGGATTAAATAGGCAACTCCATCTATAAATTTTTACGAAGATCTAGGTTTATAATTGTTTGATATGCGATTTTAGAAAATGGAATAACAACTGTTTGATAATATTTGAGGAAAGAAAATTTGAGACAGCTCATTTTTTTTAATATTCAGACCAGGAGCTCTTTTATGAAACTTTTCTCACTCCATTTCAACCCACAAAATAGGTCATATCTTTCTTTGTGCCCTATGTTGTATTTTTGCATGTTTATTGTGTTTTGATTAAAGAGGAATCTGACAGAATGAAGGATTCTGTTTAAATTTGACAGGAATTTGAGGACGTATCTCCAGCATGAAATAAATCGTATTCTGATGTGCTTTTTAGTTTCTGAAATAAGTTCGAGCAGCCGTGAAGTTGAAGTTGAACACATACTTGATTCGTGGAACGCTATTTGAGTTCGTTGCTGACGCAGCTCCCTCCGGTCTCATGGATATACGAGGTAACCACATTCCAGGCTCAATACATCGGCGGTATCAGTATTCCGCAGTGAACGTCCACAAGATAAATGCTAAAGCAGATATAGTGGATTGAACATCTGGAGCCTGCTATACTGAGAGATAGTAACACGAGTTTTCGTTCTACGTTATGAGTACCATAGGCGTAACCAGGCCGACCATATGGGGGGGTTATAACATCTGGACCCCCCAGGGAGAGGGGGGTTCGGGGGTACTCCGCCGGAAAATTTAAAAAATTAAGATGCACAATAACGAGTTTTAAGCTTCCCACGCTTTATACTCATATTAAGTAATTTATAAGCATACTTAAAAATACTGTACAATTTTCCTTTTTTTAATCAATGGGGGGTTCAAACTCCCAAAAACCACCCCTCGTTACGCCTCTGATGAGTAGGGCTCGGACTTTTAGGTGCTTATAAAAACGAAAATATTTATTTTTTATGTGGTTAAAAAGTCGAAAATATGTTTAAAAAATATGAAAATATTTTAATTAACTTATTTAACCAATATTTACAGAAGTACCCATTTAATCGTTCTAGTCAGCAAGTGTAGAACTGTTGCAGTGAACGACAAAAGTAGATCTTAAGTTGTGCATCTTAAAGCTGTGACGATTTTCACGGAACAGAAAATGTACGATCAACATCGCAGGATGTTAATCTTGCATATTTGTAACACACTGACACTCAGATGTTCCATCTGCTCCAAGTTCCCCACACTGTTACCCATTAAAATATCTGAAATCTTGCACAACACTTGTAACCCTTCATTCTTATTTAGGATGACAGGAATATTTCTTTAATTTTGTTTGCTTTTGAACCACTTATGCAGATTACGATTGCGACTAACCGTCATTGCTAATTGTATTTCCAGAATTTCGGATGGTATGGGACATCCTTGTTCTGTGTAAGTCAGTCATTGTTCATTTTGGTCATTAGTAGGCCTACATACTACTGTTCATGAAGTTTTATGGATATTATGGTTGTCGAAGTCTTTGGTAATATTTACTTAGATTACAATTTCGACTAACCTAATAGAACTGTATTTTCAGAATTTCGGATGGTATGGGACATCCTAGTTCTGTGGATAGTTAGTGATTTATTCTGGTTATTCTGCAATTTTCCTGAGTAAGACAGTTCAATGACTTAAGTGCTTTGTTTGCAGTTTGGAATGAGTGTAGGCTATTATGACATCCACCAGTGATGCTTTTTTTTTTACTTAACTACATTTTCAGTATTAACTACATGTAGGATGGGCATATATATATATATATATATCATGGACGTACGGTAAGGGGGGGTTCAGGGGGTTGAAACCCCTCCCGAAATATCTGCAATATTTTAAAGATTATAAATCATGGAACGAAATAACAAAAAAAAAAAAAACTCTGATTCAGTTGTTACATATTTTACAATTCCGTACATATCAAAGCATTATTGAAGATTTATTGTGATTTATTTAAAATTCAAATTTCAAAACCTCGTGATGTTGATAGTTTTCAGCTTAATAATAGTGATGTATTACTAGTAAACAAAAATCCCTTTGTAATCTGTCAAACGACATCTCGAATACTCCCGCTGAAATCCATCAACCTGTTTGTGAAGCCAACAGTACTCACGAGCTCATCACAAAATTATCATAAAGTAATCGGCATTAATCGGGCTTTTCCACCGGTGGATTTACAGATTACTTTAAAAACGTGCCCTATACAACCTACAGTACTACGATAATTTTTCAAAAGAATTTTTTTATTTAGAGACTCTAGCTTAAACGAGAAATGGATAGAAATCTCAAGAAAAAACAGTTTCAAAGACTGAGCTGCATATTAATTTATTACAATGTATTAATTATCACAATACAACTGCCTAGTAATTTTAAAAAGTAATAATTCACAATGTGCGCATGATCATGGAGCTGAAACGACTTTACATTGAACCCCTCCCGAACAAAATTTCACCGTACGCCTATGATATATATATAATCTCTGTGTTGTTTCTTGTTAGCTGCTTCATTTATTGAACTTATCATTCTGTATTTAATATTAACTTGTACCGGTACTTGGAAACTTCTTTTGGCGGTGCATCTTAAATGTTAATTATTGAACATAGCCATTCATAATTAAGATTTTTCTGGCAATTGGATATCTGATCTCTATAGGTTATACTGAGTTTGCGATCCCTTTTTCTTCTACAGTTGGAAAACCGAGTGTGACAATTATCCTGATTGTTGACTGCATTGTCTTGAAATAATATTTACCTAGTGTATTAAGAATTATATTTAAAGGAGTTTCATGTTTTAAAGTTATATAGTTCAATTACAGAAGTTACTGTTGCTGTATAGTGATTTATGGGCTATTTACTATTGTTAATTAATTTTGGAAAATATTCTTCTCGTTAGTTGAATGTAGTTTATAATTGCGTTTGTAATATTTTTATGAGGTTGATTGAACTCCTTGATCCCCTCATCCTGTCGAAAGAGTGTTCGATTTCTCGCCCTCTGGTATCCCTGCACTTCCAGTGGTGAACCCTTCCAGCTTCCTCCTTTCTCTTTCATTTCTGAGCATCCGAGTTTTTAGGCATTATTGGTTTCAAGTTCATATTATTCTTAAATAGTGAAACACTTAACATGTTTCACACTGATCTTGTTAAGTTTGTTTTCAATGTGTTTGATTTCTTTTATAGATTCTGTCAACAATTGTTTTGTTGTTTCCAACTTAGTAATGCAATGTGAGAGGAAACAGAAATTTGCACTAATAAAGGCCAAATCAGCCCTGATTTAATGTCTGACTCAATATAACAACGAAACACATTGAAAATACTTCGCAATTTTACAAAAAAAAAAATATACAAAATATTCATTTATAAACATAATATGTGGTAAAATATATAAAAAAAAATTAAGTTACCAAAAATATTTATTCAAATAAGAAATATCGAAAATATTCTTTCACGTGATATGCAACTCAGTATTTTGAATCCAAAAGGCCCGACCGGAACTTTGACAAAGTCCAGAAATCATAAGTAATAGCAAAAAAAGTATGTATTTACCTAAAAGTCCGAGCCCTAGTTATGAGTTAGGTTTGTTCCCAAAGTCAATTCATGTACTCTCAATACCACGATGCACGCTTATGTATTAGGTTACTGATCTTAGCATAAGTGATGATTTCTGCAGCATTAATGCAATTTTCAATAAATTCAGCAAAGGTAAATATTTGTAAATAGAGGTTCATGAAAGTTGTTTTATTTTGAGGAAAAATTCGTTTTAAAGTCCCAATATTTCGGTAATTTTATTAATTTGGCGGTGTTATTTTTAAAATTTATATTTATATGTATACAAGGGTCGTCCAGAAAGTAAAGAACGAATTGGCGTAACTAAATAATAACTAAATAACAACTTGATTTACAAGTATACAGTACCTTATTCCATTTCTCAACTTAATCGCCATTGCTGTAATTTATTGTAACGTGGTACGAGTTTTTCAATGCCTATGTTATATTCTTCTACCGCCAAAGACCTGAGCCAGGATATCACTGCCGCTTTGAGGTCTTAATCGGTTGGGAACTCTTTTCCACCCAAAAATGTCCTTTAGTTTCGGAATCAAGTAAAAATCGATGAGTGCCAGGTCAGGGCTGTAGAAGGAGGATGTCCAAAAATTTCTTACTTAAAATGTTAAAGTTGAGAATGTGTTTAAGCTGCCGAATGAGGCCGAACGTTGTCGTGAATCAAAAACACATTTTCAGACAACTTTCCACGTCTCTTGTTTTGGATAGCGCGTCGTAGTCGTTGGGAGTTGCACAATGTGCATCTACATTTATTCCTTGTCTTCTTGGCAGAGGCTTAGGTCTTTGGTGGTAGAGGAGTATAACATCGGCATTGAAAAACTGGCACCACGTTACAATAAATGCCTTAACAGCAACGGCGATTAAGTTGAGAAATAGAGTAAGGTAATGTATCTTTGTATACAAAGTTTTGTGTTGATATCTTGCGTTGTCAATTAGTTATGCCAAATCATACTTGACGTTCTGGACGACCCTCGTATATAAAGGATATGCAAGTTTTATACTTTAAGTGAACTACTGTTAGCACTTTCAGCTTAATTCGAACTTCCCGCCACTTATATTTTAGTTTATTTTAGGAATTTTTATTTTTTATTTTTTGGTAAGTTCATAATGAATTGTCTGCAATAATTTAGGAAACATACATTAGGCTACATCGGAAAGAGACGCCGAGGCAGACCCAAAACCACATGGGCCGACCTCTGTAAAAATTAACTAGGACCAACCTGGACCAGGATAGGAAGGGACCGCAATAGCTGGAGAGACATCCGAAGAAGACAAGCCAACATACAGTGAGCGACCACAAGGAAGAGAGAAAGTGAGAAGACAAGGATCGTCCCAAGAAAGAGTAACTGATAACCTCATTACTCTTGCGGAGTTGCTCCCCGCATGAGATATACCGAGCTATCCCTCGCAAAGAGGAATCCGTAGCCTTTTACGAACAAAACTGCTATTCATTTATTCATTCACATTGCATGAAAATTGAATTTATGTTGTTGTGGCTTTTCTTAATAGTTCATCTTGATGAATTATAAAATTCAATTGCATGTGTTTATATTCTTTCAACTTACAAACAAAATGGCATTGACAAAGAGCTTAGAATATGTGGAGCACGCTATGATTGTGCCAGAGTGCACTTGGCATGCTTTGCATCCTACGTTCATCCTGAATTTCTTCCTCTTTGGCGTTCTTAGTAAGCTGTTCGTTGTGGAGTAAAAATAGTTGCTCCACAGAAATATTATTTTATGCCATCATGGTCGTTGCATTCATTTGCTGTGGACGTCATGATTTAAAAATGAATAAATTCTCTAAATAAACCGATCTTTTAGCCGAAATTCGTACATAAAATAGGGTTATGTTTTCTTGTGAATTCGCGTTATTTCGCGATTCGGAAGTGTTGCCTTTGAGGTTACTGGAGGCTGCAAAATGAAATTCTGGAAATATCTGTGGAATTGAGAACAATTCTCGTTATCCCTTCTCGCAAATTTCACGGACCTCTTTGTTTTACTGCTGCCAGAATCTTCCTTCAAAACACTGAAGCTAAATTTTATTTTAGTAGCTCAGTTCCATAAAATATCATTTCCACAAAATATATAGCCTATCCTAAATGGAGTTATTGGCACCAATAAATGCAGAATTCTGTGCTCTATATCATACAAAATACAACATCCCGGCGAGATCTTATTATAGGTACTTAATCCAACGTAAAATGGCTATTATTTCCACAGAAGGTGCTGTCCCTACAGGCAACTTTTTGAAGGTGAGTTTTGCCCTGTTCCAAATAAGGCAATGCCCCGTTCTTACTATTATGCTATTCTCATTCGGTGGTACTTCCGATCACAATCTAGTCCTTTTTCTTAATCGTATTCCAAAAATACAATACATTAGGGATTAAAATGTGACTTGTGTAGTACGTAAAATAATTAACATGATTAAACATTGTGTAAATTAAGTTGTAAAAATATTAAGAATAATTAATATTACTTAGAGCCTAACCGTATAAAAATATAGAAATTAAATGCAATTAATTTGGATTTCAATATATTGTAATTAGCCTGCATGATATATACCTGGTTAATTAAGAGTATAATTTCAAGTAATAATTAAATACTTAGTATATATATGAGAATATTATACATCTGTTTAGTATATATAGTTAGTGATATTCTATACGACTACAATTTTGCATTTAGGAAATAATTTATAATATTGTATAGTGGACACTAAAAGTCTGTCTGTCTATCTGTCTGTCGTGTGTCTCTACAGGCGGTAACTGGAATATGATTTATTAGTTTTCATAAAACTTGGTATAACATCCATGGGACGAAGCCTATTGATTTTGGACTAAATAGGTCGACCGGTACCGGAGTAACGCCTAATTAGGGACCTAATTTCTTAAAATATTACACTGCATTCATCAAATGTAATTCAGTTCTCATTACAACAATGTTGTATGCAGCGTTTACATAGGTCTTTGGAAGTTGCAATGCACTGGGCTTTGACAAATAATTAGACATGCTACCGATAAGAATTATCCCACTTATTCCTTCACATATGCTTATGAAACTTACTCAAGAAATCATGGTCAGTATTTTCTGAAATATGGCCTATTAACTCCATCTGGCACTTTTTTACATCAGTTTACCTGATTTTATTTTTTAATGATCTGTTTAAAAAGCGCAAAACTAGCAATTTAAATGTTTATTATACTATTGTATGAAAAAGTCTACTCTCTATCGAGGGTGGCCACAAAAGTCCAGAATTCAAGACAGTACTTTTGTTTAAATTGAAAAAGCAAGATATGTATCGTAATATCGATAGGCTAATTTAACTCAGAACCGAAACGCTAGAGACCTGTGTAATGCCGGTATTGTTGTATGGTTGTCAGACGTGGGCTCTCACTTCCAAACTTCGCAACAGTCTCCAAGTGTGCAAAAGAAATATGGTGAGAAAAATCCTAGGCATATCGTTGAGGGACCAGAAGATGTCAGCAGTTACCGACCCTGCACTGCAAGCCACCAACACCAAATGGAAGTGGGGAGGCCACGTCGCAAGACTCAAAGATGACAGATGGACATACAAGGCCACAATGTGGGACCCTCGTACTGGAAGAAGATCCCCCGGAAGACCAAGACAGAGATGGGCTGATCTCTTCAAGGAACTTGTAGGACGACAGTGGTCAACCAGAGCAAGAAATAGGAATGACTGGAAAGTCTTAAGAAGACAAGTGAACAGTGACTGAAACCAGTGCATATGCGACCGAAGTCTTACGAAGACAAGTGTATAGGACCGTAACAAGTGTAAGGACGTAAACTACAATGAAGTGCACAATGACTCAGACTAATGTAAGTGGACAAAGACCAGGAATTGCATAAAAGCCCAAGAGCACAAATATCCCTCATGTGGAATAGCTCACCACATGTAGGTGTATTCGAACTTACCCTCTTCGAGGAAGCCATTGCCCTTAACGGGACATTTAGGTTAATCATTTCATTTCATTTCAATTTAAGTCTTATACGGATGGTAGCATAATGTAGAAAATGAATGGAATCTCTAAGAATTTTGTGTACAATTTTGTTTAATGTTAAAATGCTGAAGCCTACATTTCACATGTGTCCTTAATAATCTTCCAAATACAGTATAGTCCCGCTATTCCGAACTAATTGGGACCGAACACCGTTCGGTTTAGCAGTTAGTTAGTTAGTTTATTTTCTTACACAGTACAGTGTTTTTCATTAACCTACTTATAAGTTTACATATACTTATAAACTACATTTCTTAAAGTTTAACACACACATCTACAAATTAATAATTTACAAACAAATATTCAATACATGTACAATATTTAAACACGCTACATTTTACTACATTATACATTTTAATATTATTTCTAGCTCTATTTTTACAGTATATGGAAGATGAATTTTACAAATTGAATGATAAATTTAAGAATACAGTATATACACACTTACAAAGAATAGAGATCACTTATATTATAAAAACAGTTTGATAAAAGAAAGGATTTGAGCATTCTCTTAAATGAAATTTCTGTTTTTTGTGATGTGACATGAGAGGGGAGTGAATTAAATACCTTAGAGCATAAGTAGTATGGAGAAGATTCGAATAGATGGGTAGAGTGTTTCGTCAGTGCTATGCTGTTTTTATGTCGGGTGTTGTAAGAGTGGTAGTCAGAATTAACTTTGAAAAGGAGTCTATGAGAATAAGCAAACAGGGCGGCTTCAAAAATAATGATACATGGTAGTGGGAGGATCTTGTGGGTTTTAAATAAAGGTTTGCAGGAATCGAGAGGCTTGGCATTATAAATGGTAGGCCTACGTATTTTGCGTTTTTGCAGGACAAAGATTCTATTTATGTGGAATTGATCCGCTGATCCCCAAGCAATAATGTTATATTTTATTTTAGAATAAATATAGCTGTAATAGCATTGCAGAAGAGTTTTCTTATTGCAATAAGATGATAGTTTAACGAATAAAAAGGTATAACTAGATAGATATTTACACAAATTTTGTATGTGTCCCTTCCAATTTAAATGACAATCTATCGTTAGCCCTAGAAATTTAGAGTTCGCCACTTCTTCAATTTCCATATTATTAAATACTACGGTATTACTGATAGCTGTATCTTTAAAAAATCTGGACTTAATTATAATAAATTTAGTTTTAGACGTGTTAATAGCTAGACTATTTTTTGTACACCAGTTATGAAAGTGTGACATCGTACGAGATGCCGAAATTTTGATAACGTCGAGCGATTTTCCTTGAATAATTAATGTACAATCATCTGCGAACTTTATTGTTTGGTTATCAGGGAGGTGTGATGGAAGATCATTTATGTACAGAAGGAAAAGTAATGGGCCTAGAATTGATCCCTGTGGTACTCCTTTTGTTACTGGCGATGGATTAGACCTCGATTTACCACATTTATGGCTTATCTCTACTGTTTGCATTCTCATAGAGAGATACGATCTTCTCCATTTAAGAACAGTTCCACGAATTCCATAGTTGCTAAGTTTTTCAAAGAGGATATCATGTTGAATGCTATCAAAGGCTTTCGACAGGTCTACGAATATGCCAGTAATTCGGAATGGGCGTATTTCATGAATAATATCAACGTATTGAGTTCTTAAGGCGTAAATTAAGTGCGGGGAATTGTATAAATGGAGCCGACATGTGCTCTAAGTAACCAGGTTTCATTCCAATTTGGTTTCAGGCGTTTTCATCAAGCTTAGGGTCTGTGTATGTCTCTATTTAACTTCTTTGTATAACAATAAATATACGTTTTTTCACGAATGTCTTTTTAATTTCACCTGTTTTTAAGTTCAAAAAATCTGTGTGTGTGTTTTTTTTTTTTTTTTTTTTTTTTTTTTTTTTAACTCTGTTCGGAATAGGCGGATTTTCGGAATAGCGGAACTCTACTGTATAATCTTAACCAATATGCTTTTCCAAAGTCTGTCTTATCCAAACTTTTAAATTAAATTTCAGCTCTCTTAAGCCTTTATTGGTGTAACTTTTTTAAATCTGTAACTTCTACCCATAAGTTTACCAAAAAATAAACATAACATCAACATTATCTTAAATACATTATTAAAATCAGAGGTAGACATTTTTGCTTTCCACGGACAACGGAAATGAACTACCCTTTTCAGTCAGAGTCGTCCACTGGGTAGCTACATAGGGTACGGTGCATTGGAGGGTAACGAGCTTCCCGAACCCGATGCTTGTGTTGCGAGCAACAATGCGCGTCTGCCAGGTGGAGTCTGACGTTTGTGTTCAGCCGGTCCTGTCTGAGTTGCGGGAAGCCGAATTGCTTAGGGGCTCAAGTACTTGTCAGAGAGATACTATAAAGGCACAGAGTGCAGCCAAGGTCTTTCAGTTGAGTTGTGGAGTCGGACGCGATCTGTCGCGAGCAGTGTATTCCTTACAAGTGTCTTGTGTTATGTGTTTCTAATCCAGCATGAACACGCCGGTTAATGGAATATTTGTGATGCTGACGGCGGCAGTCATCCTCATGGTTGTGATCTTGACGCCGGCGTCGGTTGCAGCTACAGCTGGTGAGTTCTGGTTACAACTACACTTGTTCTAGTGTTTGTTTACTACCTGTCAGACACAATGGCGCGAGGACGGCTCTTGTGTTGTTCTTTTTTTCGCAGGCCTCGTGCCCTAATAAAAATTCACAGTGAAAGCTCATTACGCCTGACAAACCGCTTAGTGAGCAGCAAACTTCGTGCACTCAAGTTAAGATGCCGTCAGAATCTAGTTTGTAAAACCTAATATATATATATATAATATAATATAATTATCTTTAGAAGATTTTTTAAATGTTCGGCACTGTTTATTTCTAACGTTCGACCAATTTTCTCGTGACTCAGTTTGGATTTCCTATTATTCATTCAAAATTCACAAAGTTAGTGAAGGGGAGGAGTAGTTTCCAAGGATTTCTAGGGGTTTGCCAATTTCAAAATACGAATTTGTATTTTGTATTTGTATGCTCAATTCATGTTTCACAATGCCAAGCCGAGAATGTGCAATCGCATAACATAGGCTAAATCCTAACTGTTTATACGTTTACCGACATTTATTGATTCATAGTTGCATATACTGAAATTTGTGTAGAGTATATTATTTATTTAAGTGATTTACTTTGGTTCGAGCCCAGTTCATATCGCCTGCCGATTGTATTTGATCCATAGCACGATATCCACTTTCATCTTCTCACAGATATAACCGGTACCCCAATTCTGCTTACATTACTGTATCAACTATATAAAAATCAAGTATTTTAAAACATTTATTTATAATACGGCATTGTGTTGTACATACATTCGTAATATATTGTTATTATGTTCGGGGAGAACATGATAGTGAACTTCAAAATTGTAAATAAGTTCTGAAATTACGCTTATAGCTATTGTAACTTTGGTTTTTCGGGTAACATATCGCAAGGAAACCTTGAATGTTAACCAAAGCTTTAATTCAGTAAAATTTAATACATAGGCTATTTTTCCAGGTCGTGGGCCTATATTCAGAGGAGAAATTTGGACATTCTGAAATTCACATTAGAAATATACAAATGTGTTCTTACAAAACTGACGAAAATCCGGGAATCAAATGTGAACGGACCTTTCGTATTTTCTTCCATACCCGTATTAAAAAAAAAAAAAAAAAAAAAAAAAAAAAAAAAAAAAGTTGTTTAGACCTAAGTTCTGAAATTTTACTTCCATTTTCTTCTCATAAGAAATAGCCTATATCTTAAACTGCAATCATATAATCACACCATTTTATTTAACTGAAGAACTACAACTTTGTCGCCATAAAGTAGCCCATGTTCATAAATAGGTACTTTTTAAATAAAAAAAGGACATCTTGCGTCACAACAAAGGTATATAAAATTCCGGGACAGCTGTTTAAAAGAAAAGATTGTCTCGACCAAATTGAGACGAATGGTTACCTTAAGTATAGCTAAGAGCCTACTCAATAGAATGGGCAGTGTGCTAAGAAAACTCATTTCTGGCAGAAAGTCATATTATTTTGCTTTTTATTTGTTTATTTTAGCCTAAATAAAAACTAAATCAAAGATATGTACAATATTTTATTCAGTAATTCTGAAGTATTTTTGACGCATAACCAGCGGTTATTATTTCTCACCTTTAGTTTAGAAGAAACATGATAGTCAATATTACCATAAAATGAAATTAAGTAAATATAACAAAAAGATGCTTTAAAAAATCGTATGAGATGAATTCAAGTTATTGGAATTATTTTGTCATATTGTTTCTGTAGCTTTTGCAACTGTACACATTGCAGAGTTAGAAATGTTTTAAAACAAATTATGAGTCTACTAATTTATATTAATCCTACAAACCGTCACATTAATTAATTCTTACTAATTATAATATGTTTAAAGTAAACAGAATGCTTGTAGGCTTTTCGTATTGAAAATTACACATTTGAGAAGTTTTTATCTCTTAAAAAAATTTCAGGAGAGTTTCTTTGGCGTGTAATTTGACTACTCCTAGTTTTAAAATGGTAGCCTGTAGTGCAGCTGGTTAAGACACTGTACAACAAACTCAAAGGCGCCGGTTTCATCCCTCTTGAGGTCATTGCGATTTTTCAATTGGATTGATCCTTCTGCTGGCATTATGGGGTGAACTCAACCCCTTAACGGAAATGAGAACTAAGACGAAATTAGAGATAAAGGCGACCGGCGCCTAGTGCTTGAAAACTTAACACATTCTAAATGTCTAATAATATAAACTTCTTGGAACCCTTAGGGCCTCCATGGTCTCTAAAGAGAACTTACAGTTTTGAAATGCACTGCAAAAAGATTTTTTTATTGCTATTTTTTCTCAAAGTGAATTAGCTTTTTGTCAAGGAAACTTAGATTTACAAGAATGACTTGCATTTCTGTTTTAAGTGTTTTAGTAGGGTAACTTTGTAAAGGTACTGAAAATTGATATAAATGTTATGATTGCATAACGTGGACTTTTCGAAACAAAATTGCCTGTGAAACATAATTATTTAACAATTGCACATATGAAACATATCCTATGTCGGACTAGTCGTATGCTGATATGATTAGCGGATAATGTGTAAGAATTTCAGTATAATATTTTAATGGTAACTGAGAAAACATTAATATAATTGGTTATTTTAATATAGTAAATATTTGCCTCACCGGCTCACTTTAATATCTACAGTTATAAATAATCTATAATTTATTTAAATGGTGTGAATGTGATAAACTACTTCTACACAGATCCACGTATATATGTTCACATCCTAATCGTGGTACAATTCTACATATGCGAACAATAATTCAACAACGGTTTAGATTCGTGGTATTAAAACAGTAGACTGCCTGTCATCCTTCGTGGAAATATTTGTGAGTGTACCTTGTACTGTTTACAATCACATTAACAGAAGTACTAGTAGTTTGGCATTGGAACTGCTTCAGCTTATGTTGATCTCAGCTGATGCCACATATTTTTATACGCACAGCGAACACAATGTACTTACTTAAAGACTTAGAACGACATGTGTTTACAATCAATTTAATATAAACAACAATTTTGTAACAACATTCTAAATATAAGCAATACTTTTAAACAATCCATAAATAAGGCTTACATTGTAAATACTAATAAAATAAAATCGTGTTCCGGGGTTCATAAAATCACTGTGTTTCTGTTAAGACGAGAGAGGAAATGAACGAGATCAAAAGGCCAAACTTGCAGCCAGTGTAGATTTAAATATGCATTATGACAAGTGTCCAATATTGATATTAAAAGTACACCAAGCAATTATATGTACGTCTGTTGGATTTCGTTGGCAAAGTAGTAGCTTACAATCGGATCTTTGTGCAGGGAGTTGTTGTTCCCTTCGTTATTTGGTCGACTGAAATGTCATTATATGACGTGCAACTGTTTACAAACTCCGATTCTATCAGGGCATGGTAAATTCAATGTCTATTTTGAAAAATTCCAGCATTCCAACATTAGTGCTTCTGTGTAGAGGATATGGAAAAAAAAAATATTTTCAAATGTCCTGTTTTTAAACGAGCTAGTTATAAATTAAATTTACCATGTTATAGATTGTATGAACACCTTAAAGATGCCTTATTTCGAATATTTTATCATAATAAAAATGAGTATTGTTTCTAAGAATGTCATGAATTTAAAATTTTAATTTTATCTCATAATTATGTTTACTGTCTATTTTAAGATCATAATTATTTAAGCAATGTATCTTTGCTCCAGTCGTCAACATATGCATTCAGTAAATTGAAAAGTATCCCGGTATAAATGAAAATAGTGTACGTTAATAATGTCTACTGGCTTATCTCTTATAATTTAATAACCCTAAATTCCGCCCAATGAAGATAAATAATAGATTTTTAAGTGCAGATTTTATTATTACCTGTAGAAATTATTTTGGTTTTGGAAATACTATCCATTCGATTAACACTATAAATCTAATATTTAAGTTTTAGATATAAATCCTTTAAGCCTTATAAAAATAAACCAAACTCTTTGCAGGGTAATTAATTGATAAAGGATTTAAGTGGACACAGGAAAGATCCACCTGGTGCTTGATTATTCAACGTAGTGTATTATCCGATGGAACATGATTCACATTTTAATAACGCCATCAATCTATCCTCTAAATGAAAGCATCTTAATGGGGTATCAGGAAAATGAAGATAACGGGTTTAAACTCCAAAACTCATCTCAGCTGGGAGAACATCGTTTCAGACTGCAAACGACACTCGTTCCCTATTGTGCTGTTACGGGAACGATGGAATTAATCCGTCTGTCCATAGGAACACGACTTTTCTGAACCGGTTCTTTATCTTTGGTTAACTTCGATTGGACGCTATACACCACGTTTACGGTTGAAACAGTCGTGACATTTAAATATTTATTTCTGAGTTCACTGTTCTCAGTACATTCAGGCTATAGTGTCATGTGCACGACATACAGGCTTATTTATAGGCTATATTTATAAAATGAGATAATAGAATAATAGGCATACAATAGGCCTACGTAATTATTGTGATTTCATTCTAATATACCAAATCGTTTCCGAAAAGACTGAAAATATAATAAAACAATATATAATATAATAAAATAATAATATAAAAATTATACAGGTATATATATATACATGTATATACGTACACATATATAGACCCTATATGAATATTAAATAAAACATAAAAACACAAATTATAGGAAGATGAATTATTAATTTTCCTCACATAGCTCTAACTATCTCCGTCTCTACCTCTCTCATTTCCTGTCTTTCTCGTGGCTTCCTCCTATACCCATCCACCACAGATCTAGCCTTTTGTATATCGTTTGGGCCTAAACATATTCCTTGAATGTGGCCAACAAGTTATTATGTATAGTTGCTACCTTCAAAATTCAGTACATAAAATACGATAAGCTTACATGTAGCCTTACGTGTAAGCTTACATGTAATGAGATATTGATAACGCTCCTGTAGTACTTCGATGGAATTCGAGATTAAAGAGAAAAACGTGAAAATATAGAGTTTTATATAATGTAGCTTCTTGTGTGATCTCGTAAATAGCATCTGTTTACATAAGCAACTTCTCGGAGAGCGTACAAGTATTGATATTTACAGCTGTATTTATCATGCGGAAGAGCTACACAGAGAATACTTGTGCAAAAAAAATCCGTCTGACAGTTCAAGAGATCACTAAAAATCAGAAATAAGTAGGAATTTGATCCAGATGCATGCTAGGAAAACATGCACTATTGTTCATAAGCATGAATTATGACTCCATTGTCTTGGGCTGGTGTTCTATAAAACAGAATGCAACATAAATTTTCTTTAATTCAGCAATGACACCACATTCCAGAGAAAACATAGGAAGATTCCTGTATTTTAGTTCCTAGACTCAATTATTGCGAATTACACTCCCAACCAGTTCTGATTGCATCTATGCACTGAACTGTAAACCGTGTCAAAATCGTTTGTGATAGAACCGTCATTCACTTTATAGTCTAGAACAAATTTCCATCTAAATCAAATGGACAGACGTATTTATGTTGTCGTTCGTTGGTCTTTACGGTTTATTCAAGTGATATCCGCTGCTCTTGATAGCGTATAAAATAAATAGGCATTTAACCGAATGGATTATCCCAACCTAAACGTTACTACTCCCTTTCGAGAAGGCGCCTTTTCAAATCCACGAGCGGCAACTTCAAGTGCCAGATTGTACGGTATTTTCCTCAGTTGACTTGTCACCGAAATCCCAAGAAGAAAAAGAAAATATTAAAGTAGCCTATCGTATTAAAAATTATATG
Organism: Ectobius pallidus; assembly: GCA_964059195.1. Taxonomy (NCBI): domain Eukaryota; kingdom Metazoa; phylum Arthropoda; class Insecta; order Blattodea; family Ectobiidae; genus Ectobius; species Ectobius pallidus. The sequence continues at coordinate 47,497,170 of CAXKWD010000001.1, read as the reverse complement.
TATTTTTACAATAATTGTTCAGTAGGCTATATTTACAAAAGACATGAAGACAAGCATTGAACTGTTACTGTATTGTGTATATTTTTTCTGATTATTATCGTCATCGTCATCACTGTTATGACTATTATTTTGGTTACATGATTTAATTATTATGAAGATTATGTTAATAATAACAATAATTTTATTAGTCATAGTAATACACATCGTCAGTTATAACATTATAAAACATATACAGCAACTTATTACAATGCAATTAAAATAGAATTAAATTCAATATTAACACAAAGTAAGGCCAAAAACTCATTTATGCTGTAATAGGTGAAGTAGCTAAGAAAATTATACACGACTGTCTTTAAATTAATAAAATTCACCATAAGTGCTTCATGTGTCCGTTGATTAAAGAACGCAACATCAATGGATTTAAAATAACATTTTGATTTATTGAGCCAAACCTGAGCCTCATTAAGAAAATACTTTTCCCTAGTAATGTGGCTATGTATTTCACTCCTAATAGGAAACACATTCAGGTTTTGTTTGACTTCATATAGACACTGCAAAATAACATATTTACAACACTTAAAATTATTTCACTACGGGGAACATTATAACAAGCACTACAAGTAATTTTCAAATGGGAAGCGTTTTCCTTCACCGCCAATCACGTGTACGAGCTAAAGTAGTACCGCTATCAGGAAGGGTCTTCCTTCCGTCTCGACGTCTCTGATTGGACCGCGTATCTAGGCAAGGAGAAGAGCAAAACGCTTCCCATTTGAAAATAACTTTTTTTTTTTTGTAGATCAAATGTGCACAGCTTTCTTTTGTGGAATTAAAACTTGAGAAATGCCATAAGTAAAATACTGTTAAAGAAAGCATAATAGTCATGTTTAAATATTTGGGTATATTTTATCTTAAATACGTAAAACTATCACTCTTGATAGTCTATTACTTATTGAATAAGTATGTAGTGATTATTATTATTATTATTATTATTATTATTATTATTATTATTATTATTATTATTATTATTGTGGTATTGCCCCCTCTCTTTCACTCCACCCGCAGACACGTACGATTGTCTTACAGTAGACAACTACTTGTTTGGTAAGGCGTTAAAACGCCTCCCATTGTGTTAGATGTGTAGGTACTGTTCATGAACACCATAATATATAATAACTTCTATAAACTGTGAGTCTGGTTTCTTTTTATTTGAGTAATACCATTTGCAGGCATCACACAAACAAAGAGGAGTAGTCTCTAGTTGACCAGTACAATATTTATTTCCAGTGTTACTCTTGATTCCGTAGAGCTTCTATAGAAAGTTTAATCTTTTCCGAGCTAAATTAATCTGAATTAACAATATTTTAAACCTGTCTCTTACCCTTGTGCATTGAGCTAAAAGAAGATTATAGTGAGCATATGTTCACCTAAGCCACAAATGAACTCTCTTTTCAGAAGGTTGATTTCTTCTTTAGATTTTTATTTTAATGAAGTCTTTGGTGCTAGGGGGATTGTAATACAATACATTGATAGACTTCACTTCAGCATAATGAGGTCTTTGCTGGTAGGGGGTTGCAATGCACTAAATTGATACCCTTTACTTCAGATGTCATTTTTCTGCCATTTTTAAGTAATTTTCTGATTGTTTATAGTTTTTAAAACAAAGTGTTACATTATATTTTGAATATTTCGTTATTATTTCTGTTTGTAACACTTGTTTATTATAATTTTATAAGCAAATAACGTCCACATGAGAGAAAGTTGACTTGCAGCGTAACTGCCAACCCTATTTTTAAAAATGTGCATTTTGAACTCTGCTACATACCTAGGTATTCAAGAAAACCTTCAATGGAGATACAAAACATTATTTTCAGGCAATAGAAAATTATTAGTTTCTGTTTAAGAATCTCAACTTACTTTAAACACTATAGTTTATGTTCTATCAATAAAGAATGTTATGTTCTATGTTTATGAATGCGTTTTAATTATTTATTTATTTTAAAATTACATAAATACATAGATAATATATAAGGCCTTAAACCCCGAAAGAGCAGGAGCTCGTGCTTGGGGGCAGTTCCAGTTCAATGCAGTTTTTATATTCCACTTTAAATTGCATATAATATTATTAGCTAGGAGCATTTTGAAGGTCATGCCCTCCCATGAAAACCATTCACATCAGACAACCAATAATGACCTCATGCGCGACCTAGCGGCCGACTGATTAATCCACCCGTCACCATATAAATAAAAGGAGAAAACAAAACATCATAGTATACCCAGAAGAAGGCCACGACATGAGGGCCGAAACGTCGATTTTAAACATGATGACGCGGCGCTACCCGGACAGCCAAGATTATTATTATGAAATAATAGCTTTCTTCACAAAGGTTGTGCAAGTAGATGAATTTACTTACTTCGTTAGTAACAAAACAAATATTGCAAATTTAAATATGGTGCAGTGACATCCATTAGCCTAGATTTCTCTCTAAAATCAATTCGTTACTTCTAAAAGAATAATTACAAGAAATAATGGATAATTTATTTGTCTTCTTTTCATTTTGTGTAATTTTTAAAAACTAGTGATCAGTAACAAAACAGTTCACGGTAATTTCAGGAGAATTGTCACTGTTTGAAAGTGGAATTTCAGAGCCAGCAGAATTGTTTCGGCTTCCACAGGTTTCCAGCCCTCATTTTATAAGCCACACCTCAAAGCAGTATCCTGGTTTCCGCCATTGACTGCAAGGGTCTTGGGGTGAAATATTGGTGGAGGAAACAATAGATTAGAAATATAGCCGCTCACCATCCCTAGTTCATATCGGATTGAAATAAAACATGTGGAATTCTCTATTTTCATATTGCGATCTCCGTTCTGAATGGTACGCTATTTTCCGCTTATTGCATGATACCCATTATTTGAAATCAATAAGAATGTAAGTGCCTAGCAGGTGCTTTGTTTTAAAATGACAGGCTCGGCGTGAGCCTGAGTGCACCCCTGGGGAGAGGAATGTGCTCTGGTGTTAAGATTCACACGCCAGGCGCCGGTGAGAGTGCAATTACTCAGATAAACAGGAAGTGATGCCATTTAAGAGTCTTGATAACGTACATCGCCATCTCGGTGTCGTGGGAACGTATAATATTTACAGCAACCTCAATATGAGCATATAAATAGCCTGAATGTAACCTAAATAATTTATACGTACTTTTACTTATAAATACTATTTTATTTCTTGTCTTCATCCCACTCGAGTCTGGTGGGACAGGCAATAGTGCTGCGGACTCGCATTCTTGCTGTTAAAGGTTTGAATCCCGTGGCCTGCGGGTCTTCCAAAGGCGAATGGTTGATTAGAAGTTACTCAAGGATTCACTGCCTGTTATTCGTGCTTAATTTTTCGAAATAATAGATGCAGCACCTATAGCACTTCGCTGCAATGCAAGCAAATTGATTCCTAAATGTTTAATTACCTAAGCATTATTCTTGCACCATCATTTCATGGGGGGTTTTAGTGTACATATCTGAGTTACTGTACCACAAATGTACATTTTCGAAGTTATAATTTTTAAATGAATAGCTAATGTACTTAAAATCTTATTTAGTATCGTCATTCACATCACTCTCTACCAAATATTAATCAAAGTTCTCCATAAGTGACTGTGTTCAAATTGTAGTACAGTAGAACCCCGATAATTCGAGCTAATTGGGGCTGAGGCTACCTCGAATTACAAAAAACTTGGATTATACGGAAATATCACTAAATCAATGGGTTAATCATAAATAAATGTTTAATGTGCACAGTAATGGTTTAAAAAATACATAAGCAAACAATATAATAGGCCTACATAGGCCAACCTGTCTTATGCCTGTATGTATATTGGCGAACATTTAAAATAATTTCTGTGTATTATGAACGAAACCCTAAGTGAGACAGTTTTACCTGCATTTTTGTACATGGAAAAATTGAAAGAAAGCTCAAAATGTAACACATTCGGAAGTGCGTAAGGCTTACATGCGGATACCGTATAAAAACGGGATTTTACTCTAGTTTTATGGAAAATTTTAATTTTCTTAAGACCAGCTCGAATTACATGGAACCTCGAAATACCGGGGCTCGAAAAACCGATGCTCTACTGTATTTAACTTACGACAAATTCCCCTTAGAAATGAGACATGCAGTTACTCTCAAAATATCCACTGCAACATTTCATCGAAATAATATCATCATAACAGACATCACATCGTCTCTCGGCTCAACAGTTTTTTTATAATTCCGACCATTCGTTCATTGTTATTCACAAAACAGTAAACTGAAATAAATTTACGTAACCATGAACGTGAGGTCTCACAGACAGCTACAAAAATAAACTGTTTTCTAGTACGGCTCCACTAACACTGATGGGTGACACATGTAGGGTGATAAAGGATTTGGAAAGGGAAAGTAGTGGAATTAACACGCTTGATGAAGATGATTCCAGTCAATGCATTATGTTTTTACTGCGGTCACACAGACCTCACGTCCATGGTTGAGGGTTAGAGTAATGTTCGCACATCCGAAAATGTGTACCTATGTTTACTGAAGTGTGCTTTTCATGAAACGATAGAAGAAGTATAAGTCGGAAAATAACAACATGAGGAAATCATTTCATCCAGTGGCGGACGCAGAGGGGGGGGGGGAATCGGTTGAAAAAGTTGAAAAAATAAAGTAAAAAGATTATGCTATAAAAGCCAATAAGAACGGCACATTTTACACACCTTTTTATATTTGTGTTCGGAAATATTTAAATTTCTTATTTTTCATAAATTAAAAAGAGAGGATAGTGGACTCTATAATACAGAAAATATTAGTCCTTAGTCAACTGTGTCCAGATCGAGTTTCTAAAGTCAGTCGTTCTTCATCTATTCTAACATTATCATCCCATCTTCATCTCTGTCCCCCTAATGGTCATTTTCCTTCTCGTCTTCCCATTAAAATTTTGTTCAATGCCCCTCTCCACTCTCATTCAATCAACATATTCAACCCGTACTAACCACCGGCATTTAATTAATCTCGCGGTATTAGGACAGACTGTAAAGTTTATCGTAGTAGAGCTTTCTCCATTCCCCTGATATCCTATACTTTTTGGTCTAGATATTTTCCTTAAACTTGATTTTCAAATACTTTCAATTTGCGTTCCTCCTGCAATGTGGCCACGTTTCACATTCATACAAATCTACAGATAAGATTACAGTTTTATAAACTCATTATAAATATCAGTGAACTTTTTCTCCGTTTTCTCCTCAAATCCCTCCCCGAAAGAAAATTCAGTGTCCGGCACTGATTTCATCATTGGAACGTATTCTATGGCAGTCAACTGGAGCTCGGATTTGTACTGCCCGCTCAGAAGAGAAGGTAGTACAAAGAATAATAATAGTGTAGATCAGTCGTGTGTTAGTTAATGTGTTACAAATTGTATCGCCAGGTGACCTTGAGGGTTACAACGTGTAGAAAGCTGCCGCCTTCCTGCCATTATAAACATACACTTACTACGTAATTATAATGGAGTGTTATCTTCTCCGTCACAGATCTTGGTCTCATTCAACCTCATGCTATTTTACATACTAAGTCATAGCCCTGGACTTCTCTATAAATTCTATAATTCCATCTCAGTGTAGTTTTATGTTTTTCTTGGCATTTGCTCGTCTGGTTGAACAATGATTTGAACGTGTTGATAATAGCCTATTCAGGATTTTAAGTAGCCGTGAGTGGTTAGTAAATGCCGCGTATGTATTTTGGAGTTGAGCTTAGTTAGTGCTTGCCGAAGTTCCAGAAATATGTTCAAGTTAAAAGGAAACTATACATATTTCATGCGCCCGCATTTCAGGGAAAATTGGATCGTGTTATTAAGACAAGGTAGAGCAGTATTAATTGGGCAGTCTTGGCAGGTTGACGTCTGAGTTCTGCGAACTACCGGAGAGGGGAAATATTTATTACTAATTATGTTCTGCGCAAAAGTTTGCAAAAATTTCGTGAACAACTTGCCGTATTTAAGTCTGTACACGTGTCATATAGGTTCATATATCATAGGCTTATAAAGTATGAATGCATTACCTATTATTAAAATACATGTTTGACACCGTTGAGCTCGATCAATGTAATAAATAACACGCGGCGAGGAGGCCACAGAAGATAGTTACGTGACAATGATTTTATGAGGTTTTATAAATTCTATCTTATTTTTAAAAAGGTGACGAAATTCAGTTTTTATTTTAATTATTGGAGCTCCAAGCCAGCAAAAGATGCCCTGTAGATGGTGTAGAGACACCGAAAGGCCTAGGCGACAGATCACAAAATAAATATATATAATTATATATATATATATCAGTTGAGCAATTCGTATCTTACTTATTTTATTGCATTTATTGCATTATTTAAAATTAATATTGATCTCATGAATCAATGTTCACTTCAGTATACTCGTAAGAATTTGTGAAATTTCAATCATTCTCAAGTCTTCTATCGTCATCAATTTATCGTATAATTTTTAATACTTTCATTTTGTCGCTCCTAAGAGCATTTGTTTTTATGTAAATTCACAAAGACAGAACACTGAAACATCTTCATACAGCTGTAGTTTCCTTGATCAAAAGCAATTAATCATTGAACACAGCGAACTTGAGTGTAGCCTATAGACCTATAAGTAGCATATGAACAAAAGAAGATATGAAAATGAATGTGAAGAAGTATTTTACATTTTCTACAGTAATAAATACAATATTAATAAGACGATATTATTAGTTGTACCAAGGAAGTTAATCTAAAAAATAAAACAGCTAATGGAAAATCGCACCAAGCGCGACTATCACCGATTGTATGTAGATTGTCCCGCCATTGGCAATCTCGCTTACAATGACTCAAAGAGCTATGTGCTCTATTCATTTTCGTGGTCTTCAAAATGGTCATGACATTCTTAATTCAGTGAGTATCCGCTAAACAGTCGCAATAAATATAACTATTCCGGATTCTCTCAAGATAATCGATAATATCCCGACCTCTCGTTACATTACCCTTGATAATTTCTTATAATTGTGTTAGTTCTCACATACTATAAATTTAATTAAAAGAAAAAGTTATCACAAAAATATAAATACATAAATAAATTATGATTAGAGTTTCAATAAAGTAATATGAATAAGGTAATGATATTGTAAACCAGAAATAAAGTTTTTCTTTTAAAACTCTTCTTGCGATAAAATGATAGGTAACTTACTGTATGTTCAACTGTAATTTAAAATTTGTTTTCATTATTTATTTGTAAAATAATATTACTTAGTACTTTCTTAGATTTCACTCCACTGGTAATTTAAAATATTTTATCACAAGATGAATGTTTACAACATAAATGTACAATTGGCCTAATTTGTTTCCTTGCTACCTTATAAGCTTTCCTTTTATACAATTTATTTCAGTATAAATTCTGTGATTTAAAAAAAAAAGAACGTGAAGGGATAATCTGAAAATTCCAAAATGTAGGCAAAACTTATTGAGCAGGAGTAGCCTATAAATATCCACATGGAGCTCTTTAAAATAACTGTTCACACGTCTAAATTGCTTAGGGCATAAAAAAGTATTGTGCAAAAGTTATTTAAAACGTAAACTAATAATACTGATAATACTATATTATTAGTAGAACTATTATAATCATTTGAACTATTATAGTGTAACTATTACTTCCTCACTTATTCAGTTCCACGGATCTCATCAAACGTTTCAAATGTAGTGATTAATAGGGACCGGATTCTTAGGTTTTTACCTATTTTTTTCCTTACTCCCAAAACAAAAAGCGATTTCACACTTTTTCGAATCATGTCCATAGGATTCACCCACATTAATTCTGTGGCACCTAAAAATACCTAAATGGGGTATCAAAACCTAAATGTACCTAAACGGGATACAAAACCTAAAATATCTAATTTAGGCTACTTTTTTTGTCTTTTTTGTTTGTCAATTGATAAATCGATATTTTGCGTAGAAACAATTTTTGTCGAGTTGAAATTAATAGCACCAGCGTTTTGTTCAATCCAATGTCGTCTAGGATGACAGTATCAAGAGAGGAAGTGTAAGGGTATCGGCGTATTCCTTTTAAAATATTCGTACGAACAACCACTGCTGACGTCATGTGAGGTTGAAAGTACATTTTGTGCCTTCAAATGTATTCTAAGAGATAACAGGAAGAACTTCACAGTTGAGAATCTTGAGAGATATTCAGTGATATACTGTAACCAGGAAATGTGAGACAATCTTATTTTCACTGCTTCTTTTGTTTGTTTATGCTTTCTTTCTTCAATTGTATAATATTGTCCTAAAGCAAGTTTACACAAATTTAAGTCAATTTTGTTAAGTTAAACTTTATACAAGTGTTATGTATTAAATCCTATGTAGCACATTCAAATTCATTAAACCAATTATTCTACCCGAAAACGATATTTTGGACAATAACCTAAAAAAAACTATTTCACCTAATGGAAAACCTAAAACAGTGTTTTTAAAAACCTAAAAATCCGGTCCCTAGTGATTAACAACTTCTAGCAAGATGTTCTTAAGGTGAGCTGAATACTTGACTTGAATACCTTTTCATGAGAAAGAACCTTGGAGGTCGTGTGTCGTGTGAACAAAATATTCGTGACATATTAGACTCTTTACAGCATATGCAGGGGAAACATGCAGTCGTATGAGCTCACCTTCTGGCGCCGATGATTACACTTAATAAGCATACGTTAAACAAACCTACACAAAACAGCACAAATATTTGCACCGGACTCCCATTTCGTACATGAACTTTCCCTATACTTATAACTCCAACACGTTTGTTCTCTCTCCTCACGACCCTTGCTTATTCCTTGAGATTCACATCAGACATTATCTAAGATAACCTAGGCCTACTTGTTTTTGTAACCAAGCTTTAATACCCTATAATAAATATAAAAAATAATTCATGCTAGTTCATGATGAAATTTTTTTAGGTTTTAAAAGTCTTGAGAGAGAAATACTTTATTCAAGTCATCTGCCTGGCAATCCAGGTGACCATACAGATCCATAACAAAAAAAAAAAGAAAAAGAATCATACACTATTTAATAATATAAAGCAGCCTAAATGGTCACTAAGTGCGATATATTAGGTCACTATTAACCAATTTAACAACTTTTGCAATAAACTAAATTAAATTATATAAGTGGTACTTACTACAATATATTCTTCAGCTAGATTGCATACCTCATACCAGTTACTTTTTTCTTTTTTAAATCTAAACAATGTTATCTCAACCTTAAACAATGTTATTGACAATTGGGAAACATTAAAACTAAGCTGTTCCACATAAAACATTATTTGTATGACATCTCCACACCCAAGATTGAAATACAGTAATTATTGAGCTGAACTATTGGATGAATGTAATTTTGTTTACAATTCACGTATTTTATGCTAAATTGGCCTAGATAAAAACAAATTACTATGCGTGTTGCAAGTAAGTAATGCAAGTGATGTGCAAGTTATTAATTATTAGCGTTTGAGTTTTCCTTAAAATATAAAACTTACCACATAACATGCAAGTTTACATTTTTACATTAGTTATAAAAGTAATCTTAGTAGCCGAAATACGTTGTAATTAATAATATTAGATTATACAAACCATTTACACTTTAAAATGACATATAATATGCATGTGTTTTACATAATTATACATAAATAGGCCTACATATAGCCTATAAAAAATACCAATATCACATCTTAGCCTATATCAATAAAAGTACAGGTTATATCTTATTCTTAGTACTGTATAATCAATAATTATTAGATTATAATAGTGGAAAGTATGACGGAATAAAATTATAATCCGCTCGGTTTGAAAAGGAATATGACTATAGTCTTAGTGTATAATAATAAGAGAAAGTGCTTGTCTGTCTGTCTGCGAATTCTACTGCACGCAGAGATCTGACATTTTAAACATAGATGCACTGAAGGGTGGCCGAATGCACCTTGAAGCCGGATTTTTAATTTTAGCTTTCATTCGCGAGTTATGAAGGAAAAACTGGCAGAAAATGTTAGATGTTTACGCTATCGAAGCATCAGTTTTCGGTATTACATTTCAATTGTCAAATCAATTGCCGGTGGCTTTGCTTTTTTTTGTCATAACTTGAAAATAAGAGCACTGCAATTCTTTCAACATATTGCATGTATTTATCGATCGCTTCAATTTTGTAAGCCCACCCTTGTCGATTCATTTGTTTGTAATGTCAATGCCCACAGACATCTGAATTTTTCAACATGGACTGCAAACATTGATCGATTTGGACGGAACTCACTATGCAAAGGTTTCCTGGCCCAAAACATTAGATTTATATTGAATTGCCAACAATGCAAGTACACCAAAATAATTTTCAGCATTTATTTACTTTCTTAATGATTTTAGTTCACTATTTGAAACTTTAATATTAGAAACAAATCTATTTCATATTTATATTTCATCTGAGAATAATAGTAGATACATAAAGATGTACAATATTAACGTATATTTTACGAAGGACTAATAAAGATACATTTCGAGTGTGTTTAAGATGATGCCTTTATTTGGCATTTGGCATGAATTTCATTTAACATGCACAGTACAGCATGTTTTGGTTCAAAAAAGACATACCTAGAGAACGTGCATTAGACAGCCTTGATCCGCTTCTCTATTTTTGTACGCGTGAATGTTTATATGGGCGGGGTTCAATAGACGATGCTAATCTAATTGTAACACTAGCCTAATGCTAGCCTAATTGTAAAATATATTTTAAACGATTTATTATGTCATGGTAGGCCTACAGAAGCTAGAACAGGAAATTATTAAAATGCTGTGCACAGAATATATACCCAGTTGGAAGATAAGCCGGTAATATATTGCTGCTCCATGAAACTCGCTAACCTTAGCTTCAGATAACGTACAGTACATAATTCTAATTATTCTGATTCCCATGTTCAATAAAACCATTACTACAAGCAAAACTATTTTACCTCAGCTTAATGCAGCAAAATAACTTTAAAATACAGTACTGTGTAATATTGCATTATATTGCTATGGATTATTATCCATAGCAGTTAGTATGGCGATGATTTTTGTACCCAAGGTCGAGGGTTGCATCCCGAATATGAGTGTGAGAGAATCTTATAGATTACAGTAATGCAAAAGAACTTGTGAGTGGCAAATCTCCGGTACACCGGAAATTTGTACACCGGAACTTCCGGTACAGGCTAAATTTGCAGTACACCCCCGTCGTTGAAGAGTCATAAAACCAAACCAACCATTATCCCTTTTTGTTTATAATTAAGTACATTTTATTTTAAATATAGGATTTAAATCAACACGTTGAATACGTTATTGGGATTTTGTTGGTATTTTATTGTATACCAATTGAAAGATTTTGTAGTTGCGATATTTTCTATCTAGTTGCGTAATGGAATGTTATGAGTTAACTTATGATGGTCTTAAATAATTGCATTGTGAACATAATATAATATTTTAGATTTTTTTTCTATCGCGTTACAGGAATTACAATTATGGAATTTTACTTTTACTTTTAGGCCTATTTTCATGGATTTTATTTTTACTTTTTTCCGTGGATTTTATTTTATCGCCAACTTAACTTTTTGGAGGTATGCATTGTTGGCTTCTTCTAGATTTATTTATTTAAGGTCGCTTTTTAACAACTAGGGTCACCAGCGACCACAATAATTAATACATTAATATTTAATAAGTGGTACAAGAAGTGAAGTACCCAGAAAAACATAGCCTAAGTGGTAACTTGAAATTTAGTAAAAGAACAACACATTAAATATAAAAAAAAGGACTGGAATTAACAAAGTATGAATTGAATTAAAATTATATATATATTTATATGGTTTTAATTGTTGACTTTATAGTTACAAAAACTACAATAATAGAATTATTTATGCTTTTATAGTTTTATTTTATAGACAACTTATTATTAAAGAGTTTTAATGTTTTCTGTCTATTCGCTGTTACGGTTACTTAACGACAGAGATATTTTGCTACTTAGTCCTATGATTCTCGCCGAAGTGCTGCAATTTTTTCCCCAGCATGCCTTTTTTTACATGTCTTTAATTCTACAGACATGGGACTGTCACATTTATGGACACGTAAAATTATTAATGATGGAGTTACAAGAAATATCAATTTAAATGTGCACACCAAAACGGACGTAGGCCTAACAAGTCTCTTCAAGACATGTTTTACAATGCAGATGGACTTATGATTCCCATTAAGAAAATAATGTTCAAAATGTGATGACGTTTTAAACATTTTCAATACGTTTTAAAGTACGTTTAGCTACAAAAATCTTATTTTCTGTCTCGATCGTTATATTGATTTATTCCTTCTAAACGTAAACGAAAACGCAGAGATCGGTCAAAGTTGGAGTTAAGATGTTTCAAATTAACCTGATGGGATATGAACTATTAACTTTAACTTCTTTCTTCCAGTTATTCTCAGAAATACAATTCAATGGTTAGTTACTTGTCCTTTCTACATGTAAAAAAGATACTTTGCACGGATTTTGGCATTACTAGAAAATAAACTCCACGAGGAAGAAATCGAAATTTCATTTCTCAGTGCGTCTAACGTTCTTTCGGAGTTTGAGATTAACGCTGAGAGGCAGCCATGTGTGTTTGTATATCATTAGATTTCTGCGCAACGTTTCTTGCAGCTTCTACTATTTTCTAACAGACGACATTGCTCTGACTTTGTGCCTTCTCCTAGACAATTTTTTCTTTTTATTGGAAAACTAAATATCGGCAAGGAACATTATTCTGTTGATGACCGTAAGGTATTAAAGCGTTCTTCGGGTTTACTGTAGCTCCTGGGTTTCTACAGGAGGTATTCCAAGGAGTTACGTGGACCCTATCTAGCATAAAAAATCACTCCCGTTGGCTACCAACGAACTTTTGTCTCATTGATCCTTTACGCATGCTTTATTCACGCACATTATGGTGTTGGCGCAGAACACATGCATGCTATCAGAGTGGCTGGCGTTATAGCTGCTCGAAGATTTAATTCCCGTAATTTGTACTGGATTTGCCGGTCTGAAAGACGGTCGATGGAGTGATGTGTTGATGTAGGTCTTCTCCATAGAGAGATGGTGTTTCCATGTTACCGTTTATAATTTTTTTAGGCGTCAGATATAGGATTGGGCGCTTCAGTGCTACCGAACTGTTGCTGGCCATGAGGTATACGGCTCATTCTAGATGAGTGGTTAGAAATTGTGATATTAGTGTTGGTGACATGTAGAGAGTCGTTGCTGGCAGTTAAGTAGGAGCAGTGATATTATTGTAGATATTAGGGTGGGTTTCTGCATCACGTGGCTTAACGATTCCCTCTCTTCGGAGCTGAGTAGACGAGTTTCGTGAATACGCAATACTTCATAGCGCTATTTTAGGTAAATTTGGCGAGAAGTTCTTAGCGATTTCAATTATATTTACAATATTCCTATAAGAAAAGGATGCTTATATAGGTCTATGGCTTCTAGAGGTTTTGAAAAACAAAATAATGTGAAATCTGGCCGTTTTTCGAGAAAAAAAAAAAGACTCAGATACCAGCTTGTACTTTTTGCGGTAAACATATGTGACGTCGAAAAATAACAAGCTACTTTTTTGTAAAAAATGTAATTTCAAATACTGCAAGTGGTCTCAATTTGCCGCAGTAAAGCCGAATATTGGGAAGAAACGGAGGACTATCCGGTTGTTACCGCAAACCATTACATGGCAGCCGTTTTCAAACAGTGTGTTCTAAAATTTCACGTCGGCCTATCTGTTGAGTAGTAACAGGCAGATAAAGGAATCGCCAGATTTTTAGTACGAGTATTTAGTAGAGATGAATTAATTATAGTATGCTATAATGTGGAATTTATTATGGCATTGGACAACAAATTGATTTCTTATTCAGTTCCAAGTTGATGGAAGATTAAAAATATGATGAAGATGGTTCAGTATCCGCTTTTTTTGCAATTTCTAACTACGTCTAATGAGACGTAACAAATGTGAAAGGAAAGCAGACTAAGTTTTTACGTACGCTCTTCCTACACTACGATCCGCAAACTGACTTGATGGGTTTTGAAAGATGGAATTAAGCAGGTAATTTGAATGAGGATGGAACAGGTTTTAATCTCGCAAAGCGGTTTTATGATGTTCGTGACGTGGTTATCAGCTCTTAATTGAAAGTTTAGTCGTTCAGGTTTTAACTAAATCCCCCACAAGCAATTCAAATAACGTCAGTTTCTATTAAACACATTTACACAAAACCCCATATCACATACGTTGACCTCTGCTAAATTGAATCCTGCAGTAATAACATGAAAGGTGAATTACAGTTAATGCAAAAGCTAAAATATAAGGAAGTAACGTTAACTTACGCTCTATAAAATTCCACCTCTGGAATACTGTAATTAATTCCATCTGCAAAATTATACCACAATGATCTGCTGTAGAAGTGTTTTCCATTGATTTTCGTTTCATTTGTGCTATCAATATAACAACTAATTCTATTATATATTCTGTGTGAATTATTTATTTGGATGTATTTCAGTTCGTATGTAGCATAACGAAAGTATAACTGGATTCAACTATAATTTCTGACAGAGGGAGTGTGAATGAGTGAATAATGGCCTAAATAGTTATTTTTAAGCTCCTACCGGACGGATAGATATCCAAACTACGCAGGCCTCTGCAAAAGGCCGCATAAACATCCATACAATGGCAGAGCTTAAACTATTAAAAAAAGAGGTTTTAATTATTCATTACGTGCTTAAATCTGTAAGTATTTGCAAGGGAATTCGTAAGATAGTCACAATAAATGTAACTCGAGGTCTGAATTATCTCAAGATAAATTTCTGACCTCTCGTTATAGGCTTAATACTTACAGTAAAGTAATATTTTTGTTCGATCATACTACAGTATGCTTATTATATGTGACATAACAGTATCTTAATGACATTAACTAAAGTACAGATATTCATTAAAGCAGTGGTGTGGTATCGACTATTATCGAATACGAAACTTTCTTGAAACTTTGAGAGCATCGAATGTAACTGAGTAATAAACGACCTGCATTTAAAATAAAATAAAATCAGGTAAACTGATGTAACAAAGTGCCAGAGTGCTTATTCTTAATCTATATATAAAACAGGCTTTGTCCTGACTGACTGACAGAGAATCAACATAGCGCCTAAACTATAATTGATAGAGACTTGGAATTTTGACAGTACCTTCGTTTTATAACTAAACTAAGAAAGGATTTTGAAAAATTTTGATTTTAAATGCCAAAAATCAAACGTTTTAGAAGAGACATAATACCTTTTTGCACAGAATTATCAAATCCAAATCACATTCCATGTACAGTTCAAAAAAAGTGTTTTGTGGTCACAGGTAGGTTTGGAAATAAATGAAATGGGACTTTGACAAATTAAAGAAGCTATCAACATAATTCATGGTATAAATAAGTATTGAAGAATGAAATCCACGAAATCAACATATGATACCCATTAAAGTGTGTTTTGACAGTGAACAAGTACTTCAGTGTTGCAACTTTCATTACTGTAGGTATGGTAATTTGTATATTATTATATCGCAGGTTTTTTGGGGAGGGAAGTATGAAAGTGATACTGAATTTCTTTTTAATTTCATCCCCGAAGGTGTTTTATGGTAACATGGGAGTGAGAAATAACGTATTCCGTAAAGACAATATAATTTTATGTTCCGGAATTTCTGTTTCTTATTTCAACTCCTACCAGATTTAGTGTGTAGGAGCGATGGGATGCAAAATTCTACATCCTCTAGAGCCGTAAAAAGCTATATCAAGCATTTTCTGAGCGAATAGTTTGAGTGTGATAAGTCGTTCTTCTTCATTATTCCGCAGAAGAAAAATGTCTCATAGACACTGTCCTTTTAAGTTTTACGCATTTTATCAAGAAGTGCATATTTATGTGAAACTGTAAATCAACATATGATACCCATTAAAGTGTGTTTTGACAATGAAAAAGTACTTCAGTGTTGCAACTTTCATTACTGTAGCGTAAAATACCACAGTTCAGTCGGAATCACAAAAAGTGGGAAATTAAAACGATTGGGAAGCAGGACATTTTGAAAAAAAAAAAAAAAAAAAAAAGGATCGTCCCGGGAAAAGCGGGACGAATTTACTCGTATAATTAGACTCAAGACGTTGCACAACTTTTAAAGGTATTGAATTATAATATATAATTTTTTAACATTTCTTCTCGTAAAATTAATAAAGACATAATTATGGTTCTTTCATCCTAAAAAGGTTATTCCAAGAATACATTACTATTTTCTAGCTATCGCATTCGTAGTGAACATTAAAGGGGTGAAATCAACGTTTTGAGCTCTAGAAATAGGTTTGTTTTCTTTCAAATGTTAAATTTTAATGGTTTAAAGGTAAAAATAGTCAACATTGTTTTGAAAGTATTAAAGGTTTTTGTTTTGAGGACCGGCGTACACAGTAATTTGGATTACCCACTTCTGGTGACTGTGCTCTGGATGTTGATGTTTGTTATCTATAAGATACCGTATGCGCTGGCACTAACTTGAATTCACAACGACTTGTTTTACAACCCGGCAATAAAATCTAAGGGGTGAGAGCTTGATGACCTGTTTGCGGTGCTTCATGCCGGGAGGATATGTGTTTTGTCATTACGCTACAGAAAACCTGAACATACGGTCTCTTTTAATTCTGTGTGGTACGAAATTCTCACCTAGGTTTATTATAAAATATATACTCACCTTTTACTTCATATTACCCCGTATATAATACGCTTAGTTTTAAACAAAAGACGTGATAACAAAAAAACTGGTTTTGAATTGAATCTGAGGGAAGTGTGGGTATCAATTTGTTTTCCTTTGTTTTATACGAGGGTAAATAAATAAGTAACCGCACTTTTTGTTTAATCTCTGTAGGATGGCTGTACCGCTTTGTGCTCGCGCACGTGAATATCCGTTTCCGCTTGTGGAATGTTTGACCGTTATGACTCCACTAACTGTTGCGCTGTTGCACGTTAAACATGGCTGCATCGTTCAGCGTTTTCACCAAAGAAGAACATCGTGCAGTGATCCGCTTTTTGTCGTCTGAAGGTGTACCAGTTGCCGAAATTCATCAAAGACTTTCCGCACAATATGGGGCAATGTTCTCGGGCCAGTGTGAAGGACGAGGAAAGAACAGGACGCCCATCCACATCCACTAGTGACGCAAACATTGAGCAAGTGCGTATCATAATTCAAACAAACTGAAGAGTGACTGTCCACGAAGTGTCTTAGGGGGCCGTCGATTCACCAGAGACCAAGAACTGAAGGAAGCGGTGCATACGTGGGTTGCTAATCAGCCGAAAAAAATGTTTTGTTGAGGGCATCAGGAAGCCTGTGCAGCGATGGATCAAGTGCATTGAGAAGCAAGGGAACTATGTTGAAAAATAAGGTAATTGAAAGTTTTGTATTGCTGTTGCAATAAATTTAGAAAAGAAAGTGCAGTTACTTATTACCTAACCCTCGTGTATTTTTAGATAAATTACTTCAAAACCGACTAGTCTAAGAAAATGTCGTTTTTAAAATGTTTATTTCCTACCAAAACATGGTGCAGGGTATTCACAATAGATCCAAAACGAAATTATTTTATTCTGGGCCATTAAAGGGAAACAATTGCGACATATTTTATCCGTCATGGGTTTATCTTTGGACTAATCTACTTGAATGTACCTCATAATTATATTTGTTCTAAAATGGTTTTCCCATTTATTTCGGCTTCAGAAATGTTTGCTGGGTCCGAAACTTTAATTGCCATATCATCTAATACGTAACACGTCCTCCTCTGGAACCGAAAGTCGCGATAATTTAGGACGTAAAAATCCCGGGTACGGAGTCCTCTGGAAGAAACTATAATCCGTAAGTCTCATGTCGTAGGTTTACGTTCTTTGAAGAATTCCAAGCTTAAATTATAACCTGTCCACCAAATTTTCGGACCCTTTCATGTTCAAGTAACGCCTTAGTTTCCTTTAGCTGATCATCGAGGTGATTGCCTTATCACCTGTCCCTCTGTTTGCTATTGGAAAATATCGTTTATTAGTGTTACATAATGAAATCCGTCCGTAGAGTTAACAGGAAGTCATCCAAATCTTTAATGCTTTCGAGAAATTTCATTGCCTGAATCATAAAAAAATGCTTTTAGCTTAATTTATAAATAATTATTATTGTTGTTATTATTAATATTATTATTATTCAAAACTATGATTTTTTCATAAGGAAAGAGCACAAGAACTACTAAAATAGAAAATGTAGCGAATCATTTAGAGAAGGATCCCAAGAGAGGAACGAGGACATGATGCGGCAGGTAATTTTGCCCAAGGTTCATATCATGAAATATTTCAAAGTGCTTGCTGCACGTTGTGAGTTTTAATGTCCGGAAAATCCATTTTCTTAGCCAAGTTGAACCTATAAAACTTCTAGCTATCAGTAAAGATATACATTCGCCATGAGAGGCATAGCTGTAGTGAGAACAATTTAGTATTAAATTGAATAAAAACCAATTGAGTTTTATAATTATGCACTAATTTAATGGTTTAATTAAATGGATGAATCTATTTCCATATCTACCATTGTATCTATATATCTATCTCTTTCTCTCTCTTCCTTTTCCACATAAAGTCCTCAGGGGAAGTACATGGCAGAGGTCTTCGGTAGTTGCTTATTACCTTCGACTCCAATTTCCCTTTTATCTCTGCCGCCTTGTGGATTAAGAATTATGGAGTGGTTAAAATCTGGAATCAGATTCTTTCATTCTACGGGACCTCATTCCATAGGTCTCTGGTTTGGAATACCTACCAAGGGAAGTCGACACACACTCCAGAAGGGGGGGGGGAACTAGATGGAAAATAACAGGAAGCAATACTTAAATGCAATCATGTAGACTATTTAGTTTATTCTGTTCATAAGAGAAGTCGAAGTGTAAGAATCGTTTTACGAGTACTGTGGCAAAAAAGATATAGTTTTTTCATAAGATCTAATTTAGACTCTTCAAAGAATACAAAATCTGAGTGTTCAGATCTGAGGTTTCTTTTTTCAGGTTTGAAATGAAGATTTACGCCACGAGAAATCTATGTCACCTGGGTGGGAACCTACAACTCTCGAATATTTGTGACAGCATTCATCCGCTTAGCCAATCCGGGAAACATACTTTTCTGAAATACAAATAAACTATCTAATAGAATATTTGAACTCGTGTTTCCGTGTAATCCAACGACACCTATTAGAAATACAGTATCCATTCGTGAAATTAATTGAAGATGGTCTTGCTCGGTTTTCCATAGCAACCGGGAAGAAAGAGCATGGATTATTTCCAATATAACGCATCATTTTGTCGATCGCTTCGATTTTCATTACAACACATAGATATCTGGTTTTCTTTACAGAGGTGGTCAAAATGGGAGCATGAATACATTCCTAAATGGGAAAACTTTGAATGATTTGGACGGAACTCACTATGGGAGGAGATTTATAGGCTAGGGAACTCTAATCTGAGGTCGTTTTATTATATGTATGACTTGGGTAAGGTTCATGGATCTATGGTTCTTTTTAGTTATTTTATTTGGAATCTGTATGGCCATATGGCAGCACAAGATTCGTTTTATTCGTTTAATTATTTACATGCATTACATAGAAAATATAATTAAGAATAAAATTATTTATTTGTTCAACTTATGTGAAAATGCCGTTACTAATAAATACAATGTATTTTTTTATTAAGTCAATTATTTAAATAAAACATCTAGCAGTTAAGTAAATAATCGTGAAGCCGCTGCACTTGCTAGTATAAAAATATCAGTGCAGCAACCAAGTAAAATAAATATTTTATTTTCAAGATTGTTACCTTCGTGAGCCCAATTTGGGCTCAAGCTCAGTCTTGAAACACATGATCATTCTGCAAAATTCATGCAGAGTAGTGTACAGGATACTTAAAAAAAATTAATAATAATAATTTAATTAGATCGGCATTTTAAATAGTTGTCCCTCATTCTCTACTCTTTCAAGCCGATTGAAGATAAAATAATATATGTATGTCTTTCGTGTTTGCTATCACACTATGTGTTTAGTATAACGTTTCTCTCTTTTACCTTGTCACACTACATTTTATTTTCAAATAGCTCATTAAAACCCTCTTTCCCTAATATTAGCACAGAAATCCATTTTATCACGGATTTGTTTTCAGAAGTAGTTTTTCTTGCTGTTGTGAAATGGCTTTTTTTTAAATTTGCATATGCACACAATTAATTAATTGTATGAAATATCGTCAATCTTCGTCTGTGAGTTACCCTCTTTTACCCTGTGTACAAGGAACAAAATAACACACAGCAGAAAGAGGGCTAAGAATAACATAACCTATGCCGAAATGAATCCCCAGAAATAGATATGCCTTCAAAGAAGAAGAATCAGCATTTCTTTTACTCTGCAAGAATTTATATTGTACTTTTATGTTTCTTTAATGATATAACTTATTTTAGTTTTATTATGTATATTTTGTATCATAAGTACACTTTTTCAACTACTAACTATATACTTTGTATAATAATATAACTTGTAACGTAAAGTATTTCAACAGCTTATTTATGTAAGATAATAGGCCCTACTTTGTAAAGGGTATAAGGTATAAATTGCAATACATGTTAACAGAATGCATTTCATTTCACTAAGAATCTACTTACTTCGTACCTTTCCATTCAGAAATAAATACTTTATAATCATACGATGGAGATGGCGAAACTACTGTTGTAAACTTCTGGTTATGCTTGAGTGAATTTGATTATTAGAAGATGTAGGTCTACCGATTGACTTGAATAATTATTCATTGGCGATATTAATCAGGGCAGCTCATTTAAATATCATAATTAAGTATGCAGTTAACAAAATAAGGGCTATAAATCTCAGGCAAACTGCTAACCTACTTTCATATATTTATGGCTTTGAATAAATTGTGTGTGAAAAGGAAACTTTCAAGACTCACGCGGACTAAAAAAGAGCTTTGTGTGGAAGTTAAACATGTTTAAAATTCCTGCAGCTTTAATTTATCTTCTTCATGGGTCTGCTTGCTTCGGAATATTGTTACGGAAAACACAAGGAGCCCATTAAACGATATATCACGATCCAAAAATGTTACAACCTCGAAACGAACAAGCGCTCTGTGTGTAGCTAGGGATGCACAAAGTATCCAATTCTCTGTAGATGGAGATTTAATTGCTTGCTTCAAGCTTTCCTACCGACTGATTTCCTTCAAGACATCCGTAATTTCTCATTCTACTGGGCAAGATTGACAGACGTAATTGAAGTTTCATCATGAGGAAGGGAGTTCAGTCGAGTGCAACAGAACTGCTTACTGAATGTGTTGTTTTCTGAGAACAGATGTGTTGGGTTCGCTTAGAAAACTAGTACACAGCATACAGAAACTTCCAATGCACACAACTCATGAACTTTTGGGTAGTGAAAATGCTACTTGCAGTTGCATTCCTTATGATTAGGCTTCGAATGTTTATACAGGGAACGGTTAGGTTATTTCAGTACGTTTTATAGGAAGAGGGTGGGGAATGTATCACGCGACGACAACTAGAATGCGATGAGGTATAATCAGGTACAAGTAAAAAGGGAACACGTTCCATGTTGTTTTTGTAACGAAGGCATGATCAAGTAAATTATCTCCTTTTATCATCTTCGTGTAGACTGCAGTAGGTGCATTTGAGGCGCCCACTGCTTATGCTGTGGAGTGACTGCCCATACACAGTGACGTCATGCTAGGTCATGTCATACTAAACTTGAGTCTTCAATCCCTTGTGTAAACATCGAAACCAGCCTATGGGTTATGATAAACACAAATAGAAAATCTCTACAGTATTTTTCAAATGAGAAGCCATTTCCTTCACCGCCAATCACGTGTACGAGCTAAAGGAGCGCCGCTGTCAGGAAGAGTCTTCCCTCCGTCTCGCCATCTCTGATTGGACCGCGTATCTAAGCAGGAGAATGAACAAACGGCTTGTCATCTGCAAAACACTGTAGTGTGAATACATGACTATCGGAAACGGAGAAGAGGTCACGTATTACATTTTCCACCCCTATATTTTTGGGCAAATATGCGGGCTGTTTTTTTAAGATGGTTTCATGTCAAGAATAAATGTGATGTATTGGATGTATTTTGCAACGGACATGGGGTGTTTAATAGTTGTATGGTTTGTTAGGTTCTTAGTAACTAAGATTTTTTTTTCTACCTATGCCCAATTCCTTTTTATAGAAATTGCTTATTATTTCTAGCAATTGACGTAGTTCTTTTTTTTAACTCGAACTTATTGATGTTGTTCCGCTTAAGTAGTGATTAGGAATTTTTAGAGTTATTATATTACTTCTATTTATTTATCACATTTTATTTTCCTACTTCTCCTTCCAGATAGGCCTACACTGCTTTTCACCGAAGGTCAAGTTGACTTGAATTACTTCTGTGTTCGTTCTTTGACTGAATATAATGTCTGATACGCTACAACATATTTTGCGCGTAAATTAATCGGACATAATTTTAAAAAGAGAAATAATGTAGTGGCTATTTCGAGACCTGTAATGTGTAATTAAATATCGTGATTCATTAAACAAATTCACTATATTCAAACGAAACTGTATGAGGAAGAACTATAAATTCAAACATCTATTAAAGTGACTAAAGTTCAGTGCCCGATAGTAGTTACTGAAAAGTGACCATTTGTCTTATGTCACATAGTAACAGCAACATGCGTCAAATTAATATTACACAAGTTGATTATAGAGTCAGATTACATTTAAAATGCAGATATACAGCCTACACGCTTAGTCTACATGCATAGTGATACCTGAGAACGATTGAAAACTTGTGTTGAGTCATAAGTGATAGGTGACTTATTCAGAACCAGTTAATGTATTACTTATAGCCTATGTAACTGAGTTGAATGGACGCAGCTGAGTGACTTTGTTTACGTGTAGGGTAACACATTTCAAGATAAATTATATGAATACGTAAGTTGAGATTTCTATGGTGAACTTTTTGGTAGCAGATAGATTTATTTCAGTTTCAAGCCTATGTAAATGTGAGATGACTGGAGTATAGTCAGGCAACCTCCTTAATTCTAACCATACTGACTCTAGTGACAAAACTTTCAATCTGACCAAATGGCGTTGGTTAAACTGGATTTGTATTTAAAGGGGATCTTACAGCGCTATGCAACTTATTTACAGGACATTTTATACACTAATAATGTAAGTCATGCTTTTTGTATTACGCCCAGTAGAAAAGGAATATACTTTTTTTTTTACTCTTTGAATCAAATTATATCACGAGAAACATTATTTGATAAAAACTATGAAGTTAATACTTAAATTCTTTTGCCCAGCATCTAATACTTTAGACTAGAAGTTAGATCTCATGCAAACTTTACAGATGCTTTCAGATAACTTTTACGATTTTTTGAACTTACATTAACAAAAAATAAATAAAAAATGCACTGATTATTTCATAATGTAATCCAATTCTTTGAGAATTATCTTTTAAGGCATGTTGAAGTTAGCCTGCAAAATTTCGTGAAAATTTGACCTACAGTTTTAGAGAAATCGTGTTTAATGTTGCCAAAAGACAAATTTTCGGGGAAATCTAGTTAAAAAATTAGACAGTACTGTAGGTCAAAATGACCACATCTGACATAAATGGCTGTAACTCCACGAAAAGAGCTAATTTTGATACAGAACTTCCCAGACTTGTTCAGAAAAAAGTGCTTTTCCCCATAAGCTAATAAAAAAATCGAAAAATTTACCTATAGCGGTATATAATCCCCCTTAATCTAATTTTTAAAGATACTTTTAAAATGAAATTAGAAACATTCTTTATAAGCTATTGTTATTTTAAATGGCACTTACGTTTCGCATGGTGCCTTAACCTGTAGCCTATGTAATGAATTGTCTCTTAACCATGTTTGGAATTTGTACTAAGGAGTGTGCTTTATGATATCAACGAAATCTAGAAAATAATGCAATTTGGAGTTTTAAGTCATTATGGCTCTCAGCGCCTCTGAGATATTACATTAACAAAACAAAATGCATTGATTATTTCGCAATGTAATCCAATTCTTTTAGATTTATCTTCTAAAGCATGTTAAACGAAGTGAGCCTGCAAAATTTCGTGAAAATTTGACGAGTGGTTTTAGTATTTTTGAACTTAAATAAGATTTCTATTTAGCTCAGTTTTTGCGTTCTGCATCCTCATCGCCTAGATACTATACTGTGTCGTAGTTCTACCCTGAAATTCGATGTCGAATTTTTAGAATTAATACACGTTTTGAGTTTTTATGAATTCAAAAATACCATTTTGGAAAACATGTACAGCTATCTGTCTGAGAACACGGAACATCGCATCAAACAAAACGTTACAGAGGTAAAGTATCTTTCAGGCGTGTTCCAGGAAACACGTCGAGGATATCTCTTATCCTTAGTGGCAGTTTACAATAACACAGTTTCGCATTTCTTACGCTACTGATCCTTTGTGAATGTCTAAGATCGAAGGCAGGTGAGCGTTATTTTGAAAGTATTCTGTGTATTTGAAGTTCAAAAAGGTAAGCTCGTTATCATAATTAGTTTCGAAAGTAGAACTTTAGTGTTACTAATTTCTAAAAATTTCAACATGAGTTTTACTAGCTGGTGAACCGCGCTTTTCTCCCTTTACAACCGCTGTTTACTTCTTTTCTCAACATATCTAGAGCGGACAGCATAAGCTGAATTTTAAGTCTTCAACAGGATCTTCTCCTTTAGAGTACGATATCTATGTCATGTAATTTAATGAAAAACTTCACAAACAATTCAACAGTTCAACACTAAAATAATATATCTTTTTTCTGGCAAAACCATTCGCTCTAAAGCAGCATATAAACATTTTTTTGTGCCTTTTGGTAACTTATTTCACCAGCCAAACGCTCTATCTATCTATCTATCTTTACCTTAGTTTCACCTCTCCCTTTTAGGGACATTTAAGCGACCCAAGCCGCCCGGGCCTCACAGGGCCGCGACCTGTCGGGAAAGGGTATATCTATGGATCACATACATATTTTTTGACCAGACAAGGGCACGGAGGGCCCCTCCGGATGATTGGCCAAACACTCTAACACCCTGTACTGTATTTCCATTCTCATTTTCTATTCTTTTAAGTTTTTTTTTTTTTATTTCTGTTTTAATTTTCATGAACGGTAGGCCTATTGCCCTTAGCAATTTCAGTTACACAGTTTTTACTGAAAACTAATGATTCCATTATTCTGTACTCCATTATTCATTTTACCCTGTAATGATAAAAGTTCTGCCGTTACCTCCCATTGACACATGTGAAGAATGAAACCATGAGATGTGCTAGCCTTTGTGATGTATTGGCCGTTACGATATAGGGGTTCCAGAAAATGTAGGGGTGTCAGATGTAAATGAAATATTATGCAGACGAGTTTATTTATGAAGGGACACTGAAAGAAACCAGTTTTGTGCATGTCGGTCTGATTTCCATGTAAATCGAAAATTCATTCATAGGAAATTTACATTGTTAAAAGCTGTTACCTTTGTAGTCTTTCTATTTATATTCTACCAAATGCAGTCTGGCCATGAAATCTAATAGCTAAAGTTCTTTACCATAAATATCTGTAAATTGCCATTACCAGAAGGTACTTTCATACACTACAATTTATTGACAACTTAATGAGCGGTTGCGTTAGATTGATGTTAATTCATTGAATAATAATAGAGTTGGCACTTGTTTCCCGTTTTTATTTAACTTCTTGCTAAGGCGTCGTGTTATTATACAGAATAAGGAAATGCGTTTCAAAGCATGTAAGTTAGCGCATTTTAACATTTTCTTAGTAATTGATGACATACTCATACATACATACTACATCTAAGTTATAATTAAGTGACATTCCTTACAACTTAACTTGTTTGTGAATTTAATAAGGATTATTTTCCATTAAAACACGTGAAAGAAAAATATTGCTTTTTATTAAGTGCCAAAATTGTACTTTCTAAGATTGTATGGTGGACTGGAAAAATGTTTGCCTGTCTGTCTGTCTGTCCGTCCGTCCTTCCGTGTTCCTGTGCGCGATAACTCGAATACGCTTTATCAGATTTTCATATAACTTAGTATAAGCACTTGCAACGTTCATTAGACGTAGCCTGTTGATATTGGACCAAATCGGTCACCGGCATCGGAGTAGTTAAAAAATAACAGATCATCACTATTGCGTCAAGAATAGACAAATGAATGTAGAAGCCATGGCCTCAGTAGATCTAAGTAAACATTTGAAATGAAGTCAGATAATCTGATGTAACAAAGTGCCAGAAGGAGTTAGTGCCTAATATCGAAAACTTGTTTTTATATTCGTAACTCCTATATGAAATCTTGTATTTTTTTAAGTCATTCTTTTGTTCAATCAGTGATAAATTATTATTATGATAGGCCTATGCAGAAAATGAATTGTTTTTGTAATTGATCTCCGAAGTAAGTTTCAGATCGATTCATTAAGCAGTGCTCACTGAAAATCAAACGTCTAAAGTTTGGTAAGCAGATGTGAAGGAATATCTGGATAATGTTATTTTTCAAAGCCCAGTGTATTGCAACTTCCAAATACTTGAAATAATATTGTTGTCATGAGAACTGAATTGTATTTGATGAATTCATTGTAATATTTTCACAAAGTAGGCACCTAATTAGGCGTTACTCCGGTACCGGCCAACTGATTTGGTCCAAAATCAACAGGCTTCGTCCAGTGAACGTTATAAGTGCGTATACCAAGTTACATGCAAATCTGAAAAAGTGTATTCGAGTTATCGCCCGCAAAGGCACATGGAGAGACATTTTCCCTTTCACCATACAATCTTAGAAAGTACCATTCTCGCACTTAAGAAGTCTTCTTGTTTTGACGGACTCTATTCAAATCATGCGAAATCATTTGTGGTCATTCATTTAGATAATGTAGACAACACTTTGCGTTTAGGCTATATAGGCTTATAATTTCTTTCATGTAATTATTTTGATTTATTTATTTATTATTTATTAGGAAATGGATCTGTTGACCTTTTTAGATCCATTTTCTCACAACGGAAATAATAGAGTCGGCATTCCTCATCAGTTCAGTCTTTGATTCGCCATGCGTCGTTGCTGGATAAAATAAACCAACAAACCATCGTCAACATCTGAAGAAGTGTCTCCATTTTCTGTCTTACGTTTACCGTACCGGTACCGTATCAAATTACACTGGCAAAAACTGTCGCGGTACAAGGCGTTATTCCATTTACCGTATTCAATCACGTGATATTATAGTATACTGCATCATAAGTACGCTATTGGAAAATTAAGACAATTTTATCGAAAAATTAATTTACAAAGCGAGCTCTTTTTTTTCTTCTTCTTTAAGGTGTCATAGGTCTTAATTTTATTTATAATTTCTTTCCTGATAAGTAATTCTACTCGTAAGTGTGGTTTTGCTCTCGTCAAATGTAAAATATTTTCCTCTGTGAGAAGCCTACTCCCTCCTCCCAGCAGACGGAGACCGCTGGGAATGAAGATCTCAGGACAGTGGCATGTATAATAGGTTTTGGAAACCACGCGGCACCTGGGTAGCGAGTGGGAGTCTGTGATGCAGTTTTTGAGCTGATGAATGCGGCTGCTTCGTTATCGGGATCCGATCAAGCCTGTGAGCGATGTCTCGCATTTAGTCGATTCTGCTAAATTGAACAAAAATTGCTCCGGAGAGTTTCCAATTAAGTGAAGCTTCACAAATTGTATATGCTTTATAGTATACGTGCTACAAAACAGGTACCTACACCCAACGCTTGCAGGAAATATGTGCTATCGTTTTCAGGTGTAGGATACTGGCCTATATTAATACAGAATGTGATACGGTCACAATTATTGTGTACTTAACGAGTTCTACAGTTATAATACATCGTGTATTACGTTATGAAGAATCGTGTTGTTTTAATGGAAGCTACATAACAGGTAAAGGCAATATTCACTGTCAATAGGAATGCAGCGTCAGCAGTGTCTTGAGAATGTCTCCGGTGGCACTTCCCTCAGAACCAGTTACAGCCGGAATGAATTCAGAATGTTGCTTATTGATCAGTTTGTTAACATAAATTAAAATTTATTTCAATAATAATTGACCCGTTTTTACTTTCCTAATTTAATCTGTAATCTGTAAACTTTATTGGCAGTCATAAGTATCAAACAAGATGTTTTGGGCTTGTCGAGGCAACCCATACAATAACCTTGCCGAAATATATTTTCCCTAGCTCGACCTTCAGTACCATATAAAACATTACTAAAGAATAAGGAAGGGTCGTTTTAAAAAAATTCTACTTCTTCAGTTTCCATTATCCTTCTTCTAATATCCGGCCCATATTAAGGCAGTTACAAACTTGTACATAGTTCATCCCATTCAAGACTTCCCAAGTAAACTTGGTTGGCACTGAAAAAGTTATTACTTTAAAAAATATATTTTTTAAGTTTTCATTAGCTTACCAAATGGATGAAAGAGTACTTGCAGGTGCTGCTCTTGAATTAACTGTTGGGGCATATTGTGAAGAAAACAAGATAAAATATTGAACACGACCTGGTTCCAAATTGAGCATCAGAGGTGACTTACAATTACTGTACAAAGAAGCTTGTAATACTGGACCCCAACTCATAAAAAGAATTTAAATCCTATGATAGAAATATTCAGGTCCAAGATTACATGCTCTTTTACGTTTCCCAGTTCTTCGCCGTGCCGCTAAGTCAGTGACGACAAATCAAGACGACATATCACTTCGTAGGTTAATTCCTTCAGACTCAAACTCTGTTAGAATGCTTCGGGAGTCTTGGGAAGCGTTAAGAAGTATTGATTTAAGCGAAAATTTATCGTTTACAAGGAGTTTAGCTTACTTAAGCAAAAATCATGTTCGTGTTTTTTCTTGTGTTGTATTTTCTGGGGGTCATCTGAAAATGCATTTACATGCTGACCCCATGCTCTGTCCTGTCCTCTGCCAGTAAAGACAGATACGTGGATGATGACGCAGCAGTTGAATAATAACAGTTTAATACTAACAAACATTGTGATAAAGAATGAGAATTAAATACCTTTCTAGACAGCATGAATTTAAAACAAAACTTCTATCACAAGCCACATGAAGTAAAATAGCACTATATAGGTCTAATGTTAAAAAGAAAATCCATTGTAATCATTCTCAAATACAATAATCTTCTAGCTAGGATTATTTGTTTGTGATTATTAAATGGAGTCAGTTGTGATAAAAATTGAAAATGTTAAAATCCATTTCGCCTTTTAAAATGTTTTTAAGTTTTAAATATTTGTTACTTCTTCTGCCCGTACCATAGGTGCTATAGGTAGAGGAAGTATTATTTTCGACCTCCAAATTTCCAAATTCGAAGTTGAGTTTTTAACATAAATACAAGTTTTGAGGCCCTTGAATCCAATAATACTATTTTTGGAAACATGTCTGTGTCTGTGTGGATGTCTGTGAACAGGCTAACTCCAAAACGGAAAATCTTATGAAAACAACATTTCGTATTTGGGCCAGGTACCTTCTGTAGATATGACCCGAAGATTGGCGACAATTTTATCTTATTGTTAAGGGGATTTTACATGAATAAATTTTCGTTTTTCGCGATTTTCTCGAAAATAGCTCTAACGATTTTCTTTAAATTTTGCACATGGGTTGCTTATACTAAGCGCTGAAACTTATATTTGAAACATTTTTTCGAAAAAAATTCTGTGATACTGTAAATACGCGCTCTTTGCAATACGATCTCTTGTAACGGAAAATCGAAACTATTTTTTTCCCCCTACCTGTACGTAATATCTAAATGGACTTTTTTCAAAGTTATTATCTTTGCCGGAATGACTCATACGTTTTTGTGTAGTTCTTTGTAACAACCAGTACTATTCAGTAGCGAAGACTTTACCTGCCTTTGTTATATCCTTTGCAGTTGATTTGCTAGACAGGCGGCACTTACGAAGGAAATGATAATGTGAAAGAGATACTGACTGACTAATAAGTATTCAGTGCGTTATCTGTCTCGGAACAAGAAACGCGTTGTGGGATGATTAACATGCCACTGATTGACAACACTCATTCCGAACTTGACCCTGGAGTTCCTCAATCATTCCACGTCGCGTAATGATCGCATTCTGATAAATACTGCTTTCTCTGTCTCACACGCACACACACCTGAAACATTCCTCGTTCCAGCACTGATCGCTTTCTGATAAATCACATACGTGTACGCACAACTCAAGGTTACATAAGTCGTTCTCATTCTGTACAGTTATATCGCATTTACCTTGGGTTCGCTTCCAGTTTCTATGAAACATTCTGATTAGCAATGTAAATAAGGATTTTTTCTTCCCGTTTGCACAATATTATTTATGACTATTATTATTGTTTATTATTTATTATTATTATATTATTATTGTCCCTAAAAGGGAGAGGTGAAGCTAAAATTAAGAAAGAAATAAAGAAAGGCCTTTATGTTTTTGTTTGTTACGGTTAGGTCCTGGAAGTTTATGAAAATCGTATTTTTATAATTTTTACATTTATTTTTCACATAGGCCTAACCAATATTTTGAGTTAGTCTAACAGCGCAGACGTTGTACTACAGAATTCTTGGCCTGAAAACGGGCAATACTCACTGCAGACAAAGCTTATGGTAATAATACACTGGTTGTATTTGCTTTGGCCTTCATTAACTGAGTGTGTTGACTTTCTACTGGAACCATCATCCGTCAGTATGGACTATCCAAATTGAAGATGATAGTTGAACACGGCCTTTGTTCAATTCATAATTATGTAGTGTTAGCGAGCTCAAACACCGTCCCCTTCGTCACGTTGCAAACAAAACCAGTTGTAGCATGATAATGAGCCACCTATAATGTCAAGCCATTTAACCAAAAAAAATCAAGCTTCCAAAATAGTAACTGTGATTACTTGTTCACTCTCGAAATGTAATCGAAACCACCACGCAATGCCCGTTATCTAGGGCATGTATACATTTGCCTGAACTATTGCAATTTTCTATCTAATATAATATTAGAGATGGTGTTTCCGTGTAGACTGTGTTAAATTGCAAAATTAATATTGAAAGTGGCCTTGTTCGGTTGCCATAGCATCAATTTGTCGATGATCGCTTCGATTTTGTTAGCCCACGCTACTTGATTCATTTATTTATAATATTACGGCCCGCAGAAGCCTGCTTTTTTTTTACATAAATAAACAGAAGGGGATCATGAATGGACGCCTAAATATGAAAACCTTGAATGATTTGGACGAAACTCGCTATTTTTCGGCTAAGGAACTCTAATGTGGGATGATTTTTCCCCGGGCGGCGCACTTTAATCGTGAAATGCACCTCGAATTCGGGATTTTAGATTTTTAGATATCAATCGTTTTAATTGTTTATGCATGATTTGGGTGAGGTTCGTGAATGTGGTTCGTCTTAATCGTTTCTTTTGGGATCTGTATCCCCAATGGCAACACAAGATCCATTTTATTCGTTTATTTATTCATATTTACTACGTAAAACAATATAATTATGTAATTCATGCAATTTATGTAAAAACTGTATCAGTGTTTATACATATTTTAATTTTTTTCTGTGAAATAACCTGTTTTAAATTAAACATCTAGCAGTTGAGTAAATAATTATGGCCGAAGCCGCGGGCACCTGCTAGTATGTTGTATGACAGTGATACAGTTCCTGGTTTTAAAGGCTGAAAATATAACATAGAAAATTTAGGCCGAAAAGTGTGAGGAAGCGAAAGCTGCCATCTATGATGGAACCATTATTTATCGCATAAAACATTATCGGAATTGTACTCCATGGCGCTACATCCCAAAGAAGAGACAAGGTCTATCACCCACCGTCACCATCACATATTGTCGTCTACTGAGTTCATTGGCAGAACGCAAATGATAGACCATAGGATTGGGGTATGTGGCCAGCATGAGACTCCCGCATTCGATAGGCGTACCGTTTTTGTGACCGTGCTACCGTTATTTTATGATAGAACCATTATTTTTCGCATAAAACATTATCGGAATTGTACTCCATGGCGCTACATCCCAAAGAAGAGACAAGGTCTATCACCCACCGTCACCATCACATATTGTCGTCTACTGAGTTCATTGGCAGAACGCAAATGATAGACCATAGGATTGGGGTATGTGGCCAGCATGAGACTCCCGCATTCGATAGGCGTACCGTTTTTGTGACCGTGCTACCGTTATTTTATGAAATACCTCTTCAGTTGTCCTCAGGAGGCTGAGTGTGCCCGTTCTAGACTCCCTTACTGATAAAAGAATCTCTGATGAGGTACGGCGATTTTAGCCTGCCTACAATAATTCCATAGTCAGAATCGCTAAACACTTGACGATACCCATTGGTATAATGTAATTCAATCAACCCATAACTCCGTGTTCGCAGCATCTGGCATCCCGAGGAAGGTTTAATTATGAAGATGAACATAGTTGTGCTTCTTTTCTTGTTCAGGGCAGAATGGCATGGGGGAGGCAGTCGAGTATTACTATGATTTGAAAGGCTCGATAAATTTTGCCCAGAGCTCTAAATTTCGTTTTGGAGTGTAACATGTAAATGTAAGACACGGGACATTGGTACCGTTACAAAGTCTTGTAACTTATATAAAACTACAGATCACGTACTTGTCAAATGTGCTGTTTTTGAAAGAGCACGTTATGTATGAAATTTAGACCCAGTAGTTGTAGGAACTACTGCCGGAAACCTTTATTTAGAATACGTTATAAAAAAAGAGGTTGTTTGAATTCTTGAAATTTGGTCAACATATTTTTAAACATTGAGCCTATAATTTCTTATTGCATTAGTTATATTAGTTTGCTTTTCTTTTCGTCTTGTTCTCATTCTTATGTGTAATTGTTCAAGTGTTTGTTCTTGATCATGTTATGTATGTGTGTTATGTATGTATGTATGTATACCTGGGACGCTAGGACCTGAACCAAACACGCGCATATAGCTTATCTTCCGCAGGTAGCAATGGAGTAGGAGCTGAAGAGAATGCATATACTGTACTATTCTTTCCAAACTATGCGGTTCACAATAGCCCGTACCTATTGAAACCAAAAATAAAGTGAATATATATATTCTTTTAGTTATGAAACATTATGTAAGTAACGGTATGTAACTACAGAATATCGCTTTTGGTTCTACAAAGCTTCAACGCCAGACATAGTACCGGCGTCGTCGTCATCATCATCATCATCACCACCATCGTCGTCATCTGCATCACTGTCATCTCCCACTTGAGTTACCAGCTGTTCTGTTACTGCATCAACGGCCGGTTCTTGGGCAATGTACGTTTCTTCAATGTCTCGAACATGTCGGCATCTTGAAATCCAGTCTTCGGATGTCATGGACTCACATTTCTCTTCTACCAATTGCATTGCAGAGTCTAAAGTAAAATGTACATTTTTCTCTTCCACGTGGTTTTTGAGTGACTTCCAAATTAATTCTATGGGGTTTAGGTCGGGGTGATAAGGTGGAAGTCGTAGAACGGAATGTCCATGTTGAGAAAGAAGGACGTCACTTTTGAATGTTTTGAATGTGGGGTTTCTGAGTTTAATCAGTGAATATAATTCTGGTTTCAGCATTTTCGAGTGAAATTGAATACCATGTAGTGTGGCCAGCATCATGACTGTTTTCCTGCATCAGGAATTTGGAGCGGGGTTAAGTTGGTACGGTGCATTATCAATTACCAGAACAGAATTTTGGGGAAGGTTGGGTATTAATTTAGTCGTAAGCCATTTTTGATAATTGACAAAATTCATGTCATCGTGGTAATCTCCTGATTTTGTACCCGACTTAAACATTAGAAGTGCATTGGGCACAAAACCGTCTTCACCACCTGCATGCACAATTATAGCCCGTTGTCCCTTCGAAACTGGAGCTAGCAGTGTTGTCACTTCATGAATGTTTTTTGGTGTGGGATGAATGAATGTAGGTCTCGTCTATGTAGATGAATGGTCGCTCTTCTTCCCTGTACATTGTAAGACATCGTAAATACGTCAGACGTAAATTACGGATGTCCATTTTCTCAAATATTAATATCTTCCGGTTATTCGCTGTTTTCCTCCAAGATCAGTAAACTATACTTGTAGTTTACAAGCCTTGGTTTTCCTCCACCTGAAATGTAAATCTTTCAACACTTGCATTAAAGCCCATTTACCTCCAGAAAAATATGTTTTGTTTTTTAGGATAGTGTTTTTAAAGTTGGCCTTTACTTATTTGTTTTGTGAAATTCATTCACTGTCCTTCTAATTACACACTTATCAAAATCATCTAACAGTAAGTCTAGTCTATTTTCACTTTTTTCTTGGCTTTTGTGGAATGCTAAATATCGTTCCATCTTGAACACATTTCTCGCCTTCTTTTACAATTCTCTTAATGCTGCTGAATGAAATTCCTGTGGTATCCGAAACACGCTTCTGAATTGCATATTTAGGGTCATCTTGGTGCACCTGTTTGAAATACCTACATACACTCCACACTATTTCCCCACTTTGACTGTGAATCACTTTACTACCACCAACCTCTTTGCTAGAATAACTTCATTCTCCTTATATTGCTCTTATTAACGTATCACACTTCACTAATGAATTTTGTGAGGCTAACTAAGATGATTTTACATGATTTGTACTGTATGAACTGGCAGGGAACATCACGAGCTATGAAGGTCAGGCAGGTGTATAGTCCAGTTATTCATTGCATGGCCAGGCGGCTTCAAAGGAATAAACAATTAAGTCGGTGTTTCTTTGTGTTAATTGATCTGTCTAAATCAGTCCACAATTTATTTTATGCTTTCCTAAATAATTTACTGGCATAATTGTGCTTAAAAAGAAAATCGAAGTAAAAAAATTCATTGTTGTCTTTGTGTTGATAATGCCAACCAAAATATTGTTTAGCATAGATGTTTATTAAGTGCCAGTATGGTACTTTATGAGATTGTGTGAGGGACGAAAAATGTATGTCCGTCTGTCCGTCCGTCCGTGTGTCTGTACGCGCCATAAGTCAAATACGCTTTTTCGGATTTTCATGAAACTTGGAAAACACATTTATAATGTCCATGGGAAGAACCCTATTGATATTGAACCAAATCGGTTCACCGGTACCGGAGTAATGCCCAATTTAGTGCCTATTTTAATAGATTATGGCTCAAATACGCTGTATCGGATTTCCATGAAACTTGGTATATGCATTTATGACGTCCATTAGAAATGCCCTATTGAATTTGAACCTAGACCGGTGCCGGAGTAAAACCCAATTTAGTGTCTACTTTAAGGGCGCAATAACTCAAATACGCTTTATCGGATATTTATGAAACTTCGTATACGCATTTATAATGTTTATGGAAAGACTTCTATGGATATTGGACCAAATCGGTTGGACAGTACCGGAATAATGCCCAATTTAGTGCCTTTTATGTTAATATATAAGAAGTCGCGATAAGTCAAATATGCTTTATTGGATTTTTCTGAAACTTTGTATACCCATTTATAATGTACATGGGAAGATGTCTTCTGATATTGGACCAAATCGGTAGACCGGTACCGGAGTAAAACCCAATTTAGCGTATATTTTAAAGACGCGGTAACTCAAATACGCTTTACCGGATTTTTATGGAACTTGGTATACATTTATAATGTCCATGGGAAGACGTCTATTGATATTGGATAAAATCGGTTGACCTGTTTCGGAGTAATGCTCAATTAATGCCTATTTTATGGTAATATACGTATTCGAAAGAATTTATTTAAAAAATGAAAATCAGTTATCTTGATAACATAGTCAATTGTTTTACTGTGATCTTATAAGGCTTTGGAAATTAAAATACAGTTAGCTATGACAAAAAACACTATTGCTTTACATGCGCTTATCCAACTATACCGTTAAACGACCCAGGTGGCCGAGATGGTAACGTCTTGGCTTCACATTCTGGAGTCCATGGTTCAAAACCCGAAACCGGCCAATTTTTTTTTTTTTTTTTTTTTGGTACTTTTATGTGAGTGGGCGATTGTCAAGATATCACAAATCTGTACCGTTCAGCTGATGCTGGAAGATCTTAATCTGATTAAAAAAACTAGACCTTCTTCCGTAAGCCCTGCTTAATGAATAAATCTGGAGCTTAACTTGGAAATCAATTAAAAAATGCATATTCTGCATATCGTAATTGCAGTCATAACTGATTAAACAAAGCATACGGGCACTTTGTTACATCAGTTTGCCTGATTTTATTGAAATAAGTTTCGTTCGTAAGAAGTAAACAAAAACCGTAGTTTGAATTTTCAAAATTTCGGAAATGAAATTAAAAATCTACTCTGAATATTCGTATAATCTTTTAACCTTCAGCAAATAAAATGGTTAATTCATAAGTTAATTGTAAGATTAATTGATTAGGACTTACTAAGGTTATGTACATTATTACACTGATGTGTTCTCATCTCATAACAAGATACATATGGAAGATGAAAAGAGATTTACGAATGGTACCGCATTCCTGATCGCCGAAGCATAATATCTCAGCAGGCGACATTGCAGAAGTTATGATTTATAACGTCACTTCTCAAGGTCCGGCTTTGCCTGTGACATAATGCGCCAGGAATTGCTGTATGTATTGATTGCAAAGTTTCACAACACCATGAAAATCTATTAGGCCTATCATTTTCAATATCATATATAACTTATTTGTATGTAAATACAGATGGTCTATCAGTAATAGGAAAAATGTTGAAATTTACATCCTATACTTTACGAACCAAAGATTTGGCAATATGAGGAATATGTATGTATTAAAAGTGAATGAAATCGGTTGTGATTTTTCAATAGTTAGCTCAAGTTAGTTGGATATGTACACAATTTTCTTCGTGAAACGTTAATCCATATAGAAACAATTCTCCATACCTGTAAATGTTTTCTGTACAAAGTAATCGGTTGTTAACTACTTTCTACCATCGTTATCATGTGCTTTCACTTTATTTTTCTCAATTCGCCGACACTTTATTGCGAGGAGGAGTTATTAAAGTCTGATTTCGATCTTAACTTGCTTTAGCAGAATTCCTTACCTCTCTTTTTTTGTTCTGAAATTTTCTTGCAACTTAATCCGAAGCCTATTGTGCTATTATACGCCTATAGCCTGTTAATTAATTGTATAAGTTTATATATGTTACGTTTTAACAATTATTATATCCTGCACATTAATAACATGTACATATCATTCCCGTACCTCGGATTTTTTCCCCTTAATTGATTAATTAGGCTACACTATCGAATACGTATATACATTATTTTGATTTATTCAGTTTCTTGTATAATTTTCATTCCATTTCAATATTATTGTTCTTCTATTATGTTTTCTTTAATGAAGTTTAATGAAAGCTTTAATATTATTAGGTGTAAGGATATATTACATGTATAATGTAAATATTGTAGGCCTATATATCAATAGTGAAATAGTATGCGCTCAATGTCTAATTTTAAGAATACAGAGCATTAAACAAATGTTAGTGGCATTGATATATGTTCACATAATATACAGGTAGGAAAAAAAGCGGACCGACTCTTGTAGCTGAATATAATATAATTTGTGTTAGTATTGTATAAGAATATCAATAATTAATATATTCAGTTATAAAACAATACGATTAGAAACCATATTCTGGGTTTCGAAATGGGCTAAGTCATCAGTCGACACTAGAACAAATTTCAATACATTCCCTGCTGTCCTCTGAATGCCGCTAAGCATGCGCATTGGCTCATAACGGCAATTTAGATATTCTAGTCGGTCCGCTTTTTTCTCCCTACCTGTACACCCTTTAATACGGACATAAGGGTCTCCTGTAGCGTCTTTTCTCGTTTCCCCTTTTGTTTAACGATCAGTTCGTAAGGGAAAAATTAATCTTTTCACTGCTACGAACGTAGGTTATATATGCGCCACAAAAAAAAAACAAACAAACAAACAAACAAACAAACAAACAAAGCAGAGATACAAAAGAGATAATTTAATGCTTCATGTTACAGTAGGCCTATGAGGAATTTTATATACGCATTAGAGTTCATGGAAACCAACTAAATATTCTAACAACATTTTCTACATTGATTTTACACTTATAAACCAGCTGATATCTCTTGATGAATGCAATTATTAATCTAAATTCAGCTCAGAACGGGGTAAATACGAGGCGCGTCCATAAAGTAACTTTCCCACAGGCCATTAACGGAAACAAATCACTATTTAATGGAAACATTTATTGTAACAGATACAGGATGTGTTGAGCTATTTTTCAACATATTCACCACCGAAATTCAGACATTAGTCATACCGTGGGACCAATTTTTGTATCCCTGTGTCATAGAAGTCTGCCGCCTGGGATTGGAACCACTATTTGACATCCATCTCCGCTCCCTTTCATTCTCTGACATTTCTTGAGGTGTAGGAAAAGAAGGAAATCACTGGGAGCGGGTTCCGGGCTGTAGGGTGGATGTTTGAAGACCTCCCCTCCCAGAAAGTCTCATGCAGAAGTTCGACTGCGAAATGTTTAAACACCTCATCTTTTTCCATCTTTTCCTACACCTCAAAAAAAAAACAGATGACAGGGAGGCGGAGATGGTTTGTCACTCAGTGGTCCAAATTCTTGGCGGTGGCGAATGTGTTGAAAAATAGCTGAACACTTGCTGAATCTGTTGCAATAAATATTTCCATGAAATTATGTTTAGTTTCTGTAAACGGCCCCTGGGAAAGTTACTTTATGGACGCGCCTCTTATTAAGGAGAGAGTCTAGTTGTTGCAGCGAAACATTCTTGTGTCACAAAACTAAATGAAAA
Source organism: Ectobius pallidus (assembly GCA_964059195.1). Taxonomy (NCBI): domain Eukaryota; kingdom Metazoa; phylum Arthropoda; class Insecta; order Blattodea; family Ectobiidae; genus Ectobius; species Ectobius pallidus. The sequence goes on along the minus strand of CAXKWD010000001.1, from coordinate 47,458,154 downwards.
CAATTTTTGTATTCAACAGGGAAACGCTTCAACAGAAACATTTGCATATTTCAAAGCATTTTTCTCTCTGACATCCCCCATATGCATTGGTATCTAAACACACTAATTATCGGGCATAAGAAAAGCAATGTCCTGTAAGATGGGGAATATGTAAAGTTGTGTTCTTTTAACATTGCCAACTCCAAACACGCGTAGAAAACCGATTCTCTTAAATGGAGATACTTTGCTGCTGGAATCTAGATACGAATTCTGCACCAAGGATTAATATTAATTCATGCTGTTATGCTAAAAATAGTGTTTCTATGGGTCTATGTCTTGTTTTGTACAAAATCATGATTTTGACACTTAGACCCTTTCAAAACTAAACGCTTAAATTATTATGGCTTCACGAGTTAACCGTGAAATCATATTTACAACAACAACAACAAAAGTTTGTTAGACTTTGCGACAGAACATTTCACTCCTATCATTTTACTACTTCTTTAAATACCGACATTATATGCAGTTTTTCCTATTTTCTAGGTAAGTGAAGTTTGTGGTTCATCTTTCTCTGCCCCCGCTGTTTCGGCGTATGGAAAGTAAGTAGACAAAACGAAATAATTACTACACATTGACTGTTGAACCGTTTATATTTCGCAATTTTTTTTTTTAATTTAACAAATTTTGGAAGTGCTCTGATTCTATTTACAAGAATAATTACTTTTATTAATTTATTTGTTTATTTTCTATATTCGAGAGAGAGAGAGCGTTTTCTTATCATTCTTTTAAAAACCTTATTTGTGACGATATACAAGAATAATTAAGAAAAAATAATCCTTTTGACTCGAATTATAATTTGTTACTTTCAGCTTTTCATGTTGATCCTCTACCAACTTGAATTCGTGACATGACAGAATTTTTCTTTTGGGGATACTCTCAATTGTCGATTTTATTGAAATCATAAATGAGAGAGAGGATGTAAGTGTGTATTTTTTTAAATTTATTTACAGCATGCTCCTTTACAATATCTGTAACACTACATGCCCTATTGCCCTCAAAATAAAAGTTAGTTGCATGTTCACTTATACTAACTTTACATTTTTGTACTTATTTTTCTATGTATGTATGTATGTATGTATGTATGTATGTATGTATGTATGTATGTATGTATGTATGTATGTATGTGTGTGTGTGTGTGTGTGTATATATATGCACTGTTTAGCGCTGACTTTGTTTTCCCAAATTCACGGGTTTAATACCGGCCCAGTTCGATGGCATTTACGTGTACGTAATTCTACAGTATTATGATTGTTTGTTTACAGGAATGTATTCTCGAACACAGAAAGGCTGAAGGTCATGGGTTAGAATCCGAGTGTCAGAGGAATTTCCTCGTGACTATTCTGAATCATTATAGACTAGCTACATTCACTGTTCTTCAATTGTATGACGTAATGGACTTTTTAAATAATTGGGGCAGTGTGATAAATCGTAACAAGGAAGAGGTGATATGATTTTCTTCTCAATGCACTCTTTTAAGTCAAAGCAGTGACCTCTTTCATAAACTCACATTTATAAATTGTTCGTTGCTTGGGCTAAGTCCAGCTGTTTCCGAGAATTCGTTACGACTTCCTTAAAGATACTGTCAGTGAAATGCCATTTCAAATATTCGACTGCCGCGTTGTTGGTCTTTGCACTACATTTAACGTTCGACCTTTCTCGCATAAAGAATTCTACTCCAATTATCAGCTGTTTCTCTGCAGAGTTCAAAGTATTTCTTTCTTTCAGAGCCTCGGGTGGAAACAATTTAAGAGAAAGAGGTTTCATTGAGTAAATATTGAAGTGCGTTTCCAAGATTGCTCTCTTAAATCACTGCGAAGGTGACTCAATCCGATTGTTTGACACAATGGTAGCAGAGAGAAAATAGGACTTTATAAAATGTTCCCACTAATGGATTCACATAAAGATGATTTCTTCTTCATTTGTTTACCATAATTTTATTAGCTCTGTCACTAAAGAGGATATGCAAACATAAACAATTGGAGCAAAAGTTTTACACAACGTGTTTCAGGCTATTCATTTTTTATTTTAGTTTAAGTGGGCCAAATTCTTGACACTTCATTTAAATATCGAATTTTCTGATATTCAGCTTTATATATGTTTGGGCTTGAAAAACTGCGGGAAAAAAATAAAGAATATTTTAAAGATTTCGAATAGAGCAAAATTCATAGTTAATATCCGTAATTTTGGTTATTTAATTAATTTAGACTTTGTACACTATTAAATGAAATTGTAAAAGTTCGTGGAGTTTCAGCTAAGTCTACAATGTGTTGAAAATTTTTGAGGATATGTTGCACCAATCTAAATATTTTTCACTTACGTGAAATTTTGTTCGCCAAATAGTAAACTATATTTCCTTTGGAGTACAAGCAAATATATATATGTCAAGAAAGCAAGAAGAAACCTAATACAGACGCGAAAAGATCATCCATCTAAAATAATTTCTTCCTGTAGAGGAATGAGTATACTTATTCTAATTCACAACTTCAAAATTTAAAATTCTAGGAAAGTTTTTAGTTCAAATTTAAAACGAAAATGCTGGGGGAAGTGTCCTTGAAAATTCCTTTATTGATAATAAAACTCAAGGGGTTAAAGAAGAATCCAGGAAAATCCACAATCCGAAATTTGTCATGAATTCAACACGCCGTTCATTCACATGGAGGCTGCACAGAACTAGACAGACGGAAATACAGAAAATGAGTGACTCACTAGATTTTTAAGACGCGATTCTCATTGAGTCTCGTGGTATCCTTCCTGGCTCTCTTCTCCACCGTCGTAGCAGCACTGTTTATCAAAGAACACTGACATAAACTACGAACGTTAGATATTATCGTTAAGTATGTAATCTATCCATTTTGTTTTATTGTTGAACTGAAGGTATTTAAGGTATTACCTGTCCATCCCATCTCAGAGTTATATTTTCCATCTTGATGCTGAATTTCTCGTCAAATGATGCAGTATGTATCAGAGATGCACAAGCAGTATTTGAACGTAAAAGTGTGCAGCAGAATTTAATTCACATTAAAAGAAACGTATGTAAGCTACCCTCTAAATTAGAATTCAAAAGTTTGCCACAGGTAGACTCAATTCAATTGTTAATGAACTAGCTTTGTGGGCCCGTCACAGAATTCCGGACATCTGATAATTCACGTTCAGTTGCCCTAAGGAATTGTTTAATTCGAAGGGCATATTTGAAAAGCAATCACAGGCTCATTCATTCTATTTTATTTTCTCTTTGATTGCTTTGCCACACGGCGCTTCTAATTTTCATTTCGCATTACAATATCTTTACTACAGCATGGTTCTTCTCACGTCCGTTTTGTTAAATTTTCATCAAGAGTGTTCGTTGCTCTTTTATTTGGATTCTCCATATTTCCACTTGTACTAACTTCACCCTAGTTATCGATGCTCTTTTTATTAAATTCCATAGATCCCTTAGTCGCAAAGAACAAACTGGAAAAAAGTGAATTGAAATAAGAAATTTGTAACAAAAAAGGAAATGTTTATTTTAGTGTATTTTCTCTATATCATGTTTCATAGTTTCCTAGAATACGGGTATATTTTGGGTATTTATTTCGTATGAAAGTCTCGTCTCTAGTAATAACGTTCAACAAGACATTTAAAAATCTGTCCGCAGTGTGTCTTATTTTTTTATAGAATGATATGGTTGAATCATGGCACATTTAAGCGTTATCTTTAAGCCAAGTGCTCAAGAAAGTCACACATATGACCTGTAATAAATTATATTGACATGAGTGATCTATGTGTTTTTCATAATATCGCGCACCAGAGAAGTTATGTTGTATTAGTAACATCTTATCTTCCTTAATATGCAGATGTCTAATATACGCCAGCACTACAGTTTTATTCATATGACAATCAGTATCGTGTTTAGAGTTGCACAACAGAAATTTATGGTTCATTCTTATCGTTGCTGAGTAATTTTAGTCGAATAGTAATAGAGTCTGCTTCAGTCGTGTATTACAAAATCTTGAACCTAAGTATATTTTTAATCAATATAATTATAATTAGGGACCGGATTCTTAGGTTTTTACCTATTTTTCCCCTTACTTCCAAAACAAAAAGCTCTCATACACTTTTTCAAATCATGTCCAAAGGATTCACCCACATTAATTCTGTGGCACCTAAAAATACCTAAATGGGGTATAAAAACCTAAATATACCTAAACGGGATATAAAACCTTTAGGCTCCTTTTTTTGTCTGTTTTGTTTGTCAGTTGAGAAATCGATATTTTGCGGGGAGAGAATAATTTTTGTCGGATAGAAATTAACACCACCAGCGTTTCATTTAACACATTGTCGTCTAGGATGGACAATATCAAGAGAGTACCGGCGTATCCCTTTTAAAATATGCACTGCTTCTTTTGATTGTTTATGCTTTCTTCCTTCAATTGTATAATATTCTCTTAAAGCAAGTTTACACAAATTTAAGTCAATTTTGTCAAGTTAAAATTTACTAGTATTATGTATTCAATCCTATGTAGCACATTCACATTCATTAAACCAATTATTCTACCCGAAAACGATATTTTGGACAAAAAACCTAAAAAAAAACTATTTCACCTAATGGAAAACCTAAAACAGTGCTTTTAAAAACCTAAAAATGCGGTCCCTAATTATAATATATACAAGTTATAATACATACAAGTTGTAATGTATCTGTGGAAAGTTCCATCTATTCCCTCTTATTTATATTGTACTTATTTCGTTATTTTTATTGTATTTAAAACTATTTATAATCTGTAAGTGTGTTTTGTACAGCGATACAGCTATAGTCACTATAATAAAAAAATGTATGGTTAAAAATTGTACAAACGATAATCTTGATGAATCAAAGGAAATGTACTTCGGCCTAAAATTTAAGCTTCATCAGATTCTTATTAGGCCTATAACATTGTATTCCGTACATTAGGCTGAGTGACAACACGACACAGAACCTTGCAATTTGGCCCCATTTCTACAATAGAATGTTATATGAATCTGAAGATGGTCATCTGGTAGGAAGAAACTCATTGTCCCCATGAAGCTATAATGTACTTTTCAATTGATTATAATTTCTATTGTATTGACGATTCTAATGTTTCCGTATAACGAGAATCAGCTGGTTGAAAATAGTTTTTAAAACTTAAAATATTACTAACAAATTAAATGCAATATAGAAACGAGTGAATAGGCAGAATTTTCTGTAATTATTTTATAAAACGGTGTATGCTAAACTGAGATGGTTAAGCCCAATGGTATCTGAATTTTGGTCCAAACAACTTAATGTAAGAAAATAAATAACTTCAGTTTAACGAAAATATATTGTGGTAGAATACTTGGAGCAAAGATACTTTACAAAGATTTCAAGACCAGACGGAGGAGTAAAAAACTCATTATGTAGAAAACTCTACAGTAAATGGCTACGTTCTTTACGCGACAATTAAGAGTAAAATAGTAGGAATTCATTGTAGGCTTATATGTTTTGTAAAAAATCGGTTTGTTCCATCTTGGTGAAAAAATGCAAAAAAGTGAAAACTCTTTTTAAGGTATAAAAAAGTATGTGGAAAACGAGAAATAACACAAGCTAGAGCTTAAAAATGACGAAGAAAATGAGTCCCAAACGATACAAATCGGTTCATAACTTTTTGTAAGAAAAAATAGAAAACTGCTAAAATCGCGATTTTTCTACATTTTCTTACTCAGCTTATGTTTATTGTAGACATGTATAATTATACACTAATTGTAGCTATTTGTGACACCTACGTCTGGTAAAAATTTTATCGAAAAATGTTTTGAGTTTTTGATAAAATCGCTGAAATGTAAAAACAGGGTTTTGCTATAAGGTTGGCAATCCGCTAAAAATAACCCTACAGGAAAAGTTCAAGTCGCTTTTTGTTCACTATGTGTTGCTCTACAACCCTTTATAGACAAATGTATGTAAACGTCGAAAAACCTTTAAAATCACTTTGAACACCGGGCTATTCTGCGTCTCGGGCCGACGGGCGAGCAACCGGAGGGGAACGGCATTGAGAATTGGCTTGTCTCCATTTATAGTTTCCCTTATCATATTCTTTTCCTCTGCACCAAAATTGATGATGCATTTTTATCAGCAGTCCCAACTTAGTGAAAGAACATACTTTTATTTTGTAAAAGTATTTTGCGGAAAATGTTTCTTTGATATGTAAACGTATTCATATCACTCGAAATTAAAATTTCGCATAGCTCTTATGAACGCTGGTTCGTGATAGAGCCAGGAGAGCCTAAGGGTTGCTTGTAATTTAATAACCATGATTATTATGATCTGGTAATGATGATGGCCTAAGTACATACCTAAAATTAAAATATTTACCTCTTTGTTGGGTGCACTGAAGTTTAATTCGTTAATTAAAGAAAATTACAAATTAAGTCCACAGTTAGATTCTTTTAGAAAAGGTTCAGATTCGGGCAGCAAAATTGTGGCGGGGAAAAATGGGGTCCAAAACGTAAAATAAATTGGATGGGAATCACTAGAAAGTAGGAGGGAAAAAGCTAGATTGAGTGCACTTTTTAAATCCTACACGGGACTTGCCGCATGGCGTGATATCGGATCACGATTAAAGAAACCGACATATTACGGAAAGAATGATCATGCTTTCCAAATAAAGAGTAGAAAATAGAGTATAGACATACGTAAACATTCATTTCTTAATAGAGATATAAGTGAATGGAATCAATTACCTGCTTCTCTCTCCGATGACCATCCTATCACACTGCAGAGTTTTAAAGAAAATTTAATAAATTTACTTGGGGTAATGATTAATTTGAGTTAATGTTTATGCATTATTATTTTTGTATAACTTATTATTGTGTTTCTGTTTATGTATGATTACTCTGATTTTGGTTTTGTATTAAAATTGTAATAGCTTACATTACAACCAGTAGGTAGTAGTAAATAAATACATACGTAAAGTACATGTGATTCTCGGTTTCTGTCTCTTCATATTGTAAAATTCGCTACGTTAATAGCTTCCGTGGTGTCTGTCAACTAACCCATGGATTTTTTAATAAAGAAAGAAAGAAAGAAAGAAAGGAAAAAGATGGATGTAGAAAATCAAAGAAACAGAGAGAGAGAGAGAGAGAGAGAGGGTGAGAGTAGATATTAGGTAAGAATAGCCCGCGCGAGAGAGACAGAGAATATCAGATAGGCAGTAGGCTAATGGAGACAGTGAGACCCAGAGAAAGAAAGGTGATATTGTAGTCTGTATTGAATCCTTGTTCTCGGCCATATGAAAGATCTGAAGAATCTTTTTAAGATCTGTAGCTAGGAAAATTACCTAGGTATTATTCCATCATGTTATTTTGGGTAGCCTAATATTTGTCAACGGAATTCTTGAAAGTTGTTTGTGTCATATTGGCTAATGACAGAATAGGCGTAGGCCTATACGACTGTGGCACTAGAATTTAAAAGAACTTCCCACTCGATAAAATAAACTAAAATAATTGAAAACAATGTAAATTCCAATAAAATATTAGTTAGCCTAATCCAACAAACAAGCAGGAATCTGGCAACTTTTACAATTGCAAATTCAGTTTATGCTCCAACTTTTTCTATGGCTGTAAAGGATTCTTGAAATTCATGTAAATATTGGAACCACTTTTCCTTTCGCCTGATCATCCTGTCATTTTGCGTGGCTTCCCTGATCACCTTGATCTGTTATAATCCAAATATTAGGTTAAGTATTTTTATAGGTACTGTAGGCTTTATCAGTAACCTTGTAATGCCTTGTAATGTTTTCAGAAACAGTCTGCAAGTCGGAATTTTATGATCGTATCAAATAAAATTAACTTCCATGAGTTCGTGATTTATTATCTATATTTTAAAATAAAGTTTACTTATTTCAGAGTAGAAAATAGCACAACACGTGGTCGAAATGTATTATGCAAGATGAACTCTCGAGCTATATAATCAGAATAAATTTAATTTGTGGCAAATTTCACTAATGCTGGAGATATAGAAGCAATAAATCAGTCGGCAGCTTTGCAGTAAGTGTTTTAATGGGTTCTGATATCAGTGTGACGTATAACTGTTTCTGGAAGCAAAACACACTGACAACATTTACTGCAAGTGCTATTTCGTCAGGGAGAGATGCGTATTAAAGTAGTTGTCGAAATCAGGAAGGAAAGACATATAGATAACACCACATACGACTCTACTAGATAAAAATTGATTCATACAAAACAGGGTTAACCGATTCGTGGTTTTTAAGAGAGGGCTAAGGGAAAAGAAAACCAGAATATAACTGTGTCTACCTTAAAATTATTTTCAAAAACCTCATTGCAATACGTCACCGAATGCGGTGTCCTTTGCTTAATTGCTGTGGTCCTAGAAAATTAATTTGCACAGTAATTTCTTTTCATTTTCCCTTAAAAAAGGGTTACCTGAAGACAAATGATATTTTCAACTAACATATTTTCATCGTTTTATCTCATTTAACTTAATTTCTATTGTTACTATTAATACTTCTATTCTTTATTCATGTTCCTCGTGCTTAATTTTCGTCTCAATCCCTCTCTTATTCTCTTTACTCTCTCTCTCTCTTAATCTCTCTCTTAATCTCTCTACTTCTTGCTTTTACTTAGAAAATTATCCTAATTCTTTTGCTTGTTCATTCTGAACTAATATCTATAAACCAGTATCTCCCTTCGCTTTATTTATGTTCCTCATGCTTAATTTTCGTCTCAATCCCTCTCTTATTATCTTTACTCTCTCTCTCTTAATCTCTTTACTTCTTGCTTTTACTTAGAAAACTATCCTAATTTTTTGCTTCTTCATTCTGAACTAATATCTATAAACCAGTATCTCCCTTCGATGGTGCAGTTCACGAACCAAACAATAAGTTATTGAACGTCTGCCCGAGAAACAGAACTCCACCTTCCGATATCGTTTCCCGTTATCTGTACTCTTATCTTGAATTACCGAACAACTTCTACAGATAAGAGTATTGGAGGACGACGAATTCCTGTATCGATATTTTGAATGGTACACGTGGAATATTGCCTACTCTAATCGTTAAGGTTTACTTACAGGATCTTAACAGTCCGGATAATTAGTTTCGAAGGACGAATAGAACTGGGTTTATAGTGTACAAACGTTAAGCGCATTCGTAATGCTGTCATGACACCATTAAAACATTTAATTGATTTCCGAGTTCACATAAATTGATTTACTCATATTCCCGTCATCGTCCTTTAATGTATTTCAAAATCATCGGTAATTTTTAGGTTTAGTACATTACATAAATGGGGTACGCCGTAGCGTAGTGGTTGAGGCGCTACTCTACAAAGTCGCGGGTTCGATTCCCGATGAGGTCGGAGTTTTCCAATTAACCTAATCCTTCTGGTGGCACTATGACCCTGGGGTCGACTCAGCCCCTAACAGAAATGAGTACCAGGAGCAATCCTGGGGGTAAAGCCGGCCGGTGCGTAAAGCTGACAAAACCTTAATCTGTCCTTAATCTGACAAAATCTGGGAGCCTCAACCTCCTGGAACACACTGGGCCTCCATGGCCTGTATAGGGATCACTTTACTTTACTTACATTACATAAATGAACTTACTTAAATCAACACACGTAGGCTATATTTATTTAATAAGTAACATTCAGTCGGAGATCCATTCGTTAAGCCTACTCAGAACCTATATATATATATATATATATATGTTAAGAATCTTTCCTGTATAATTTACACTGTTTATATATATATATATATATATATATATATATATATATAAACAGTGTAAATTATAAAATATATATATATATATATATAAACAGTGTAAATTATAATATATATATATATATATATAAACAGTGTAAATTATACAGGAAAGATTCTTAACATAGGTGTAGCTTGGTGCAGTCTTATACTTTATAACTTCCATAACAAATTACTTATATCAAATCACTCTAAATTGTACTTGATAATTACAAATCTAACTTTGACATAAAAACTTGTTTTTTGTACCTTCATAGCTTTCGATATTATGTGCTGCTTACGCTTTTACCCTATATATGCGGCAAGTAGTTTCTACATCCCTGTAGGTTTACTTACCTGGGACTGTCGCTCACAAAAATAGTATCCACCTGGGCAGGGATTCAATCCGCGAAGTTTCAAACAGAGAGTTAACATATTAACGATTGGTTGGTTAATAACGGTTTACTCCTACATAGACTTGTGACAGTCGCCGAAGAGCAGACCATGTTCTGCATGAGTTTTTTTTAATGCCTGTGATTATGCTCACAGATATGCCATCAACACGGGCCTCTATAGAACCCGATATATTGGGCACAAAAATCCAGTGCCATACTGACTGCACCAACAAGACCCGATCTTACCAACTACTGCTCCCAGGCCGGCATTCCAGATTTGAATACACTGAATGTCCGTTTATTCCGCTGAGTACCGAATGCTTAGTAATATATTGTAAGTAAGACATAAGCAAATAGCTCGAGGTAAAGAGCGGGATAGAATAGCGAACAACTGTTATATTGTTTCAGATGAAGCCAAGTTTGCTCACACAAATGCAATATTTGCATGACATGGCTTGTGGCGGATATCGAGTAATATAAATTTCATTTTGCTTGTGCTTTTATTTCATGTTTACAATTCTTAATATAATTGAGTGGGCATCAACTTTTCTGCGCAGCATTTAAGCATTCTTGTATTCCAGTAAGTACGGTACCTTAAAAAAGAAAACGTTTTCATCCGTGTCCTTCACTTTGTAAACAGAAAATATGTCACCGAGTGTAGTCTTTCTCTAACTCATCCCAAAAACACAAGTTCTAGTTCGAGATTCGGAATTGTCGTTGATATTTTCAGGATAATCTCTAATGAGGGCATTATTTTTATTATTATTATGTTATTTATTATTTATTTATACCGGCGAAGTTAAGGCCACAAGGCCTTTACTTCCACTGGACCAGTAAAACTGTACATATTACAAATAATACAAGATTTGATAAATTAGAATTTAAAACTAAACATGCTACATATAAAAAAATACAAGGATTTAATTACAAGTTTGATAAACTAAACTAACAAAATTAATTACTAATAAAATGATATTCAATTTATTTCTAAATTGTGGTACATTTCGACAGTCTCTGATGACAAGACAACGAATTCAAAAAGCGAGAGATGGAATAAGATTTTGGCAAACCAGCTCCATAACTTCAACGTGAATGTATTATCAGTAAGACAGAAAAACTTAAATTCGAGAAGAAATTTTGTTCATATTTACGGTCTATAGAAAGAAAACAAAATCCCTGTTTTCCCAACTTTCCCCCCGCCGCGCCGGTCGCAAGCCGGTCACACGTTTCCTAGGAGAGTGAACATTTGTGTTATCTTTCGATTTCCTATATATTTACATAGACTACGAAATCAAATTCAAGTTTTTACTCCCTTACGGAGACCAAAAAGCGAAATGTGCCAAACAAAAGGCACAGATTTATTTGCGTGTGTGTTTTTTATGTTAATTAACACCAATTTTTGGGTAATCAAAAAATGCAACACATTATAGCCTAGGTACATTTAGAAGTCCATAATGGGACTTTTATGGGTTCTGTTCATGTGGTGTTAAACACTCCATGTCATAAGACACATATTTTCTCTGTATATGTTTAAAATTATAATTATAGTCATTTTCAAAGTAATGGTGGAAGAGAATTCATGTAGGCCTATTTTCTAGGCTATTATCCTAAGGAAATGAATCTTTAAACCTATATAAGAAGCAGGACAGTTTTGAAGGGAAAAATGTGACTCGAATTTAAAGTTGTTTTTTCTCGACAATTTGTTTCCCGCACATGGCATTTTTTAATAAGATTTTTTTTTTTTTTTTTTGCATTTTGAACAAAGCTGTTAGACATATTTACAAATTAAATTAAATTTCAAATTTACACTCTAATTTAACAAATTTAAATTTTAAATAGTGCCAAATTTTTCAATAAATTTAAGGGGTGGTTGGATGGAATTAGCACAGAATACGGTTGAATGGCGGGCTCAGGTAAGCGCGGCAATGAACCTTCGGGTTCCATAAAATAGATAACATTCCTTTAGCTTGCTTAGGAATTGTCTATTGCCATTGAGTAAGTAAGTAAATGAATTTTTACTTAAAAAACATTTTTCCGCTTATAGTATAATGTTATATTTTAAACTTAACAAGATCAAGTAAAATAATGTTTAACTATTGTTTTCTAAAAGAAATTTGATTCCAAAAATATGAAAACTGCACCGTAAGGACCTTTTGCCATAAAACCAATTAAAAAGTGACATTTTTCTCAAGGTCTTATAAATTTACAGCTCTGTAAGTTTCAAGATGTATTGTGGTAAATGCTTCCTGAGTCAGATAAAAATTTAAGAAAATCATATTAAAAGGAATAATTTCTAAATTTCACAGGTCGTCCCCTTAAATCCACAATATCACTAAGAAAGTTATAGAATAGTGAGAAAATGGCTAAATCAACAGATGATCCTGCAGGTTCAGCTCCTCTAGCTAAAGAGGTGTAAACTAAAATCCAGATTCCTTAGGGGAGAGGCTGGAAAAATAGTAGGTATGATCCAACTCATTTGGGAGCATAAACGATAAATATAAACTAATTTTGTACAACGAATTGTATGGCTGGTGCAACTAGACACTAAAGGAAATACACAAGTAACTTATCTCATAGTCGGGTATATTCGCACATTCGCCGTAAAGTAAGGGAAGAAGATGTGGAGCTTAAGGATTGGAAAATGCTCAGCCCAAATGTTCACATTCTTGTTAGGCCTATATAAAATTGTATCGGTATACCATAAACATCCGCCACCGTGGGTGAGTTGGTATCGTGACTACCTTTCAGGCGGTGGCCTGGGTTCGATTCCCTACAGGGTCGGGGACTTTTCAGTGGTGGAAAATTTCCTTCCTGGGTTAAGGGCTGGCTGGGTGTTGTGTCCTTTCATTTCCATCCCGCGGGAGGCAATGGAAAATCTCCGCAATATCACCCTTGCCTGAAACACCTCGGACGAGTCATGGTCATCATCCTACGGCTTCGTCCCTGGTCTGGACCAGCCTTCGGGCAGAACACACATCATCATCATCATACCATACACATTGCGCCTATACAGTATTCTAATAATGTAGTGTGAGGTTCATGAACAAAACGCTTTATAACTTAATTATTGTATGATACTGTATTGAATGAAGTATTGTATGGTACTTCAGACTTTGATAATGACCTCAAACTGTTTTTATATTTAGGTTAGGTTACGATTATTCTGTATTATTATTTCTTATCGTCATTTGCGTTTTGTCCTATTTTTTAACCTAAAAAGCAAACAAAATAACAAATAAATACTGCCTCATATCAATTCTAGATATCAACATACAGATGACATTTCCATAGTCCGATGCTCATCCATTTAGAACGAGTCTTTGTATAATTTATTGTCCTTTATAGTAGTTAACAGAAGGAGGTTTATGTTCACCATTTACGTGAAGTTACAGACCGTAAATGTATTCAAACACATTACAAGGTGTTCTAAAGTACGAATCGTTTCATAAACATCTCGTATTTGAAATTGCCATTCTACGCATTTTATTGCTTGCGAACATGTGATTTTACGAGCAGATGGCAGCACGTAATATCTGTTCTGAATGATAAAATATGAATGTCATGACCATTACATACTAATAAAAAGCAAAATAGGTCTTACACACAAATCATTCTTGACTGATATCTGGTATGTGATAAAATTGTATAACCTAATGTATTAGAAATGAAGGAATTATTTCCATTATTTAATAATAAGATGATAGGATAAGTAAAATGTTTATCTTCTTCTTTCCAGGGTGGAACGTAGGGCCTCCCATGGGAGTAATGAAGAATTTACTTACGCTTATTTTCCTCTAGAGTCCAGAATGATAGTTGGTAGTCCTATCTATTCGATATCTCTCTATACTGTTTTCATTCTAAACACAAAGTCAAACTGAACATACCATTATGTCTGCCTCACTCATAGGTCATACAAGTAATGGGCTAGAGTGAGACAGATGTGCTGGTTTTTGTTTACTTTAGGTTATTTTTTAGAGTGAAAGCAGTTTAGGAGGAAACTAAAGTATTACGAGGACGCAAAGGGATCGGTAAATTTAATCCAGAGGCTCTATAAGGCTTGGAGGCCGATAAATCTACGACTTGGGATCCACAGTTTATAGTCTTTCCAGGTGTAGTTCTTCCCAAAAATCCGCTGAACTCTGCATGGTTTGAACTCTGCAGGGTTTGAACTCTCAAACATTGGATACAAGAGCTACATGGGATGCTACCTCTTCATCACCGAGGTCAACAACAGTTTAAAGTAATTATTTAAAACGGGAGCTACGAGCTACGAACCAACTAGTTATGCCACCAGAATATGGAAGGTGGAGGTCCCAATAGGATTCGTACCGTAGCCACGAACGCTAGTGATGAACTAACCCAGGGTCTGTAAAATAAAAATTCTCCTAATACTGAAATGTCAATCAAATATACAAGGTTTTTAAAACATAATTCTCGTTTATTTATAACAAATATTTAAAGATGTTATTGTTAACTACACTTTCGGCCACAATCAGTTGCACATCCGGAAGTTTCCCGTTTATGTTGTAGCTTTAAATTGTAAATGTAAATACCAGAAATACTATAATAAATAATAAAGTAAATTTTAGATGGATATATTCACAGAAACGGAAAGAAATGAAACATTTCCAGAACTTTATACAGTAAAATGAAATCCACTCTCTTCGGCAGTTATCGTCTTTACGGCCATACCTATACTTGCGATAGCAACAAAACCTTACAACAATGTAGGAATCTGTGCTGGCCAGGTAACCAGAGTCAAGGACTCTCCCATATCCCATATTCATCAGGTGGTGGAAGATAGCAGTTCTGGCGATATTATATTGATTTACAATGTGGTATACGCCGGGCCTTAGGGGAGGAGGAACGCAGGTAGTCGCCGTCCACAAGTTTTTTTTATTTTTATTTATTTATATTTATTTATTTATTTATTTTTTTAAATTTTTTTTTAATCCAGAGAGGAACACAATCTCCCTACTACGCAATTTAATTTTAAATAGACTCATTAAATTAAATTTAAAAGAACCAACATTACAAATCAATATTTTAAGTTACGTTAACAAAAAAATTATTATTCGCTGTTTACGGGTATAAGAATCAATTTGAAGAGATAGTGGTGCTTTGGGCGAGTTAAGTTAGTAATGCATTGTTAGCGGATATCCGTCGACACTCAGCAATATTCACGCAGTAGGCTACAGCAGATTATTTTAGTAGACCTAAAGAAAAACCCACCATTTCAGGTGAATCAAAATGTGGTTCCGAAGGAACTTAAATTTGAAAATGCCACAAAGCAAACTATATTGGATAGTCGTACAGGTATTGTTGAAGCATAGCATAGCCCACTAGAGCATACAGCAAAAAATTTTCAACCTGATTCTGCTCAGGTAGATGCCCAGTAGCCTGGACAAGTGTGTTTTTCGAAATATTGTAATTTTAAAGGGCGATCTTTCATTCGTATGCCAGCCTTCAAGGAACCCACATATCGTGGAGTAAGGTATATGGCTATAAGAGACATGACTGGCGGAAGGGGAATGATGAGCTTATCTCTGGCGTGGCAGGGTCTACCGCCATGTCGATGAGTCATCTATCTCGGTCATTCAATTTTGGTAGATGATAGGACTGGGGGCATGTGGTCAGCATGTCGACATCCACGGTCGTTATTAGTAGTCATGGTAACCGGACTCCATTGTTACCTTTCGTTAAACTCACGTTAAATTACAAACCGACGAACCTAAACAGAAGAGATCAGACGAGAAGAAAAGAAATAGAAAAATAAAAAGAAGCAGAAGCATCGCCAGGAAACTTGTTGTCAGAACGTATAGGCGGATGCCATTTACATCTTGTATTAATCTTTAGGCTTATTAACAGTTGACATGTTCTGGGTAGGAAGGTAATTTAAATCCGAGTTGAATCAGGTTGAATGACATATGAGCTATTGCCTGGATGACCGAGTTTTCGATTTAAAATAAGTTATGCGTTCAAATATAGCTTCTTGTGTATTTAAAGGCAGGTCATCATATGGCTATTGTTGCATTTCCATCCTGTATATACCATGAATAGTCTAAGCCAACCTTATATAACTGAACTTTATTTCTTCATCAGCGCAAGCCATTGAGATGTTGGTTATGATAAGAAAAACGTATGTTTATGATAGTGTTCCTTAAAAATATGTTGATGTGAATTACTAGCGTTAAGAAATGGTGTTCTGTACGGATAGATTAAAACCATTCAGGATATTATTTTGTACAGTTCTTATTCATTGTGAATTATATTTTCTAAGCAGGCCATGAAATTCCTACACTTTTAAAATATTATTTCCCTGTTCACATATTATATCGGCTACTTTGTTCGTAATCTACGGGTAGACCTACTTCAGATCCACTTTCCAGTTTTCTACTCAATGAGAATAACCATATTTATTTTCTGTTCTGTTTATTGAGGGGATTAAATGTGCACGTGCTAACTTACTCAACATTCCCAATCCATTTCTATTTGCCTATAAACTCATGAAACGCGTAGTATGTAAAGTCTGACTGTTCTAAGAAGGAAACCTGAAGTTAAAATAATAATAATAATAATAATAATAAAACTAGTACATCCATCTCACTCTAGCACATTACTCGTATGACTTAAGAGTGAGACAGACATACTGGTTTTTGTTTACTTCAGGTTTCTATTTTAGCTCGTCTCGGGTATAGGCTACCTTTCTTGTAAATAATTCATATTGACCAACAAACAATCAAACAAACACGAAGATTTTCAGACTTTAATCCAGTTGCTCAAACGTTTATTCGGAAGTAAGTGGTATTGAATGGGAATAGGTGCTGGTTGTAGCGGAATTGCTGTGGTCAACTGACGTTATTTTTTATTATCACATACGCCAGTCTGCGACTTTATGTTTAGAACATACCAGCGATTGTAATGGAATCCCAAGAATTTGTAACGACTTTTTATTAAATTCGGTTAGGGCATTTTTTCTTCAAAGTTTTCAACTGCTCTTGAAAGCAAAATAGTACATTTTGTTACTTGTTGTATACCTAGGTAGAATAGTAATTTTTCCTGGCAATGAGTCACCTACACATCATGCTCGTAGCCGGAATTTGCTGAACCATTTAACTTACTAAGAGATTGTGATAATAATCCGAAAAAAATTATAGAGCATCGTCTTCATTAAGGAGCTGTGATACTTAATACAATTTTATTTTATTTCCTACATGGCTCATTGGATAAAAATAGTCACTTTTACTCAGATTCAGATTGATGTCCTCATAAAACTTACAGATTAGGTGTAATCTTTGTGCATTTGTGTCCTTTTCATCTGAGACCCGGCACTCCTACAAATCGACTCCCAGAAAACTTGAAACCCTCGTGAAGGTTTGATATACGAGACATAGTTATAATAGTTTTCTAGAACAACAATGCAAAAGCGATTGGATCTTTTAAAATACATTTTGCTATTCAATGTATTTTATGGGCTTGTAAACACGGATGCTTGTCTCTATATAAAAAGGACACCATTGTTTAGTGGTGAATGCTAGATAACTCACTTCCACGAATGGCTGTCGCCACCAATCTCCTGTTACTTAATAAATGATAACTCCGTTATCTCAAAAGCTGGTGATAATATATTAACAGAAAGTAAATTCATAGATGTACTTATTTATTTGCATCATCGATGTTGAAATATAGGCTACCAAGCGATAAAGTGTATGAGTCCCATATGAAAGCGTGCATTTGTCCCATCTTTTTGTGCAAACATTTAAGATAATGTGCATTACGAAATAAGATAATAACGGACCGGTATAATATAAGGTACCTTGCAATAATTGTTATACTATTCAATATTTACTCATCCTGAGTTATAAATAATGAGCAGATTTAAGAGTTCGAATCACTTATTCCGTTTACTAAGTATAAGGATGCATAAACCCATTTTTGCAACCCAAAAAGTATTTAGATATTTGAAATAGCTTTAAATTTACTATGAAATATTTTATAATTGGTCATGATTGACAAAAATAATTACTTAAATTTTATTTCTGAGTAACTGCAGAAATAGCGTTTATGGTAACATAATGGATTGAAACGATTATTCATCAATTATGTCCTGTTTATGAGCTTTTGCATGATAAATAACGTAATAAGAAGACTGAGAACAATTTCCGATTCCTCCCCCAGGTTTTGAGATCCTGTGAATCGGAAATATCAGTTTCAAAAAATATATCTCCCTCTCTCTCTCTCTCTCTCTCTCTCTCTCTCTCTTCCTCCCTCTCTCCCTCCCTCCCTCCCTCTCCCTCTTGTTGTGTGTGTGAGTATGCTCATGAACAACATGTTAGAACACAATATGTATAGCAATAAAACCAAATTTTGCACTTAAAATTGTCACCTTCGAAGGACTGACACGAAACTGTGTGTTAACTTGGTTACACAAAGTCTAACTTACTTTTTAAAATGTCATAAAGAGAGTCAGAATTTTCATATAAGTACACACTTTTCTTTATAGCCTAATATCAGATTGAAAACTCGAAATTATTCAAATTAAGCTACTAACATCGTTATTACATATTTAATTTTGGTACCATATTTTTTTATACGTTTCGAGCAGTAGGCCTACTCTGTTCGTACCAGACAGGCCAAAGGAGGAAATATTGTGTTGGACCCCGAAATTCGAAGATGAGTTTCTAACATAAACTCCGCCAATTTAAATAAATAAATAAATAAACACACGTTTTGAGGTCCCCTGAATCAAAAAATACAATTTTCAGGAACATGTCTTTGTGGGTGTGTGCGTGTCTATGAACAGCCTGACTCCGGAACGAAACATCATACGTAAACAAAATTTTGTTTTTGGGTTAGGTACCCTCTGGTGATGTGACCCGAATACTGGCGACGACTTTCTTTTATTTTTAAGGGGACTTTACAAGAAGAAAATTTTGTTTTTCGCGATTTTCTCGGAAACGGCTTTAAAGATTGTGTTTAAATTTTCTACATGAAACGCTTATACTAAGAGATAAAACTTTTATCTGAAACATTTTTTCGCAAATATTCTCTGAATGGTTTTAAGCCACCCACAGTTTGTAAAAACTCAGTTTTGCCTGGCGAACAATAGAGCTTTGCTTCAGGCTGAAACTACTAAATACACGCTCTTTGCAATATGGCCTCTCATTCTATACCGGAATATGAAATGAGAAACGTGCATTTCGCATGCTTAGGATAAAGAAATTTACGGTGAGTGCAAGTAATCAGATTTCATTTGAGTTGCGTATCCTTCGGGGATGCGATATAGTAACGACATTTTCTTTATTTTTATAAACAATTCACATAATATATCATACTAAGAGGCAAAACTTTTATTTGAGCAGAGGATGTTGTGTGTTTCACTTCAGATTTTTTCAGGTAGGGTAATAGTATATTTTTACGTTTAATTAACATCCATGCCAAATGTTCTTAAATTAAATGCCATGCAAAGTGAATTATGAATATTACTTAAACTAAAACAAAATTACCTGTAGTATTATTTTAAAAAAACTGCGTTCTAGTCGTGATAATTGAACTCTGACGAGCATATCTAATTAGCCCTATGTTAGCTCATGAATTGTAATTAACCGTCATTTTTTCTGTATTCAGTCGGTAACATGTCAAACCATCGTATACAAAGTGGTTTAACTCCCTGTGTGCTTTAATTTGAACACCGTAATCCAATGAAATAAAACTAATGTGGAATGAAATGGTTGCTAAATGAACGGTTTTTCTAACTGATGCACTGCAGCAGAGCAGACTGACCCCAGAGACTTGGAATATAATAAAAGTCGTTTCCAGTGTGATGAGGCTCATCGGTGCGTAACGTTGAGGTTCCGCTGATCAGATCCTATTTCGCTGTCAGTTGCATAAAAAACATCTGCTCCAGTGGCGTGTGTCTCTCAGCAGCTCCCACCTCTACACAAGAGGTCCGACAAACACTTTTTACTTTCCCCGTAGGCTATAGGCCTAAGCGTATTATTTAAAACTTTTCGTAAACACCCTATAAAAAATTGTAAGTTCTTTTATTAGAAATTTAGTTTTTTAAATCTTTTCTTGCCGTTTAAATTAAAAAAGAATGATCCAAACATAACAGTAGCTTATTATTTTCTGTACCACTTACAAATATTCATAAAAAAGAGCCATATTGACTTATTTCAATTTTAAAATGCTGTAATTCCGCCTTGTCAGGATTAAAGTATTTTAATCAAATATATTTCGACCAACTTGTGGTCTTCCTCAGTGATACATAATATTATAATATAATAATATTATGTATTTATATAATACATATATATGATTAAAAACTATAATATTGACAATGCGTAATTTCAGTACTGCATTTTTTAATTATACCACATAGCCCAAACAGATTTAGAAACAAATACATACATATGTAAGGTGTAGGCCTACATATTATATATTATACATATATATATATATGTATATCGATCTACGTGTTCACTCAAAATCACCCTAAAACTCTTTATAAAGGATTGAATTCATGTAGGCTAATAAATTTCATCCTTTATCCTTTGACATTTTAAGCATGACTGAAGACCATTTTAGAATAACATGTAACATGTTATTAAAAATTATAACGTGAATTAAAACTAAAATGTATTACGTAGGCTAATTAATTAACCTTTTCACTGACTTGCGTAGGCCTATGTATGTGTCACCTCAACGATTGAATGAAGTCCAAAATATAAGTTAATAGGATGCTTTACGTTACGAGGGGATTATTCTCCACATTTTTGAATTGCCATTCATTTACTAAAATTTGCCCGGATTTGCGGGTCTCCTTTTCTTAATTTTATCGGTGATTCATGCTTCTTGAAGTTAATTTAATGAAATATTGAAACTAGATTTTCTCTATTTGTTCATGGCTCAGATAAGTGGCGATTCGGTCGGAGTGCTGTCACGTGTCGTCTTTTAATGCCGCGGGCTGAAAACGTCATCCCGATTATGACGTGTTTGATGACGTGGGACACGCAACGCTGGTGTAACTTTCTCCAGCTATGCAGGAATTATTAGTATTGAATTCGAGCTCCGCTTATATAGTACCGGTAGACTACTTGTGCGGTGATAAACAACAACCGTTCATCGCCTGAATACGCAACCTTTATTAGTACGCTCGTAAAGCTGTAAAACAAATTCACATTAAGATATTTTTTATATCTTTAAATCCCTATTCTACTAAACTTTATTCTTTTTATATTGTATACACTGAGTGTCTATTTTATTATATCTTTCTTGGAACTCTCCTGTACCACTCTGCATTATCTAGCATGGCTCTAGTAACCGGGAAACGCTCTAACTGAGCTGAACGAGATAAATCTGTCAAGGTGAAGGCCAGGGAATTCTTCTCTCTTGTCTACAACTAAGAATTACGGTACGTGAGATGGAATACGATTCTTTCTACCTCGTGGCTTTCCTTTACTATGCCGATGATAAAGAGTGAACTGAAGTCTCATTGCATTGCATTATATTACATTAAAATAATTTACCCTAAGGTGAAATATTAGAAGACTAATGGTAGAATTCTTTTGTCTACTTTTTTCTTTTATTCTAACTGCTGAGATATACATTAGGGTAATATAGTACCAGCTTGAAGGTACAGCAAGAAATCCTCTCTGAACTCACCTGAGTTTCTTCCTCAAACTACTTGGCATCCGAAGCATGCTACAGCTGTGTTAAGGGGACAATTTACTGAGTTTTGGTAAAAGAAAAAATTATTTTTTCCACATTACAAATTTAGCGTCAAAAATGTACTTTTCATCAGGTATACAATAGTGAAGATTTCATCTCTATATCTTTATTGTAAGCGTGTCTATTTTAATGTTTTTAAAAGCAAAGCATTTAGCTGTGGACTTGAAATCAATTTATAGTTTGTGTATTTATTGAAAGTTTTATGTTGATAGTTATTATAATTAATGTTTGGTAAGGTAATTTGGGTAATAGAATGTTGCAATTATCGTGCAGGTTAGAAATTCAGTTTACACCATGTAAATAGTTTTATGTTCAGTAAGCACTTCCTAAACTTTAAAGTGCTTTTACCGCAAATAATCATTTTTACATATTTTAAACTTACTGGTAATAAAGATTTCTCCTAAATGGATAGGCCTACAGTCATGAAACTTTGCATACATATTCACAACAGATGTGTTTATGTAATGACGCATTCATTTAAACAATTATTTATTTTTAAAGGTGATGTGATACATTTATTTTGAGTAAAGAGTTTAAAAAGAAAAATGTACAAAATGTAAAAGGTGGTTTTGATTTATTTTTTTCAATGAACCCTTTTTACCAGGAAAAACCCCATGCACCATTGCATATTGGGAAGCATTAGCTTCATTTTAGACTTAAATGAATTTATTATCTTTATGTGTGACGAAGAAAAATGATTACTAAAATTAAACCCAAAAAAATCATTATGGGCACATTTTTCAATATGAATATTTCAAAATAATTGTGAACACTTATTTCACATAAAATGTTCATGAGGATACATTGAAAACTCTTGAGGGGGAGGGGAACTCAGTAGCGGATCCCCTTAAGATATTATGTGGCAGTAAACAACGATCTATGTTGCCAAGTTAAATCAATTAATAAATTAACTATTTCTTTCACTGAACAGTGTCTCTACGATAAATACGAACTGTAAATGGCTCTACAGTAATGTAATCGAAAAAGTCGTACCGGTATCTTGTATTATATAAGAACGTATATTTATATTTTTCCTGATAAATGACGTTCCTATACTATTTTTTTTTTTTGAACAGTCTATTAAAAGGTTTCTCAAATTCCTACACAGAACTGTTTTCACTTGGCTAGGATTATTATAAACATATTTCTTGTTGTTGTTATGACAGTTTGTCGTTTAAACATCAATCACTGCAGAGAACTTTGCACAGAACATGTATCATCTCTGATTGACACTTCAGCCTGAAGCGAAATGCACACGAAAACTAAATCATGTTTTGAGTTACCTCTATTAATAACGATGTAAATAAATAGAAATTGCATCTGAGAATGTAGGTCACAAGAAATGATACACTCCTGTACACAAACTGGAATAGATCACAGCTTTCGTCAGTCTTGTCATGTTGGTGTGTTCATGTTCTTTTGAATTCGCATCAAAGGAATTCAGGAAAAGCATCCCACGTGTGTACGTCTTCTTCCACTTCTTTTTTTCAAGGTAAACTATGTGATACGATGCGTGTCGGTGTGTATGTGGTTATGTGCGCTCTCGAAGTGGGAGAGTGGTTGAGAAAGAGAGAGAGAGAGAGAACGAAAGGATAAAATGTAATAAAGAAACAAAGATGGAAAGTGAGAAAGAAAACAAAGAAGAAAGAAAGAGGGAAAAAGAAAAAGATGGAAATATTATTTATGATCCAAGTGGTAAAAACGGGATTTTATTTTGTGAGTAGGTATATTTGCGAAATTTTCCCATGAGGATGAGTGTAGCGCTTCTACGAGATGAATAAAATAATTTTACCATGTGTATTGTACACTTTTTTTTAGACAGCCGTTAAAATTTGTGAAAGATTTATTGTAATGAATTACGCACCGTAGAGCCAGCCATATCCGCCGCCGTGGGTGAGCCTGCCTTCCACCCCGGCGGTTCGGGTTCGATTCTCACCCAGGTTGGGGGGTTTTCAGTAGTGGCAAATCCCTTTCCCGGGTTCAGGATTGGATGTTTCTGTTGTCGTTAAGGGTTTAAGCGCACCCCGGAAATAAATCCGCTTAGAATGTCCCCTTAAGGGATCACCAGGGGACGCTTGCGACTCGACGACTACTAGAGCTAGTCATATTGGAGCGCACAGACAGCTGTTATTGATTTTCTGGTACACGGCTGCCAACTTAAGGACAACGCGTTTTTCCCATCAAGTATAACCTTTTTTGTAATCACCGAGAGAAATTTTTCATTTAAGATAGCTTAGTGAATATTAAAATGTCTCAATTTTTATTAAATTTAGTCTGTTTAATAATCATATACAAATATTTTTAACAAAAATAGTATTTTCTATGTGAAGCAAAGTTGGTAACCCTTTAGTGTAATAATTTTATAGCTCTCCGTTGCAAACTTTTCTTTTTTAAATTAATATAATCTACCGTTAAAAGTGCATCTTTTAACATTCGACTGTCTAAAAAGTACATTTTTGTAAAGACGGCGACAGAATTTATTCATGATTCAAAACAAGATAATGTATTAATGAATTTCATTCTTCCATTTAGGGTATGCCAAACTTTGTGTCAGATTCCCAGAAAATTTCTAAGCCAAGCATGGAATTTTATTTTTCTATTATCTCTCATTCTCGACATACGTTTTCACAGACACACAGAGAGACAGAAAGATAGGCAAGACACTCATAAAGATATGATTCTAAAAAACTGTATTTTTAAATTCAAGGTAGGCCTACCTCAAAACGTGTAGGCAGGTCTAATAGACTGGATACTCAGCATCCAATTTCAGAGTCTAACACAATTCCTGTACCTATCGTACGGCTAGACAGAGTAGACTACATATATACAATGCATTAGATTAGTATTAGTATTAAGACTCTTGGTTTAAGCCTTTAAGGAATAAGCCATGCGTTTGTATAAATTCTTCGGTTGAATAAATACGATTGTTGTTATTATTATTATTATTATTATTATTATTATTATTATTACTATTACTATTATTATGGTCCTCAGATAGCCTCGTGAATAATTGTAACTTCTTCGAAATTAACTATTCTAGTTACCGTATTTCTCAGTTCCTTGTAAGGTTTCTTAATTATAAGTGTTACTGCAATGTAAATAGTTTCAATACCGGCAGTAAAATCTTAAAACTGAATGTTATAATTATGGTGTATAGTTGCATAAAATTATCCTGACAACACATCCCTGAGGTGAAGTAAGTACACTCCCTTCCATAACATTATCCACACTCAGTCTTTCATAGCCTACTTAGTCACCAAGTTCGTTTCTTTGTTCTCCATTATAAATCAATGAAGACCTGCAGTATAATAGACTTGCAATATATCTATCATCACCCATTTACTCTCCTCTAAACATCTGCGGAAATTGTGACAAGGTAGGTAGGCCTATTCTGATTTAGTCAATAGCAAGCAATAAACAAATGGAAAAGGAATAATTGTCTCATCCAAATTTGGTCATTTTTTTTTTTACTACGACAATTATTGTAAAAATCTGTGAAATAAGTTTGGAGATTTCTTGATCATACCATGTATAGGATTTGATAAGAAGTTCCAAATTCCGTGTTGTTCCGAAGACAATTACTCGTTCGTCCTGCTGTTCATGATCATGGTTCAGGAAGCTTTTACCAGTTGGGGTACTCAAAAGACGTTCTGGAATGATACCAAATTCTTGCAATGTTATTGGTTCATTGGGTTGATCCCTCTGCCTAATTCGTCGAAGATTTGCTTCGGATTTTTGTTATAGGCCTACTATACTTTACATAAAGATTTTTTTTGAGGTAACATAAAGTAAAGTCATGTTACTCTCTATTATGTTAATTTGAATTGTAAATATTGTTTCACAGAACTCTCTCCGCCTAGTAAAGTTCCATTTCACGGGCTGAGCCCATTAAGGTTAAAAAATGGCGCTAGCACGTTACAGCGATTATTGAGCATAACTCCAGAGGTCACTGTAGTTCTCTTCCGTTTCGTACACATAAATAATAATCAATTCCCTTAATTTAACCACTACAAATACTACTATCCTTACTGCTAGTAAGCCAACACAATATTTAGTTCCACTTAAACTTCATTTCTCTTTCAACACTTCTGCTTATGAACTTCATTTCTCTCAATTCATTCAAAGTCTGCAATTCTTTATCATAGCAAAGGACTTATCAGTATTAGTTCATTAATATTTCCTTTTCTATAACGTCAAGAGAGATATGTTTATTTACAAATATATCACGATTCAGTATGCGTAGATATTTCTGGTATGTTCATTGTTCAACTGTTTCAAACAAATTTAATGCCAACCAAAAGAGTCTGATTTGCGCTACAATATGAAATTGCCAAAAAGTTTTAGATTGCTATTCTAAGTACAAGCTAACTGAAATTATTATCAATATTTTACTTTTTAAATAATTTAAGATCCAAAATAACTTAAAACATCTACGATGTTCGACCGTTATAAGAACTCAATATGCTCACTAGCGCTCGTTTTGCCTGTTAATGGTTTTACGTCGTACATAACTAAATGCATTAGATGAATGCTCCAGCTACCTCACAGTTTTTTTCACAGTCATAGATTACTCCCGTTTACTGCAGTATATATTAATGTAGTTACATTTACGAAGAAATTGAGAACAGAAGTATGTTAAATGCTAATAACAGTATTCAGTGTAAGGTTTCGCAGAGGTGTAAGTCTGTTTCCGGTTACGTTGCCTCGCCCAAGCCAAGTGTGTACGTAGGTAAATCTGTGTTGGCTGAGACAGACTGTTTGTCTAGTAATGTCACATTTAAGGGCGTTATTCAGAAGCAATGATTTCTTACAAGGGAAGGACACAATACGCCTGATGTAATTCAAGCAGAGACTAAACGCGATGAGATTTCTGACACGGTTTCTAGTATAATTTCTCATTCAGAGGGTATGCATTTCATAATAGCAGACGCCCTAGATACCTAAGATCTTTATTGTTTTGTTTGACATACTGAGTGCAGAAGATCATTTTAGATGTTTTAGTCTCATATTTTTAATTTATTTCTTTATTTCACGAATGACGAAGTAACCATAATACCTAGTTAATTATCAAACAAGTTTTTAACGGGTATTTCTTTAATGAGTGTGTTGTTAACAAGAACGAGTTCCAAATTATTTAGTTTAGGAACTTATATGGGCCTAATTTACTAAGTTTTCTCGACACCACTTAAAGTTACAATAAATGTTTAAGTATACAGAAGGCCTAAATAATAATTTTCAAAATAGACATCACTTTTATGGTCGACTAAATCTAAGATCGTCAATTGAATTTATTTAGGCCATAAGAATGATTTCATGAACGCCTGAAACTGCGATCGTCAGTTGCATTTATTTTTCCAAGCAAAAGACCGTATAAGACCGTTATGTAAAACTTCACAGGCAAGCACGAAGTTAACAAAACGAGTGTTAGCGAGTTATGTTATTCATTTGTGCCTGTTAAGTTCTTATAACGGTCGATAGTCGTACGACGTTTTATGTTATTTTGAATATTAGATTTTAAGGAAGGCCCGGGCGGCTTGGGTCGCTTAAATCCTAAAAGGGAGAGGTAAAACTACGAAAAAGAAAGAAAGAAAGAAAGATTTTAAGGAAAAACAATTTCAGTCAGCTTGTGATTAGAATAATACTCAAAAGAACTTTTTGGTAATTCCGTACATAGCGGAATTCAGGCTCTTTTGGTTGGTAAAAGTTTGTTTGAAACAGATCACTATTTGCAATAGTTTGAACATCACAGAAGCATTTGCGTAAAAGATTGATTCACTTGTAAAGAAATGTATATCTCTCTTGAAGTTATAGGAAGGGCAAGTCGAACTAATCTTGAAAACCCCTTCACTATAATAAGGAATTGAATGGGGTGAAATGAAGGTCGTAAGTTATGTTGGCTTACGTTTGTTTTGTCATGAACATTTAACTGGCGGTATCTAGTTAAGAAACAGGTTTTTTTTACTGCCGAAACATTTTATGTTATTTTGAATTGTAAATTATTAATAGATAGCCTAATAGGCTAGTAGTAGTAGTAACAATAAAATGAAGTTTTAAATTAAATAATATTTAAAATGAAGGAAATGGATAATTATTTATTTGTACTGAAGGGAAGAGAACGATAATGGCATCTGGTGATATCCTCAATAATCGCTGTAACGTGCTAGCACCTTCTTCTTTGCCCTTAATGGGCTCAACCCGTAAAATGGAACTTCACATAGATGGAGAGAGTTCTGTTAAACAATGTTGAGACTCAAAATAACATAAAATTAATATCAGAGAGTAAAGGGGTAGATTTATTTATTTATGCACTTGTGTTTTAAAGGCTCACTTTAAGCGGTAACAGTAGTCGGCCAAATTGCGAGATTACGCATTAATGTGGAAAAAAAATGGTGTGAATATCAGGCATTACATAATGCTCATATTCCTCTGGCGACTAACAAACCTTATAGCTCTCAGAATGCCTTAGTACGTAACTATCTACTAAGACTACTTGTTTCTTAAGGCAAAGCCATATTGCATTATATTATTACATTGTTATTTCAACCTCGGAGTTTCCGGTTCCTGTTGGTATAGCTCACCTATTCTGGATGTGTGGGAGCGTCCATAAAGATGTAGTGCCAATTTTCACATGAATTGAATCCTATAGTTTTAAAAAATTATATCCACAAAGGGAACCTATAATTATGGTACATATAAACTCAAACAACACACGAGAACACCCGTAATTATTTTAGAGTAGTCAGAAAGATAAATGAGGACACTCAAAGGCCATGCAGAAACATTTAGGATAATTATTGGTCATTATGTGTACGTATGGCCGTGTGGCCGTGTTCCGGTATCTGAAGACTAGATATTAAAACATTCGGTTCCTGATTTCTGGGGAGAAAACATCGCTTAAATATTTTGTTCAAACAGTTCCTAAAACCGAATAGTACTTTGTACAGTCGAGTTCACGGAAACTTTCCGATGCTTCTGATTTCGCCTAGTGTTTTCCTTTATTTAAAGTTGGCATTGAATCTCCTTATCATCTGTGAGTTAATCTCTTATTGGTTGAATTGAATTCCGACCACGTGCATTAGTCTATGAACAACGCTCTGATCTAGGTGAGTAATGAAGTATGAGTATGTAAATATTTCATTTGAGTGGCTGGATGACGTGCGTCACAACGAATGTCCGGAACAGCTCCTGGATTAATCCGACTCTTATTGGTTTGATGTCAGAAGGTTGGCACTGAAATATTAACCTATAATATAGGTCGGTTTCAGGTTCAGGAGCGAAGGAGTGGAATAAAACAAGCATCAAGTGGAGGGTTAGTCTCTACTAAGTATGCCCCATCGCTTAAAAAAATAATGATACAAAAATGATAGATTATGCACTGGGCCTGACCGAGTCGTTACCAACATAATCTACTGTTCATTATGTCGGAAAGATTCCATTCACTCGACTGTCTTCATACTCGGCGTAGTAAAGATGTTGCGGAGCAACATTGATTTGTTCACAGGTAAGAATGAGAAATCTCTTTTATATGCTACTTACAAAAAGAAATCTCATCCGAAAACAGATTACTCACGAAATATTCTTATGTAAGGGACAATGGAGTAATGTCAGAATATTTAAAAACTTCTCGTTTATAATTATTATTATAACTTAAATGACTTGCTTGTACTTTTTATTTTTTTATTTTTTATTCAATACTTTTTTTAAATTTGGAAATACATTCGAATATGAGCAATTTGGAGAGAGTCCTGAAAAACATTCATCGCAGTGTTCTGTATTAGCCTATATATAAGTATAATACACCAAACGCTTTAGAAAATTAATACTTTTTTTCGAAATTGTACCTCTCGCTCCAAAAAATAAATCAACCACTTGCCAGTGCTGACCTTATATGTCTCTTTCAAGTATTGGCAGCAAGGTCAATGGTGATTTTTTTTCTATATAAACCTCCTTCGCATGTTCGTCGTACTTCTTGACTCAATTCACCAATTCGAAGTTCTTCGCTGTGGAGATACAACGTCTTATAGTCTGTAGACTTCTCTGCCGATTGGCTTAGCATCGCATCTCATCTCTTCAAATACTTCGTACCTCCGGTCTTCTCGAAAAGCTCAGCAATACTCACTTTTAGCTTAATAGCTTCAGTAATGCTTTTGGTAGATCTTGTAATGTTACATTTGGAGCAGCAACTTGTGGTGAACAAGGCTAGTTGTGCATACAGTAAACAGTATGGTGTAATGTTACGCTGAGGGCAGTCACGCCTGAGCTGTCCGGAGGGTAGACGTCACGCACGACAAACACTCTATGAACTCCATAACAGTGGCAAGAGGTCATACACTTACCAATCCACCACGGCGTCTTGTATAAAACTCAGCTATACTTCCATTTCCAACATTTTAGACTCCGAGGGAAACGTGAACCATGCTTCACCGGTTTCTATCTGAAAATAGCAAATCAGTCACCCGGGAAGGAGTTATTACTTGCAGGTATCATTATTGTCGCTAGTAGTAATAAATTTATAATCATAATCATACTCATAATCTGTATTTGCCATTAAGCAGATTAATCAGCAATAGGCAGCTTCAGTAACAGTCAATCTACATGTTATTAAAATACAATAACATCTTTACAAGATTCAAACTCTTCTTTATACTATAAAATGCATGCATAGTAAGTAATCCATTCTTGCAGAACTGATTTCAATCGATGGGGACTTGTTTCTGAATTTTGTGGAGGCTTTAAAAAGATTCATACCTACGTATTTAAAATTATTCTTTACTGTAGTCAATCTAGTAAAATCTTCGTCCAAAAGATTTTTTGTCTTGTGTTATATAGGCCTATATGTACATCAGATCTTAGGTTAAAATCTAAAATATTTTCTTTAATATATAAAACTGATGATGATATACTAATGTGCGGATGCTTATAGCAGATGTCGTGTCCATACTTACATAGACGAAATAATATAATTAAGTCAGTCTTGTTATAAAAAATAATTATCCAGTAACCTGTGCGAATTGCCACTCTTTATTTAAAATTCGTAATAATGAATTAATATGTGTTTAGAAAAGTAATTATTGTAGAAGGATAGGAAAAATGAAGTTAGGCACCTGTAAAGTAGACAGGAATTTTTTTCAGAAATTTCTCTTTGAGTTTGCAAATTCAACTCCATGATGAAATTGGGCCTACCGTGCCTATCAATTTCGTTGAAAGATGGCAGAATATGGGGGCATGTAGTCTGCACCTCGACTTCCAAGACCATTAATGACGATTCTCTTCACATTCACGTAACTTCTTTCTTCAACTCACGAGGCTGAGTGTACCAAGTGCACATCCCTTTAAAAACATCTGAGCAGGCTTCGGATATTTAATTCAGACCTTCAGATTTGCATCATAATGCTAATCATAAAGTAATAAATTTAGTAAAAATGTCCATGTTTAATTTAAAAATAAGCTACATAATTATACATAATTGATATTGTCACCACGGTGATAAAAATATCTTGTAAAATAATTCATAATAATCTACAGATAAATTCACACTGTAGGCCTATTGTTACTTGCCTCTCTTTTCTTCATGTTATTTTAATAATGTTTAATACTTCAGCATGTACTACATTCATTGTGAGTGTACTGAGTCCATATGGGCTACCTCCGTTGGGATTCAGTTTGGAAAATGAATAAATAAATAAATAAATAAATAATGCATATTAACTCCAAAGAAATGCATCCTCTTGTGGGTTTTGCGATGCAATAATTCTGCAAGAAGAAGTTAACGCTTATAAGATTTACGCAGAAACCAGTAAAACTACAGACTTGGGCCTGCCACCGTTTTATATACATAACTGCCATCAGTCTAGGCTGGGATCAAACTGGCCACCTAGGGAACAGAAAACACATTCTGATTTCGCTACCAAGTCCGACGAGTTATAAAAACACTGAAAGTGCGGTGTTACTACTAACACATAAAACTAATAAATAATTAAATCAATATAATAATACTATTAAAGCAATATAATAATAATAATAATAATAATAATAATAATACATATTACAGTCACCACCTTTCATGATGATTTCACGGTACTCGCTCATTGTTCACAGTGTGCATTGATGGACAGATAAATTATCGTCGAATCAATCTTAGCAAGCCATGCAGTTTATGCCTCAATGGATTTTGACATCCGGCCACGAACGCTGTTAGCCATTTACACCATGGATATGGCAGCAATTTAAATGCAGCGAAGTAGAACAAAACACGAGAACGCCAAATAAATAGGTCATGGGATTACACCCTTTTATGTTTCATTGGCGTCAGCAGCATCCGTAACAGGCTATAACCGCGCACCTTTCTGTTTACCTAATTTTCGTTGTTCCCTTGTTTAAATGTGCTGTTGCTTTACTTAACAACGGATTATACTAGCGGCATAATTATTATCCTCAGTTCTGACAAGTCAGGAAAGTAGGAGTGATGTTAAAACAACGCGTTGGAAACGAGTTTAAAATTTAAGAAACAGCATAGGCTACCATACAAATAGGTAAATTTCAGTATTATGGCGATCGTTGAATTTTCTCACAAATTGTAGAGCCCAAAATAATGAGGACTTTATTGCTGTTATGTATCCATTTATTTTTACTAAATACCCCCAAAATAATGAGGACTCTATTGCTGTTTTGTATCCATTTATTTTTACTAAGTACCATCTCGAATAGTGGTATGTGCCTTACTTAAATAGTCAATATTTTCCCAAATAGAAAGAATTTTATTGAAATAACATTTTGAAACAAAAATACATACAAACTTATCATACATTACAAAATCATACATAGTCCTTGATAGTCCCCAGATGAGCAAAGCTCGTTCGTGTTCAGGGGCTGCAATTATCATATCATATAGCCTACGTTAAATATACACACCAATTAATTACCTAAACTGAAATTAGTTTTTAAAAAGTTTACCAAAATTCAAAATAAAACATTAAAAATACAAACAAAGAACTAAATTCTAAAAATATGTTTAACTTTATAAATAGACATAGGCGAAAGAAGTTAAGATGAAGCAATTATAAAATTGGATTAATAATATTAAATAGCACTTTTAATTTTTATCTTAAATTGGTTGACACTATATTTTTACGAAATCAGGATTCTCAACAGTAAGAGTATTATAAAGTTTCAAACCATAAATTAGACTATAAAACTGTCCAGTAATATTCTTGCGTTTTATTTCTGAAAACTATAGCCTATTTCCCACAAGCTGTTTTGTTAAAGATGCCCTGTTCATTAAAAAGGTTCCTACGAAAGCAAAGTAATTTAAGCAGGTAAAGTATTATAGAACAAGAATTGGCAAGATGAAGTTTCTTATAATTTGTATTCTTATGAATCTCGTATTATACATCAGAATAAATTAGGACTGACGGAAATCTCAATTCTTTAAAAAAATTATTTTATTTTCTTTCTTCATGGTTCCCCTCCATGGATTTTCTAGGGTCATCTAGGGTTAGGGTTCCATACCTGCATATGAAATGTATTGCTGGAAATGAAAACGAGTGCTTATCTTAGAACGTTTAATTTTTCTTGCGCTGTTGTTCACGTAGGGTTCGAACCTACGAAAATAGGAAGCGGGCAGTGGCCCAGTTTTTGGAATAGTTGCCATGTTCATCTTTTAGCCAGGAAACTTTGAGAAATCCTATCGTATATAAGACTATAACCACTTTAAATTTCACCGAATTTATTATGTAATTCATTGAACGATCTCGGTCACTGGATCCTTTGTGTGTGTCGCAATAACTTAAATCACTTTAAATGCCTCTGTTTTAATTCTAGGAGGACCATGGGTATCTGCCTACCTACCTACCTACCTGTCAATTTAACGGTTTGTAAAATTCCTTCATCTAATTGAACCTACATCCCTTACAACATGGCGCACTGGATAAAGAAAATTAATCCATACCACAGTTGTATTAAAAAAAGAAATTAATGTAATATGAGTACAATAAATCATGATCATAATAATAGTACAATAATAATAATAAATTTAATATTAACAGAAATATGAATTCAGATAGAGTTACAACAACAGATACAACACTTGACTATAACCGACCAGATCTGCTATTGATAGATAAAAAGAGCTTTAAGGCAATTACAATTGATGTCAGCATCCCATCCACTCATAACTTAAGGAAAACAGAAATGCACCAAGTCAGTAAATACCAGAACCTGGCATTAGAGATCAAGCATCTGGAAACTCTAAACTGTAACAATTGTACCAATAGTTATATCAGTGGAAGGTGTGGTCTCAATATTTTTATCAAAGAACATTCAAGATATCGGAATTCCAGTGAAGATAATCACCAATGTTTAGCAACATTACTCCAAACATGCCACATTGTGAGGAAGTTTCTGAGCTGCTGAATAAGATCAATAGTATCAATACCTACAAAAGTCGTGAAATTGTGCTTCAATTGATAATAATAATAATATATTATTATAATATAATTATTAATGATAATAATAATAATAATAATAATCATATTAATAATAATATAATAACAAAATGATTAAGAAAAAATTAATGCACCCTTATCTTAGCTCTCAATGGATGATAATCGTCGGAAGATTCGCTATTTACGTCCCTCAGACTTTCACGTAGTAATTCCGTCATAATTGCGGATGCTGATGCTTCTACAGTACTTTTCAAATGAGAAGTCTTTTCCTTCACCGCCAATCACGTGTACGGGCTAAAAGACTGCCGCTAGCAGTGAGAGTCTTCCCTCCGTCTCGCCGTCTCTCATTGGACCGCGTATCTATGCAGTTGAAGGACATAGGACTTGTCATCTGCAAAGCACCTTAGTGGTAATCGCTTGTAACATTTTTCAGGGAGGCAGGAAAAATGTAACTTCTTCAGAAAGTGTACATCAAAAATCTATTATCATACTTTGAAAATCTAATATCATACTACAAGAGATATAGAAATATATTAACAAAAGCTATACGAGCCATGAAAGTTAATTATTACAAAAATAAATTTGAAATACATAAAAATAACGCTAGAAAATTGTGGTCCACTATCAATGAAGCTACTGATACTAATTCAAATAATAAAATTCCAATCTTAGAAATTATAAATGAAAAAGGACAAAAAATTAAGCGAAGTGACCAAATTGCAAATGAATTTAACTCCTTTTTTTCGAAAATAGGAAAAAGAATCACTTCATACATTAAGTTAGCACCAAACAGTATCCCTGAATATAAAAAATGTATACCACAACCTGCTCAGCTTTCGTCAATGTTTCTTCTCCCTGTAACCCAAGATGAAATCAATAAAATGATAATCTCACTAAAAAATAACGTTGCCCCTGGTACGGACGGAATAACAAACAACACCTTGAAAACAATTGCTAAATACATATCGAAGCCCCTCGAACATATTTCTAATCTTTGCTTATCACAAGGAACTTTCCCAGATGATCTTAAAAAAGCTGTGGTAGTACCTATATACAAATCCGGAGAAAAGCATAGTTTAAATAACTATAGACCTATATGCTTACTCCCTAGCCTATCTAAACTGTTAGAAAAATGTATAAAAAATAGACTGGTGGACTTCTTAAATAAAAATAATATTATAAATTCAAATCAATTTGGTTTTCGAAATAACTTGAGCACAGATGATGCCATAATTAATGTTACAGGAAAAGTTATCGAAGAATTAGATGCGGGAAATAAAAGTCTAGGTATTTTTTTGGATTTGCAAAAGGCTTTTGACACTGTAAACCACAAGATACTTATAGAAAAATTAGAGCAAATTGGACTAAGAGGTACTGCACTAAATTTATTTCGGTCTTATTTACATAATAGAACGCAAATTACCAAAATTAAGGACCAGTTTAGTGATATCAGAGAAGTGGATACTGGTGTGCCACAAGGAACAATTTTGGGTCCAATTCTTTTCATTATTTACATAAATGAGTTGCTGCATTTGGACTTAAATAATTTCCATGGCTGTCTTTACTCTTATGCCGATGATACCGTATTGCTATTTTCCGCTCCAACTTGGCAGGATACTTACAAATGGGCTAATAAGGGATTAAGAGTAGTTAAAAGTTGGCTTGACTGCAATAGGTTAGTATTAAATATAGATAAAACAAACTGTGTTCCATTCTCATTAACAACTGCTGGTACTCCACAATTAAAAATGGATCAAAACTTGTGCGTAAGACTACATGATATCAACTGTGAATCTGACTCATGTACCTGCCAGGTTGTGAAGGAGACAAATCAGGTCAAATACCTTGGTATTATTATAGATCGTCATCTGAAATTCGACAAACACATCACATATTTATGTACCAGATTAAGAAAAACATTATACAAATTTGTCTGTCTAAAACAATATTTACCGACTGAAGTCTTAAGGACAGTCTACTTAGCTCTAATACAATCTGTCCTCCAATATGGTATCATTGGCTGGGGAGGAAGTGGCACATCTGTATTGACTCCCTTGATTCTAATACAGAAGAGAATTATAAAAATTTGTTTAAAAAAGCCTATAGAATATCCAACAGAATTGATATTTCCTGAATTGAATGTGATGACTGTAGAACAAATTTATAAGCTCACACTTTTAAAATACTTTCACAAATACCGCAACGTACATGTATCGGATCCTCATAATTACAATACTAGAAGAAATAAAACATTGCCTTTAATAGAACCAAAATACTTCACCTCTTCTGGCTCTAAACATAGCATTTATTATGGTCCAAGACTCTATAACTCTATAATTAGGTCACGTCCAGAAATAGCACATATGAACAACAAAAAATTCAATAAGTTTATCAAAAATCTTATTTCAAAGTTCAAAAGTTACTTCACTCTGTACTTAGTAGACAATTAAGGAACTATTTTATTTGTAATAACTCAAGGTTTCAATTTTTGTTCTTACTACTTTTCCTTTTTTCTTTTTACTATTCTGTTCTTTCTTTTTTATTATTATTTTTTAGGTATTGATTTAATATTATATTTTCTTTATATATTTGTAATTTGTATTTTGTAACGTAAGTGGCTGAACTGTGCCCAAGCACGAGCGCTTGCTCATTCGGGTGGTCTTGTTTTGTTTTGTATATTTGTATAAATTTGTATAAATAAATAAATAAATAAATTATATTTATTATTATTATTATTATTATTATTATTATTATTATTATTATTATTATCATTTTTATTTTTTTTATTTTTATTATTATTTGTTAAGGGATGGCACAGGATCGGCCATTTACGAGGAATAATTTTCTGCAGACATTATACTCGTCAAAATGATGGGTCCGGTCTATCTATTGTTAAATGACAGGTCGGCTGGTATAGTGGGACTTCTGGACTTCGGGTTTTATCTGCGAATGAATCCTTTTATCTTATCGTCTTTCACGGCACTGTTCATAAACAATAGGAGAGTACTTTTACATCTTATGCTGTGAAAATTCAAGAGACGGTAAAAGAATGGTCATAACAACACGGCTGCTTTGGGAATATAGGCCTAGTATGTTTCTCTAGATCAAGATAAGAAAAACGTTTAGGCTTTTTTACTCATTTGCTTACAATGCTTTTTTAATAGTCGATACAGGGGACTGGCGCACCCCGGTAACAAATCCGCTGAGAGTATCCCCTTACGGGATCACCAGGGGTCCCTTGCGAACCTGAGGAATAAGTAACGTGGTTTTTGGTAACTTGTACACGTGGATTGAAACACACTTTACGTCATACTTTCCACAGATTTGTTCTTTAAAAGTTACAGTAAAAATAAACTGTTCCATATAGAAGCCGCAAAGACCCTTTGAGTCCCAGGAGGTTGAAGTTCCAAGAATTTTAGATTTTAGGCACTTGAATGTTGTCATCCTTAAGCACCGGCCTTCTTCACCCCAGGATTGCTCCTGGTACTCATTTATGTTGGAGGCTGAATTTATCCCAGGTCCAAAAGGATTAGGCCAATTGAAATGATTTCGCCTAGGAAAATATTTAAATAATCTTGTAATAAATTGTACATCGACCCATGCATTACTGACATTCTAGTTTTTGAATGATGCTATTTTTGTGACGTGCATAATATAAATCTCAAAATAGTATAATCCTTAAAAAATGATTTATAAATATGAACTTAATCTAGTGGGTGAGTTATTCTAATCGTGATACTTCTTTGGTTTGGTATAAGCTTCTTAGTGTGGAGAATCCTCGTTTTCCTTTTTCGTGTCTATTGCGATCATGCACTGGGTAGATCCCGGAAACCTGCTTGCTTTGAACAAACCGAAAACACTTTTTTGCTTGGAAGTAGCACTCATTATAATGATATATTTGATACGGCAAACAGATGCGGCGTGATGCCATCTCAGCGCCGGCACCTTAATAATAGTTTAAAATTACCTAAAAGTGGTGCAGACAAGGTCGCTACCGGACCACTCCCACCTCACGCCATGAGACGAACTAACGTCAGTTTAGAACTAAACTGTCACATCTCCTGGTGCATTTTGTAAGGTTCGATTTTCCATTTATAATATATTTTCTAGAACGTAGCACACTGCCTATTATGAATTATTCATGCATACAATAGTACGGGGTTATTCTATTTTGACTCTAGAGCTTGCATTTCTATTAAATTTATTTGAGAGAAAATATTAGGTTTGGTATAATGATTTCAGAGTAATATATTTAGTAATTAATCACGGAGGATGAAATGAACTGGACATGTTGCACGCAAGGGGAAGGAAAGACATCTAAAAAATAATGACTGTGAGATCCTAAGGGAAAAGACCACTTGGAAGGCGTAGATGTAGGTGGGATGAAAATATTAGAATAATTTTAAGTAGGATTCTCGTGGATGGTTGGAGTTAGCACGGAATAAGGATGAATGGCGGACTCATGTGAGTGCTATAATGAACTTCCGGGTTTCATAAAATAGTTAATATTCCTTTAACTTGCTTAGGAGTTGTTTATTGGCATGGAATAAGTAAGTAAGTAAGCAAGTAAGTAAATTTTAACAGAATTAAAATTATAAATTCCTAATATCGACAGTTTGCTAAAAACCATCCTTCATCCGAGATGTACAAAACAAAATATATCAGGTGTCATCCATTACCGGGATTTAGATTAACTATTAAAGGAGAAATAAAGTAGAAGAATACTGGAAGAAGAAACACCATCATCAACTCCGCTTTCAAAGCAAAGCTCGCTGTTTCCATACTTAAATATTAGCTTTTACTGTTAGAAGACTTTTTTCGTATAAAGCACGGTTTCTTTTATACTGTAGTACGTGGGAATTTTATAACTTTTTATTTGCAGTATGTTTGCTCTACTGATTCATATGAATGACAGACTGTTCGATATTATGATTAAACAACTCTTCTTAATAGAACAGAAGGAGAACCATTGGACTTACATGTCAAAGTATGAATTTTTGTACGATGCGCTCGTGCATGTGTGTTTGGTCAAGTATCATGAGCCAAATCTTCGAAAACTGTGCTGTTATTTAACCCTTCCAGAGCTGAATTTGTGTATTAAAATAAGCAATCATAAAGTGAATAAGTTTGAAATAGTTCAGGAAAATTTGAGTGAATTAGATGGTTTATATCGGTGGTCTTCAACACGGGGCCGCTTACGGCCGGTGGCTTAATTTTTGGAGGCCCACAAACAGATAGGCCTAATTTTAACTGCAATGCTTGAGTTTTGACGGCTTGCAAACAAACACTAGTTTTAACTAAAAGTAAAAATACTATTCTTTAACGTAACCACTTTTCAGTACGTTAGGGTTGACGTTAGGAGGTGATCGGGCAAGAAACAGTTACCATGATGGTCTAAATTCGTTCGCGACTAGCGACACATTTAAGTAAATATTGACAATTTAGTGTCAGGTTTCACAAATTCAAGAATGTTACTGTGTTTTGTGTTATTCATTAACATTGCGAAGTGAAAGATGGAATATAAAACACACATATATAATTATGATTATGTAAGTATTATGTTATTAACAAGTCTTTCACTAGAAAGAAAATAGCTTTTTGGTTCCAAAAAGATTGAAGACCACTGGTTTATATGAATGAGAATGA
The DNA here is from genome assembly GCA_964059195.1 of Ectobius pallidus. Lineage (NCBI taxonomy): Eukaryota > Metazoa > Arthropoda > Insecta > Blattodea > Ectobiidae > Ectobius > Ectobius pallidus. The sequence continues at coordinate 47,418,168 of CAXKWD010000001.1, read as the reverse complement.
TGTAAACTGTGGGTAAAAGTTGTCATTTTTTACATAAAACTTAATTATAGTGTATTGATCTTGCATCTCCACTTATATACAATTTTTATGTAACACTTTTAAAACCTCATTAGCAGTGAACAGCTTACCTCCGTATCTATGAAGCGCTGCCAGATAAGCATTCTCTGCCAGCAATTTGCCAAATCTAATGATCTATAAAGGGCTGCCACGTCCCAAGCCTCACATACAACTGCCATTTCCTGCTGGCCCTTTGAACATGTGTTTATTAACATCAAAGGCGATCTTAGCTGGAGGAGGTTAGCAGAAGATATTTCTCGCGGCCATCATAACTTATCAATATTGCCAACTTCCACTTCGAACAATACAGTGCTCTTACAAAGATAATCAGTTGTAACAGTAACCCTAGAAGATTGTGTTAAAAAAACTTTTTTCATTCCTCATAAATGCTTCTTTTTTTTTTTAAATACAACTAATGCAAATGTATATTAACTTTTTCCCTATCATATTGGTCACTGTGATATAGCCAATTTAGCTTGACGTCATGTATCTACATAGTTGTCATATAGTTGCAAAATCCAGAGCCTTTGCTGGCAGGGCTTTATAGATAGGCCTTACCGTAAGCAAGCAGACTCTAGGGATCTGCCAGCTGGGTGTGGTTTCGTTGCTATGCTTGGCAGCGATTCATGGATATGGTCATTAATGTACAAGCCTTCCTCTTCAGATATCTGACAAATTAGTTGCCATTTCCGTCAATATATTTTCATAGGAGCAGTCAACTTTGCTATTATCATAGCAGATATCGCTGCTCAATAAACTGCCCCAGCATCCATTAAAATTGAACACACTGCCTGCGGGAGGGAAGCTCAAGGCTTCCTGCCATTTCCTGCAGGCTTTTAAATGTGCATTCAGACATTAGTGCTTTGCCTCCACCTTAGGCAATGTCTTCTAAGCATGCAATGCAAACGCATCTGTTACACCCCGTCTGTCTTCTCATAGAGTAAATAAAATGCAGGCCTAACGTAGAAAGCATATTGTTACGAAAGAATAACTTATATTAGTCAAATGTATCGAAGATTTTCATAAATCACCACAACATCTGTTGCAGTGGAACAAAGCCAATTGGGGAATAATAAAAAGCGTGTCATACTTAACCCTTTGAGAGCATAATTTATATGGTTATATAAGCAATCATGAAGTGAAACCGTCAGTGGGCTCTAAGATTAACATCAAAGAAAAAGAGTCAGGGGAGTGGCAAGCTTCCATAAATAATAAACTTCATACGTGGATAAAAATCCTTACATTTTACATACAACATTACTCTTTTTTTCCCCCTTATATCTCTGTTATTGTTTGAAGTGATGCATTTATACGCCAGTTAAACAAATCCTCAGTATGGTATAGGCTATATAATTTATTGCAGATAAGATGACGTAAAAATAAGTTCCCAAACATAAGTGTAAAGTTACATCCCTAGATTGTTTTTGTCAAAACAATTGTAGTGAACATTTTTTTTTTTTTTTTGCATATGGGGTATTTATAGTGCAAAACAAGCCAATTTGTAGCATATCTTTCCCAATTTTTAGTAGGCCCACTGTATAAAAATCTCCCTGAGCCAAAGTTATAATTATTTCAAGCAATTTTTATATTGTATTCTTTTGGGTCCTATCATATCTTATATATCGTTTATTGGTTGTTGGATTTTCTGATTTGGTGAAAACTTGTTCTCACACGTAGGCTTGCCGCGATGGACCGGTTCTTACGATTCAGAGCAACTTGCTCTGTTCGGATTGTCGCGTGCCGATTACCTCAATTCCTGTTTTTGAGCCTGGCACACTATACACTGAATAGAGCAAGGAAGGTGACACTTAGGAAACGGTTTTCAGTGCAGCCCTATGTGTCAGGAAAAAACTTCAGGAAACCAATAAGTTCAAATACCAGTGAATGGAATATACCTAATGTTTTTATCTTTTTGGTGTTCCCGAGAGAAAAAAAAAACTTCTGGCTTTTATTTTTTACACCCATAGACCTATAAACAGACTGTCAACAGCTATAATACAGTATAAAAATCTAAACACTAAAAAGCTAATTTGAGGTAACTTATTTTTTTGTTATTTATGAATGTGTTCTGGCAGTTCTTAATCCGTACATGAAGAAACTTCGACACATTTAGAAAATTCTGAAAATTAAAGCGCAAAGAATAATTGAGTTTAAAGTTAGTGAAGGGTCAACGTAATAATGAACATGGTCATTTATAGAGTAAATTGATGATAGGAATGAGTTGAAATTGGAATGCATTAATAAGACATAACCAGAATAAAAGCAGGAACTGGAAATATTAAATTTCTTATTTTCGCATTTTTTCCCAGATAGGCTAGCTCTCCTCACAAACTAATCTAACGAACCTTTGTCATTTTTCCAGTTTCTCGGTACCTACTGTAGACTCTATATAAATGAGATATTGAAAACAATCTTTTACTTTTTCCTCCGGTTAAAAATAACTGAATTCTTCAAAACACTCAAAATGCAACACATCTATTACCTCTTGCGAGATACAACGCTTTTACTCGGACATAGCAAAGTGTCGGGTGGGGACAAAGGAAATCAATTATGGGGGAGTGGGGCCTTGGGGTTGAGTAGCACATGATTAAGTAGAAATCATGGTAGGGTTGGGCCAGGCGCCTGGTTGGTCCCTTCCCTCAAGGTGTCAAAGTGAGGTTACTTATCTGGGCGCCGATCTCGCTAGTTTAGAGGTCACTCCACGATATAAACAAATTACGAGAGATCGCGTATGTCTCCCGGCGATCTGTCAGGTCCCTATCGTGCAGCATACCATACATGGATTCATTGTTGCATTGTTTCGTGGGTCCTACTTTAATAAAGTACAAACCTGACGCTATATCTGAACCTGTATTCCAAGTTAATTCACTACAGCTATCTATGTGCAGATGCGATTCCATCTCTTGCAAGAATAGTCTTGAATGCGATCAGGACTCTCAGACGAATACTGGTTTCTAGACCGAGCCTGTATTAATTTTATTACTTGTGATCTGCGGGGGTAGCACAGAAGTGGAGGAAATGTGGGATTACCACTAATGTTGTCCATGGACCCCCTTTGCCTGTAAATCTACGACAGGAGACAAATGGTTTTTCCCTCTTAAATAGAACAGCAGAGTAACAATATTATTCTTTGTCGTGGATGCATATCTTCAATTAAAAGAAAAAAAAACACCTCATAATACCCTGGTAATCTTTCCGCATTTACAAGAGAGTTATCTTTAAATTCTGTATGAATCTAAACTAAATAGGGACCCCACAGTCATTATAAATGAAGGACCAAGGCATCTCCTTTATTATTATTATTATTATTATTATTATTATTATTATTATTATTATTATTATTATTATTATTATTATTATTATCATTATCATTATCATTATCATTATCATCATCATCATCATAATCATCACGTTACTGTTATTAGTTCCTTAATATTCATATATTAACTAACTCCTTGGTGCTACATCCTTAGTGGGGAAAGGACCTACCATCATCATCATCCGTGGTGCTACATCCTTAGTGGGGAAAAACCTACCATCATCATAATCATCACATTACTGTTACTAGTTCCTTAATGTTCATATATTAACTAATTCCGTGGTGCTACATCCTTAGTGGGGAAAGGACCTACCATCGAATGCTGCGTCGTCTGCCAGAAGCAGATGGCAGAATTGGAAACGTGTGGTCAGGAGAGTCCTCGCAATTTTCAGCAGATCCTCCAACGTACCACTATCTTTTGGATGCCAGTAGAAAATATATTACTGTGACCGATCAGCAAGGCTATACATGCACCCCCACCTTTACTTCTTCATCCGGTCCCTCAATGAATCTTTAAGTCTCTCCGATAGAGCGAGAACGGTTTCACAAGATTTTGAACTGTGTGAAGAAAGCGATACATGAATGGCTTGCTGCTCAGTGGATTGTTTTTTTCTTCAATGCTTCCTGCAGCTATTAGAACGCTGAACGAGTGTATTGTAAAGCATGGAGACTACATTAAAAAGTAATGTAATTCCTGTCATTGCTGTCTTTCATTTAGTCTTTATTTGTTTGTTTGTTTTTTTTTTGTTTTGTTGTTTTTTTTGTTTTTTTTAATTAGTGGCTGGCATCATCAGCCTATGTTAATATTTACCCACAAGCTTAAGACTGGGTAGAAATTGCTGGAATCCAATCTTAACTGTTCTATAGGGTCTTGATAAGCCTTAACATAGTATGGACCATCAACTCGGAAGTTAAGGTTTTAAGTAATATAGTAATTGTCTTTTATTTTTTTATATTAAGTGTTTCTATACGGTCGTCTGATGCAAGTGTGCGAAAATAATCCGTAACACATTTATTTTAATTGCATACTGCAGTTAGATAATCAGGGGTAGTTATTAGCCATCTACTCTAAAATCTCTAATTAGTGATGCTTAATGAGTCATGACTAAAGCATTACATGCATTTAGGCCAGGTAATGGAGCTTAATAATGGATTCTAATTACGTATTATTAATTGCACGGGTATCCCTGGATAACAATAGAGCCTATACTGATTTTGTTGTTTCTCTCTGTTACAGGTAAGTCCGCTTCGCAGCCTAATACTACGTAAGTTTTACTTTTATTTCGGTTTATGTTAGTAGTTAGATAGGGCAGCTTCAGCATACGGGAAACTACACCACACCATTATACATTGGACTTTATAGTTGGTTATATTGTTACATAGGGAAGTTTCTGAGTGCTTCAGACTGTCCTGTAGCACATTGGATGGCAAGATAATTTCCAGCCTCTTCCACAGATGCTATCCACACAAAAGTGCGGGGGTCAAGGAGGGGATGGAAGGGGATACAACTGAGCAGATTTTAATGCTTATTTCTTTGGTAAAGACAAACAAAAAATCCAATACCATATTTGTTCCAAGTGTGTGTATGTGTGTATATACATACATACATTCATACATACATATATACATACATACATACATACATACATACATACATACATGCATACATGCATACATGCATACATGCATACATGCATACATGCATACATGCATACATGCATACATGCATACATGCATACATGCATACATGCATACATGCATACATGCATACATGCATACATGCATACATGCATACATGCATACATACATACATACATACATACATACATACATACATACATACATACATACATACATACATACATAGCCTACATACACGAGGGATGGGGCGTAAGTTATGACAACTATTTTTTGTATGTGGGACCATTTAAAAATTTTTAAATGTACAAATGAAAGGGCAGGATATGGAATGTAGGCATATGTATAATGCAGATTGTGAGTACTAGATGTAGGGTAATCAAGGAAACAGACATCCATAAACGTCCATACGCGACTGCATCATGCCACTCTAATAGTCTAGTGTATTGCGGTAGTTGGAGGGATGGAAGCACACACTTCCACTCCTTGATCCCTTAAAGTTCAGTATGGATGGACGTTATTCCTGAAAGTTTCCATCAGCTTCTTGTAGTATTATGTGGCATTTCTCCCTCAGATAGTGACCACTTTGACGTAAGAATGCTGTTCACATAATACCATATCCATTCTGCATGGTGGGTGAATCAACTATTTTACCATCGCCTCTATTCGTATAACCATACATCACAATGCTACCAAACAATGTGCCCGTATACTAGAGAGGCCATACTCTCCCGTGACACATAACATGTCATGGTAGGTCTACCATCGCCTCTAGTTTAAAATGCATATAAAGCAATACAGATACTTACTGTATCGTTTAAATCATAAAAGGCTTTATGGAGTAACCAATTTCTAATTCTCTTTATAAAAGTGGTTCTGTCTATTTCAAAAACATCTGTCGGAAATTTGTTGTAGGCTTTGAAGGACATAATTTCGTAATGTTGCATAGTCTTTGCTAGCCTTCATTTAGGTACGAGTGCATGATTTTGTTGCCTGGTATCATAATGATGTATATTATTTCTCCTTGAGAATTCAGAAAAGGTTTTCTTCTAGAAACATTAACAATTCAAACAGATATAAACTAGCTAAATCATAATTTTCTTATTTATGAATGAAGACCTATAATGAGTTCTGCAAAAAGAAGAATCGTCCCAAAGAGAAAGTTCGCTTTTCAAAAGTTATGGCAAATTGAAGAAAACATTATACACCTTAGACTTGATTGTAATAAATTCAATAATTTTTTACCACTAGTTTTTCTTACTTAAAAGTATTTATGATACAAGATTAATTTATTAAATAAGCTTAGAATCATCAATTATTAAACGAATTTAATTTTAGAATATGCCCTTTGTTGATTTCTAAGATCTTCAGTCATCTTCACCTTCATTACCTTCACAAGTGGGCACTTAATGAGTTCATTGTATGATTCTTCGTACTTCATACTACCAGAATTAAAATGTAGTCAAAGTCAAAATAAATTTTAAAAAAATCAAGATAAAATTTGTAAAATGTTATGAGAGTACAAATGGCTACGAAAGATAGTAAGAGAGTATTTTAGGGCAAAAATGACAATCATACTCATTAGTGTTTTTGCATTCTTCGTTTTCAACATATTTTTATTTTAAAAAATCAGAATATCTTCAGCATTTTAATTGCCTGCAAACAGGGCAAGGTTTTGCACCAATCCCTCTTCCTTTGGAATTCGTGTAGGCCTACTCCTTTCCTTTCAACCTTGCCATTTTTGTTTGGTTACATTTCCATGATGTTGACTGGGCAATTCGTTTCTTCCCCTTTTTACTATTACAGTAGAGTCCCGAAAACTCGGCACTCGATAACCCGGCAGTCCGGATAACTCGGCCACACCCTGGCAGGCCAAAACGCAGAGTGCAGTGCGGAAAACAACAGGATATTACGCATTTCTTTTTAAAAAATGTAGCTAGTTCTTTTGCAAAGTTGGCTAGTTAATTTTCATTATAGACAGCTTTGTGCCTTATGCCTTATGTATTCTCAAGCAACCAATACATACATGTACTGTATTTTCTGAGGAAACACTCGTACTTATTCTTTTTTTTTAAACCTTTCTCGATAACCCGGTATTTTCACATACTCGTCCACCCTTCGGTCCACATTAGGCCGAGTTTTCGGGACCCTACTGTACTTTGTTTACTCTTAATTATAGTAAAGTCTCAATACATTTAATTAAAATTAAACTTTAAATTCTAGAAAAGTAAATCTTGTTAAAGTTTATAGGTCTACCACGAAAAGCTGCAGAAACACAAACAATTTCACTGCTTACCAGTCCACAATGTACAACATATTATATATAGAAAACCAAATATAATCGCAAAACACTGCCAGCAGCAAAATCTATTGCAACGTTTCAATTCCTGAACATGAGAGAAAGAAAAAATCATGATATTCATATTACCATCAATTAGAATGACAAGTGCCCATCCAATGCAGAATTAATGGCTTGGCCCTTAAAAATCATTTTCTGAGCATAATCGCAGATTTGTAGTTTTGTTGAGTTGTGTCCTTTCTCTTTGGACCGACATTAGTTAAAATTCTAATGCAATAGCTTCTTTCTGCAGAAGAAGAAATACGTCGATTATTGGATTATAGTACCCCCATAGAATAAGACCTCATTTTACAATTGACATAAAATAAGCCAGAAATGCTCCTCTGTAGGGCTGAACATGCATACACAGAACACACCCTAAGTCAGAGGGAAATTTCCGTCAGCAGAGGAGATTTATAAAGTCAGAGAGGGAAGAAATATCACTTGCATTTTAAAAATCAGGAAAACAGTATTTTATGTTTTTTTAAATTGCATGTAGAAGTGACTGTCTAGGATTAACCGCCACTCCAAGCATGTAAGCCTATTTACACCTTATCCGAATTATGATATAGAGTCGAAGCGTAACCATGTTTTTTTGTTATCAGTTATTTATAAAATGTGTTCAATATAATTTGTCTTGTGAAAATATATACATGCAAAATAGGATTATTCCACATGGGTTAGACCATCAACCAAATTTCTGAATGACATTTTCTTCATGAAACAGCTAAACACATCATATTTCATTAACGGGGGTGGAGATGTTGTCTTCTAGAGTGATGCCCAACCCACCTGCCCTAAATGATACACTTTCTTTTATGGTACGAACGATTTTTACAATTTTCCTCCATAGGGCTATTTAGTTTCGAGAACCAACAAGAAACACGGTACAGCTCTGGTGGTATGACGTCGCGACTGAATTCTCCAAACAGAGAGACCGACATAAGAAAGACGCATGAGATTAATCGTGGCACACAACGAAACGCGCGCAATTCAGTACACCACTGCTAAACTGGAAGGGCTATCGATATTCACAATCTAACTGCCACTAATCAAGCACTACAAGTCACTAATTTAAAAACTAATTGCCACTACTAACCTAAGGAAGGTACAAGAGCACAGTATGTAACTGCTTAGCACTGTAACTTCGAATTAGTTTTAGGTATTCATACTAACAAACTGACGTAGGCCTATAGCAGCCAACCCCATCAGGGATTTCGGGGCAAAATAGTTCATTTTCTTAGAATATCAGTTAAACTTGTTTTAAAGTTAAGATTAGAGGGCAATTCTTGAACTTGGAAGATAAATTTTGGTACACCTGAAGATAAAGTTGTCTTCTAAAAGTGGCACCACTGCCTAAGAAGTTAGAAGGCACAAGCTGCAGATGGTATGGGCTGTAGATCGTACGGAACTACTATGTTTACCTTCGATACGAGGTCTGTGTAGTTGTGCAAAGTATCACAGAGGAAGTGTAGCTAATTCATGTGTAGTTTACAAAAGATAATAGTAGTTTTCATAGTGTATTCAGTTTTATAGTGATGTGTATATGAACATCCAGCCCCGCAGTCGATGTAAACAGCTCAGCTTGAAGGTAATCCGATTTAGATGCAGTTTTCTACACGTTATACAATAGGTAGGCTATATTGTTTCCTGGGGTCTTTCTAGGTGGCATAAGAGATTCGCATTGTCAATTTTACTTGAGTCGATAAAACCCGACCGAAAGTGCAGTGTGTACAGTATTTCGTGAGAATTATCTATATGCTTAGGTTTATACTTACAGCTGTTGTATGTTTTCCGTGCAGTACTTGTGGGGTAGATTGTACGGTAGTCAAACTACCTGTAACTTATTAATGTACTCATTGAATGATTCTTCAATCGAAGGACTGTTAACTTTACTTAAAAGGCACTCGTGTAAGGATCAGTTGAACGCACAGGTACTGTGAGCATTGTGGAGCACTTCAACAGTATGGCCCATATTAATTCGATCCGGTGGATATTGCATCGTAGAACGAACTTTATGCGTAATAATCGGCAAAGTCCAGTAAGAACTCCCTCGTCGTCGCGGTATGCCTGCTTCCCACGGCCGCCGGCGCGATTACTGTTTTCACCCGAACCAGGATGGCTTGCTGTAGGTGTAGATATAGATGAGCGTCCTGTAGATCCTGTGTTGAGCGTTACTCAAGGATAAAGAACAGGTATGGCTATGCTCGTTGCAGTAGTACGATGCCCACTGCGGTACGCAGATTCTAGATTAGTGGTGGTCAGGTTAAGATTAGTGATATTAGCGTTAGTGGCAGGTTGTGTTAAGTTAGAAACAGTGATAATAGTGTTAGTGAGATGTAGAGCTTGATTAATGGTAGTGAAAGATGTAGATTATAGTTTAGTAGGAGCCTATAGAATTGCTCGCGTTTCGTAGTAACAGCTACATTCTACGGACTAAATATGTTAGGTTAGGGATAGTGATATTAGTGTTAGTGACATGTAGAGCAAGATTACTAGTAGTTAGGTGGGAACAGTGATATTACTTTAGTAGCAAAATATCGACTTTTCCGCGTTTCGTTATGTGCCATATTTTAATCTCGCGCGTTTTGTTAATCACAGTTCCTGGCTATGCGACCTCACACTGGCAACGTCCAATCATCCGTTTCTTCTCGCTTCTGTTTATTCGGTATGGCGGAAATATCATTATTTTCCTCCATTTCGTAAGTACTATAAATGAAAGTGTACTATGTAGGGCGGGCGGGTTCGGACTAAATCACTCGAGGAGACGAACATCTCTCCCGAGAATGAAATATGTTGAAAACCTTGTGTTTTTACCTGCCTTATGAAGATAACTTCATTTTTAAAATATGGGGGAGTTTATATTAGATTTTACCTAACAATCACTTGATTGCAGTGGATGGTATCTTTTTTATCGGCTATTGAGAAAATTCCCGGTACTCTGGAAGAGCCAGTCCGGCCCTGTTTGTTATATAAGTTACACTACCAGTGAATGCAAATCTGGTCTAACTTTTTATTACTGTAGTTATGGGACATTAACATTCTGAAGCACCTACACAGATGTGTATACAGTATTACGTAATTGTTGCATAAACCAACTTGTAAAGTTCCTTATCATTCTGTTTAATGGATTTTTTCTACATGTAGATGCGAGCAAATTATTCATTCAGTAATTTCCAATTTAAGATCCAATAGGAGGTATTCTACTATAACTAGCTGATGGCCGTACCTGTAATTCTTAAAACGACAACTACAACTAGATGTTTTATTGACAATGAACGATACAGGCCTAGCAATACCAAAATGTGTTTGTTATAATATGTCAAAAGAATATAGTGAACCAGACGTACAACAGAATGAAAATATAGACAATAGGTAATAAATGTAAATGGCAGTTATAAGTAGGCCAAGTATCCTGTGGACAGTAGACTTCGAGTTCAAAAATGTCTGCTCTTCGTCAGTTAAAACAGCCACCATCTTGAAACGGAATCAAAAGATAAAAATCCCATTTGCCAAATTGGAAGACAGTCGAACTACACGTTGGGTTGTGACAGCGTAACAAATAATTAGTTATTCCTCAGGTTCGCGAGCGACCCCTGGTGATCCCGTAAGGGGATATTCTCAGCGGATTTGTTACCGGGGTGCGCCAGTCCCCTACCTACTTAAACCTAAGGACACACACACACACACCCAGTCCTGAACCCGGGAAAGACATTTTTCACTACTGAAAAATGCGTCAGTTATATAATAATAAACACACATATATGTACTAGGCCTATATATACAGTATAAGTGCTGCTGTGTGTAGTGTGTATTGCATTACCCACTCTTCTTCTTTCTTCGAGCTTTATACCTCCTGTTGTAGGATTGTTTGTTCGGCCCACGCCGCCCGGGTCTTGCAGAACCGAGACCTGTCGGAAGAGGGACTTTATGGATCACATACATGCTTTTTTTGACCAGGACACGGAGGTCCTCTCCGAATGAATGATGATGAGCGCAATACCACGGCCATTCCCGAGACATCACGAACACATCGGACGAGACAATCGAGTCGCAAACACTCACTCCGAACAGGATAGTAGGATGGTGAAAATGACGGGGGACCTTAAGGGCCTAAAGTAGTCATGTGCAGGCATTGCTTGCAAGAACAGCCCAAGAGCAGCCACCGTCAGTACGCTATTTTTAGCAATGTCCTACGGGCACGGATTTCCCTTTCAAACGTCATACACCTAAGCCAATGTTCGCTGCCCGTTTCCCAGCATCGCATATCGCTGGACTCAAGTTCCCCAACATTCGTTTCACAGGTGATGAAAAACTCCGGACAAACACTACCTAGGAATATACATGTCCAACTACCTAGGAAACTTGTCCCGACCAGGAATTGAGCCCGGGCCCGCTGCGTGAGGAGTGCGAACGCAAACCCTGCGCTACATTGATGGACTTTATCAATGGAGTTTATCATAAGTAATCCCACGAGAGATTACGAGTTTATCGATTTATTTGCGAGAACGAAGTTCGAGAAAATTTATCTGATTACACTCGTAATCTCGGGTAGGATTTATTAAGCCTATTCCATGATTGAATGTAACGGATTTGGTAAATAATTATTTTATTCCTTTGTTGTCAATAATCTGTCAACACAAGTGAGATCACGGCACACTAAATGAATGGACAGTCTATGAATCAATGCGGTAAATCGATTCAAGTTACCAATGCTACCAATAGTGCGTACCACAAGATAGTGTTGTAGATTGTTAACATCAGAAAGCAATAAAAGCACACAAACTAGCTTGCACCGAATTGAAATTGTGTTTTTAATCATTATACGTTTACATTATTGCTATTTCTAAACAAGTTGTGTTGTATAAAATAATGTATTTTCATTCTGTTCACTGGCAGAATGTGACGTATTAATAACTGCACGTTGTTGCCTTACGTGTTCATTAACGAGCTGACGTTTTATAGATAAAATTGAATCCTTGCTACCCTAGGAAGCATATTATAATTTATAAGATAAACGATCGTGATTGGTCTATATACAAGGAATAATTGCTAAACCTTATTGGTCAATATCAAACACGCGGCGTATGAATGGAATAGTCAATAAAAATTAATATAAAAAAAATAATCGGAAAACTATACAATAATCCCTTGAATTCATTTTATCCACTATGTATTTAGGCTAGTTTACAAATAAGATGATGTTAAAATATTAATTAGGCTATAGCCTAATCTAAAGGCTTGTTTGATTGTATATCTGAAAAAGAAATATCACACGATTTGTAAACTTCCTGTAAGAACATCAATATTTCACCGTGCTATGTAATAAAATACCTTGAGAATCACGAAAAGAATTCGTGTTTATGATATGATATAATCAGACGGTGTTCCGCATGATGAAGAAAAACTGACAGTCACTTGTCACAGGAACTCGCACTATTTTCGTGCTTCCGGCGCAACTGTTTCCTATTTTATCAGAACAGGGATCTCAATTCCTGTCTCATTTTACATAAGCAGATATGCATCTATTTAAGAATCATTTTTCACCTTAATACTCTTTGAGATTAGACTAATTATCTATTTTTAATAATCTTAATGTTCTGTACCTAAAATTTAATAATGCACTGTAGTAAAATTACTTAAATTTGATGTGATGCACTCATATAACTTTTTTCTGTATTAATTAAGTGCAAAATCATTTCTTGACATTCTAATAGAATCTCTGATTTCCTATATCCCCTAGTATTAGGTCGTAGGGCCTTCAAGTTTATCTGAATTTAGTTACGCATATTTTCGCTTCGGAAAGTAAGGGCTGAGAAATTTTGTCCAGAGGCTCTAATTTAGGGTTGGAGTTCTTTTACGTACCGTACATCTACGACACGGGCCTCCCAGCTTAAAGTCCCTCCCGGAGTGCCCAAGATTTTTACGTCCTGCAAAATCCATCGACCGCGGCCGGGTTTGATCCCGCGACGACCTAGAGGATCTAGAGGTAGGCACAGGATCTAGGCTTCTAGAGGATCTAGACCTTTAGAGGGGGCAAGCTACCTCTAGACAACCACGGCCGACCTTTTAATAGAATAGGAGGCCATATTTTAGGGAGTGCGAATTCAGTTGTCTCAAAATCACGCAAAGATGTAGATTCACTAGTGTACGCCAAGTAGGCCTAAGACTTAAAGCTTGAGTTCATGTGACGATGTATGTTTTAAAAATACGTTTATTTTTTTCAAATTGCTAGTTTAGATAGTTCTGAAGATCTTTCTGAAAATAGCCTAGGCCTATAATTTTTTGTTCCATACCGGATATAAGAAGGGTAATTAAATCACGGAAGATGAAATGGGCTGGACATGTTGTGCACATAGGGGAGGAAAGACACATCTCAAAAGTATTAACTGGAAGACCCGAAGGTAAAAGCTCATATGGAAGACCTAGACGTAGGTGAGAGGACAATATTAGGATGGATTTAAGTGAAGTAGGAATTGCGAGGGATGATTGGATGGAGTTAGCACAGAATAGGGTTGAATGGCGGGCTCACGTAAGCGCGGCAATGAACCTTCGGGTTCCATAGAATAGATAATATTCCTTTAGCTTACTGAGGAATTGTCTATTGCCATTGGGTAAGTAAGTAAGTAAGTAGGCCTAAGTGAGTATCTTACCTTTATGTTGGAAGCACATCGAATTTCGGGGTCGAACACTATACCTATTTTATTTATAGTACATATGGTACGGAGAGAGGAACAATTTAAATATATCATCAATACAAGAGGCCTAATATGCTAATAGAAGAGAAACTAGAGTATCTAGCCTATATCTAATAAAACAAGCTCTCTTCCCTAATCATGTATTTCCAGGAACACATTCCAATTCTGCAAACGCTTTAATTTCCTCCTAATTCCGTGCCCCTCGTAAAATTTGTTGGAATTGTCAAACAATTAAGTAAAACAGCATTTCTGGCATTCTTCACATTCCTTTCATATCTTATCGTACTTTGCTGTCGCATGACTAATAAATTTTAATTACTGGTGATTGTTTACAAAAAGAGAAACACGAATGCAAATCTGATACACAATACCGAATAAAGTATAATCTTGTGCAATGCCTTATCTCCCAGCAAACATAACAACAGACTTTGGAATTTTTATAGTAGTTTCCATCTCATTGTTTATTCTCCTGAAATGAAATGAGATTTCAACACATGTGCGTTAAGTTTGCTCGTCGTTTATTTACAGCTTTCAGTAGTTGGTTGTCGAAAATGTATATAATGTGGTTCAAAACAATGGAAATATTTTGTATTTAATGCTGTTTTTTTAACTTATGTTTCGGCTTATCTGAAAGTATTACACCCGGAATACAAAGGAAACAGCATCCTGAATACGGCGTAAGCCACACCTGTTCTAATCTCGCAACTCGGCCTAATATGGACCCAAAGGGTACGAGTTTCCGAAATACCGAGTTAAGTTATCCGGAATGACTTGAAGATTAAAACTATTATTAATTTGTTTGTTGGCTCAACCACCCTTAAAAATCATCATAAAACACGTTAATACGGATGTACTTACTCTTCTATGAAACAATTATTATAGACTATGTGTCAATAAACTACAACAAAATAGCTTAAATAATTACTTGCCAAAAATGATGGTTGCCGAGTAATCCGACCTGCGGGGTTATCGAGTCTCTGACGTCACAGGATGATTACAAGAGCCCGGATTTCTAAGCAAAATGCATATTTATTTTCAGATTCTTAAACATAAGCAGAAATGTTATAGCTTATTAGATAAGCCACTCCTTGACAAGCAATTTCAACTTTGACAGTGCTTATTTTGCTTTTGTGATAGAAAAACGATTTTGTTTGCTTATTTTTAAATCTTTAATTAAAATAGCACATTTTACTCAAAACTGTCTTGTTATAAGTGCTTATTTTTACTCCTAGACGTCATTATCACCGGTTTCCTTTCTTTGGTTGGCTAATAGAGTTCTGAAAATCCGAGTTATAAAATACTATCAGATTTCTGAAAATCTTTCGGTAAAGAAACAGATATTAAAGTGGAATTCAAAGAAGAGTAATTGTGTTGCTTTCGACATGCGCCATGTGACGTTTTGCGACGATAAAAGAACATTTTCACTTACCTCCACTGACAGACGTAGGATCTTCACACAAGGAGATCTTGCGGATTACATAAGGTAACAGCCGTGAGTAAGATAAGATTTCTTCGAAACTAACTTATTTGATTATCGTGTAATGTGTTTTGGCTTATTTTGGTGCTTATTTCTTACATTTTTCGTGCTTATTTGCTTGCTTATTTTACTGTTTTATTTTCTTATAAATTCGGGCTCCAATGATATGTATACTTAGAAGTTTACATCAGATGTACTGTAAATCAGTGTTTAGTATGCACGTCTGGAGACAAAGTAGGTGGTGGTTAATATTTGCTCGGTTCGCAATTTCTTCTCAAAATTTATCCAGAAGGCCTAGTGCTGTCTGAAGTACATCGGCAATATCCCAAGGTTCGTGTCTTCAAAACCCGGCTATTGTTCAAAAAGCATGTAAAAAATCGCACGCAAAACACCCTTTAAGGTTTATTTATATAGGCACGTGAAGGGAACATGAAAGGAGCGTTTCGAGCTCGTAACGAGTGGTTCGAAACTATTCTTCCCTGATTTTCAATAAAAGAGATTTGCACAATGACGAGGCACGTGCGATTCCCGGATGTCCCCACTCAGTTAGGCTACCGCCACCAACGATTCGGCTGAGGTTGTCGTTCAGTACTCGTCAGTATTCTGTCGATACAAAATAACATTTTTAACCAAAATTCATAATTTTTATGAAGTTTTTTGGGTTTTGATGAGCGGCCTGATCTTGTTGAGAAGCAATTCAAATGTTGAGCTAAAAGGAGTATAAACACAGGCGAATTGACACAAAAATCAGTTTTCTCTCTCAAAAGCTCAATCAGTTTTACGTTAAACATTTCTTTTTATGAACAATAACAACACAACAATAATTTATATTTAAAAAGTTATCTTGTATCGACAGAACTCTAACGAGTACTGTGTGACAACCTCAGCCGAATCGTTTGGCGACGATAACTGAGTGGGGATCGGCACGTGCCTCGTCATTGCTCTATTGAAAAGCAGGGAAGAATAGTTTACAACGACTCGTTACGAGCTCGGCACATTCCCTTTACGTGCCAATATAAATAAACCTTCAGTTTGGCCTGCATGTTGGTGAAGGTGGGAGTACAGGAGACGTGCATATGGTGATCCCATTTTCGCCAGATCTTTTGTGGCGTTCTCGATGATTCTGTTAATGCGCCTTCTCAATTCTGTCAGTGACGTTGGAAGTGGAGGGATGTAAAAATTATCCTCGACAGGAAATCACATTTTTTTCGGTCCGGTGAACAAGACGGCCCTATGCAGGAAGTATATTCTGCTGCCGTCTACCCGGCTAGGGTTACCTGATGTACTCTTTTCAAGGGTCCTAATTTTGTAGTCTTTACTTCTTTGCTAAATTCTTGAAATCTACTGAATAGTACATCTGTCAATCTGTCTTTTTTTTTCAATCCACTAAGATGATTTTTCTTTATCTCGCTTTTTAATGCTAAGTTTTCTATTCTCGGCACCTCTTCCTTGTTTTATAACGTTTACTATTTTTTCTATTGCAGCCATTATCGAATTCACATGCAGTTGTTAAAGATCTTCTAAATACAGCAAGTGCGGATCCATAAAGTGCAATGCTGGTCAATGAAAGTAAGCCTTATGAAGTAAAAATGTTTTTTTAGTGTTCAGTAAGATTTGTGCAATGAATTTCTATGCCTTCGGTTAAAGTTATGTCTGTGCAATAATGTATAATAATAATAATAATTATTATTATTATTATTATTATCCATTATTTTGGCTATTATTAATAAATAAATAAAATAATCAAGAGGGTTAATAAGTTCAAATACTTTGGTGAAGTGATAACGGCAACAGCGGTAGAAAAGGAGGGCATGAAAGCACGAGTTTACAAAATGGAAAAAGCATACCATACAACAATGAATAACAAAAATCATTATCCAAAAATGCTAAATTAAGGCAGTATAAAACTGTAATATTACCAGAAGCCCTGCACGCAACAGAGTGTATAAACACCTTCTCAGATAGAAGGATAAGCAAAACAGAGAAGAGAATCTTAAGAATAATTATGGGACCAATTTGGGAGAGTAACATATACAAACTGAGACCAGAAAAGGAGTTATACAAACAATCAGAAAAAAATAGGCCATGCTTTCAGGAAAAGAAGATTAAGATGCTATGGTCATATTTTCAGAATGGAAAGAGACAGACTTACCAAACAAATTTTTGATCACTATGTAAGTAAAAAACTAAACCAGCATTTTTCAAGGAAGTTGGAGAAGATTTTAAATTACTCAATAAAAAAGGAGGATATTGCAAACAGAAAAAAGTTTAGGAAAGCCATATTTGATGGCGAATTTCCAGAGAAACCCAAGAAGAAAACGGGAAGTAAATGGACGGAAGAACGGAAACAGCAACATCGCGAAAGAATGAAGAAGTTTTAGGAAGACACGAAGAAGACGACTGTTTCACGTAGTCCTAAGCTGGCCTAATCGAAAGGGGGAAAAATAATAATAATAATAATAATAATTGTAATGTTATGTCTGTGCAATAATGTGGAATAATAATAATATTAATAATGTTCTCTGTCGCGCTTTCGGAATGTAAAATTAAAGTTAAAACTTCAACTCAACTGTAATAGCTATTTAGGATGAAAGACTATTATACTGTATAGAACTTAACAGTAGAACTTAACTCGTTTTGTTAATTTCGTGCGAACCTGTTAAGTTCTTATGACGGTCGATCATTGTACAGCGTTTTATGCTATTTTGCACCGTACGTTTTGAAAGGATAATATTTCAGTTAGCTTGTGCTTAGAATATTAATCAAAATACATTTTAGTAATTCGTATTATCAGAATTCAGGCTCTTTTGGTTGGCAACAATTTGTTTGGAACAAAGGACGTATGAATACATAGCTTCTACATTTGCTGAGAATAGAAATTTATTTTTCAAGTTATACTGTTATAGAGTAGACAAATCAAAACTACTCTAAGAATAATCCTTCGCTTTGATATGAAATTACAGACCTTGAATGAATGGGGGGAATTGTAGGTCGTAAGTAATGTTTTGAGCGATACTATTTTATTGACTTACGATAGTGTATTGTCATAAACATTTAGTTTATGGACCAGATTTTTATTGCCGAAATTGTTATTTATGTTATTTTGAATATTGTAAATGATCAATAGGTACACGATAATAGTAGTAGTAGGAATAATAGTTTTTGTAGTGGTTAAAATGAAGGAAATTGATAATTATTAATTTGTACGAAAGGGAATTGATGATAGTGACATCTAGTTGTATTCTGTATAATCTATAACAGGCTAGCCCGTAAATTTTTACCACAACAGGCTCGACGTGTAAAATGAAACGATGTAGACGAAGAGAGTTCTGTTAAACAATGTTTACAATTCAAAATAGCATTAAAAAATTACTCTTCTTGCTCAGCGATCTGGTAATCTTACACCTGGCTGGTGTCCATTTAGGCATAGGCGTACCGAGGGGGGGGGGGTTTGGGGGTTTGAACCCCCCCCCCATTGATTAAAAAAAGGAAAATTGTATAATTTTTTTAAGTCTGCCCATAAATTACTTAATACAAGTATAAAGCGTGGGAAGCTTAAAACTCGTTATTTTGCGTCTTAATTTTTATAATTTTCCGGGGGCTCACCCCCGGAAGCTTAAAACTCGTTATTTTGCATCTTACTTTTTAAAATTTTCCGGGGGAGGGCCCCCGGACCCCCCTCTCCCTGGGGGGTATTCCTTTATAACCCCCCCCCCATATGGTCGGCCTGGTTACGCCTATGCATTTAGGTACCCCCAGATGCGGGGGAAGCAGGACACTGAAATTGCTCGTCGAACAGCAATAACATCGTTCCATCGCCCATATTCAATCAGCTAGGAATGGTTGAGAACACATCCATTTTCTGCAGTAACAATGTACAGTCCACGTTCACCGCTAGATGACGAAACAATATAAATCACATCACGACTTCCCTCTTTCAGGCTATTTATTGTTGAAAAAACAGACTTTTGAAGTCATCCAATAATTTGTAACCACGGCGCATAGGCGTACCGAGGGGGGGGGTTTTGGGGGTTTGAACCCCCCCCCATTGATAAAAAAAGGAAAATTGTATAATTTTTTTAAGTCTGCCCATAAATTACTTAATACAAGTATAAAGCGTAGGAAGCTTAAAACTCGTTATTTTGCGTCTTAATTTTTAAAATTTTCCGGAGGAGGACCCCCGGAACCTTAAAACTCGTTATTTTGCATCTTAATTTTTAAAATTTTCCGGGGAATAACCCCCGGAAGCTTAAAACTCGTTATTTTGCACCTTAATTTTTAAAATCTTCCGTGGGAGGACCCCCGGAACCTTAAAATTCGTTATTTTGCATCTTAATTTTTAAAAATTTCCGGGGGAGGACCCCCGGGCCCCCCTCTTCCTGGGGGGTATTCCAGACCCCGCGGATGTTATAACCCCCCCATATGGTCGGCCTGGTTACGCCTATGCCACGGCGTATTCCCAAAGAACGCCTACATGTAGATTGGGAAATATTTGTTGCTCAAGGAGCTGTAGAAGGTTTTCTCTCAAGGTGTTTTTCCTTGGTAGGTAATCCAACTAGGAAGCACATGCATTATACATACCCCAACCTAGTTTCACACCATTTGACGGAGATGCGATAGTTGGTGTAGGCTATATAAAACAAGATGGAGTAGGAGTAAACTAAGGCAACATTGGCAAGTAGACTACATATTATATTATATTATGGCTCCATACATCACTTCATCTCGAGCTACAGTATAAGGTAAAGGCTCACTCCATGGGCTTCCATAATAATGAAATTATTCATTCCACAATTTATTCCTTTCTCCTGAATTTGTTACACATATGTTTGTTCTGCTCGCTTTCTCTCCAGTCTTTGCTTTTTATATTTATTCATTAGTCTATGCGTAACAATATTAAGAAAGTCGAATCATTGAAGGAGGAATTATTCGCAGTTATTACGGCCTCACTGTTGGGCACCAGTTGTGGTAGTCATATTGCGTGAAGGGCTATAAGTCCTCTACTGATTTATTATAGCGTATTTATAATTACCCTCTTTCCTCGGCAGCAGTCGATCTTCAAGCATGATGTGGTCCAGTCTCGGGGTAGATGATTGGAAAGCAGGGCTGGACGATCGTTGTCATAGAAATAACTATACCTGTACATGTCATTTCTGATATAACAAATTCTTCAGTTTATTGCTCAACTAAACAAGTAATACAAATTACATGAAGTCACGGTACACCTGAAGAGATACTTCATTTATATGATATCGATGTTGATTTTATAATTACGGTCCTTTAATGTTATTTTGCAAGCTATTCATGTGTGCGTCTATTTCTTAGGCCACAACGAGCCTAATACACTGTACGCCTTGTGGTGTACATCTATACTAGAAACATTCCTATAATTCCCTATGAGGCAGTTGTGTACCTCTAGTCTAAACAACACTTGGTTCTTTATGTTATTTTATCTCTATTCTAATTATTCTAGCACACATGAACTTTCTTGAGTATTACTTTACATACCGAACATGGCTGAGAAGTGATCCCACAACCTTACCCTATCGGATATAGTTTAGAAGTCCTTTTCACAACCTCACTCTATCGGATATATTTGAGAAGTGTTACTTTACCTTACCACGACAAAAATTAACTAACTATTTTACCCTAAAATATACGCCTCTTCTGATTGCGTATTGGCCACATTTATTTTCTGTGATTTAATTGGCGATTGCCATAATTGCAACTCAGCCAATGAAATCACGAATTCTTAACTAGAGGGAGTTGTCACAAAATTTTCACACATTAATTATATATATTCTTTTTCTCACGATTTTAAGTTCTTACAACGCATGTTTACGCATTTATTCCGTAGCTTAAAATCCAATATTACATAGCCTAAAAATCCTATTCACAACAAGCAATCGTGTCTTATCTGAGATCTCATAGTTTAAGAAAGAGCTTCACCTTTTCACAGGCCTCCACAATTTATTCGATGGCACCTGGGTTTTATTACTAGGAACAACTAAATAATGTTGTCTTCTTTTGAAACAGTATCTCCCCTATCCATTTATATTCCTTTGTAGTCCGGAAGCGGCTACGATCTTTCAACTTGTATATTTTCTGTTTTTAGCAAAGACCGAACTCATTTAAATTCAGGTACACGTTTTTCCGTGAGAATTAAACTTTCACCAAATATGCTACAATCATTATCAAGTACTACAAACAATTTGCTTTGAATTAATTCCATTTCATATGCCCGATCAGTTGGGTGCAGACTCTTAAAATAATCAATTTATTTTGGAGAATTTTGTAGACAAGTGATCTATTCCCCCAAAATGGAATTGTGACATTTTTCAATCTTAACAAAAGAAAACTACCCTACCTACAAGCACGAGTTCATCCACTCGACTCACTACCTGAGTGTCTTACAACTCCCTGTTGTAAACACCATTTCTAGTATACCTGTATAACAACTTACTCTTTCATTTTTCTTGTTAAAATATTTTAGCATGTTATTAATTTACTGAACACTTAAACATTAACTAAAGTACAAACAAAGCCATACATCACCCATGCTTCTTTTTGTATACATCATTCTTGTAATATTCTGGAAATCTGAAATGACTATACACAATTATAGTTTCATTTCCTTTTGTAAAATCATGGGTTCGATTCCCGAAAACTTTCACTCACAAAGGATATTTCACTTTGTTCACTCAAATTATTTAACGTATTTCCACTTGACCTAAAGATATTTATAAAGCAGATATATGCGAAGTAACGTCCCCATATCTGTTCTATAAAGAAAACCTTCACTCAATCATACATCTCACATTTTTTTCATACCACACACTTACATCCATTAGCTTACAGATTTTTTTTTTTTTTTTTTTTTTTTTTTTTTTTAGAAAATGCATGTGCTTGCAAACCCAGTTGTGTAAAATTTTAGACTCACTAGGAAGCAATAATTCTACAGGCTTCTTCGCCATTTAACATTTACTAACCTGCTACTAAATAGATTATTCCATCATTTATTAATAATTTTCTTTAATGAAACGAAATACCGCTTATTCATTCAGAGTATTTCTTAATATGAAACTCGATTCCTCCCATCTATCTACTTTTCTTTTTTTTTTTATACATAACAATTAACTTGTAATGTTAACATTTAGCATACTGAACTATTTATTCAGTTATTTATTCAATTTATCCACTTTCAAGTTTACACTGTTAATATTATCCCCTTTGATTCCAGTGCATAATAAAATCAAAATTATTTAACAATCTCATTCTCATCTTCGCTTTTCTCAGTAACTTCAAAACTTATAACTTTCAACAACTATTGTTGCTTATCAGCTTATCCTGTACTGATTTATGTTATCACGAACAACTTTTCTATGTTCCTATTTGCAGTCATTCTACGGCTTTCGTTTATTATTTAAACTCTCTATACCATAGCACAATAATATTATTGAAAATATTTTCTTCAATCAATAATCCATTTATGAATTAATTTTTCATTTGCCTCTGCTAAACATAATACTTTAATTATCATAACTGCATTTTTCATTTCAATGCTTAATAATACTTCATTTTATTCGTCTTCATTTCTCTCATGTACCATAAACTACTCCATAAACTAATCCTAGTGAACACAATCTGACCTCTCATGTCATCAATAACTTTGTTTCCAGTGCCAGGTGTAACCCACAATTCATTATGAACTATTTGCCACTATCCAAAACTTATTCTCGACATTTTCTCTTTAATTTCTCATTACACAAAATTTTCTTCATTATCCACCATAATGGCATTCATATATATTTTATATCAAATTTATTTCATAATATTGCAACTATTTGTCTCCTTGCTTTCCAATGCATTAATTCATTTTCGCTAATTTTCCACCCTTTGAACGTAATTATCTATTTTCAACTACTTTTCTGTTTAATGGACATATATTTTATTATCTTAGAATCCACATCTCTTTATAATTCTTTCTTTCAATAAATATTTATTTAACTCATTTGACTGTGATGTAGCTGCGAGGAATTCTTTCTATTCTCAAATTTCAATTATTTTTCTTTTCACATCACATGCATCTCGTACGCAATTATTTGACAGGTCAACTCTCTTATCTAACACGGTTCATTATTTATTTTTGCTCTATAATATTTATATTTTAAATGATTTGGCTGTTAAAGGTTTCTATCTCCATTATCTGACTTCGTTTTATTTGCTCCAATACAGTATTTGTTTCCACACTTTAATCACTGTTACTTTTCTCTAAGTTTCGTATTTCCAAGTATACCGTATTTTAATTAATTGCGTTTCCCCCTGAAAACTCACCATCTAACTATCCGTTCAATTCTCCATTTCCTACGAGGGCATAAACTTCCTCAACAACAATAAACCAAGTGAGCTCCTTAGCTTCACTGTCTAAAACATTTCACATCGGCAGTCGTTCCTCGACTCTTTTGCCGGAATAAAAACTTCGCGCGGCCGTATTCCACAACCTCAACGCATTCAACTATAAAATCGCTCATCCATCAGAGCTAATGCCTTCCTCATAACACCTCTCTCCCTCTCAATAACATAATTATCATTCAAAAGACGGTACTTGGATAATACTCCATTCTTTGTTTAATAAGAGTGATACATTAATCATCTCGATCCCATTCTATCTTCAAATTCAAATAAAACACAGCCTTATATTTTATTTAGAGCTTATTATTTAACTGTTAAGAAAAATACCGTATTACACTTCACACTTTCTAATCCAAGATTTATTATATGACCTGATTATTGATTTTATTATTGTTTTTTTTTTCTCTCGCTAGCTTACAAACAATCCGTTGACTATTAGATTTTTGCATATCGATCTCACTTTCTTCTAATTTATCATAAATTCTACCGTATATCTCTGGAATTCACATCCCGTATTACGAAAATGTCCACCTCTATGTGTGCTATTCTGTTTCTAAATAAAAAGGTATTATTGCGAAATTTGCATTGTGTAAATATTTATTTTTCATTTCTTTTATCAACTTTATTTTTCTTTTGGCGTGTCGCCATTCGTATAATCCACTATGGTCAACAACCTCGTTTATTTTGATTTACACCTGTCACTCACTGGAAACTGTTAACTGTGTCACTAGTTAGTTTTAAAGGTCTCTCCCCTCAAACATCTGAGCCTCCTTTATTCTGGCTAACCCTACCTGGAGTTTACTTGAATGCCTAGGGTTCAATGTCTCTTCTAAGGAATTTTGCTTGCATCTTTTTGCACAATGTCCTTTTACGCTATTCGTACCGTTAACCACGTTGCCATATTTCTTTGAGATCTCCCTTGTGAATTGTATATGTTTCATCTGATTAGTTTGAATGTACCGAAAATTGTACTTATTTACACCCGGATCAAACAAATCCCTCACATTACGCTCAAAGAGTTTCGCTGACAAGAACATTCTACGCTGCTCTAAATTCAAACGTGATTCATAGTACTCCTCTGAATCCCTAAGACAATTATTTGAACTAATTACCCTTCTCCCGCGGAATTCAACAACATTTACCTCACTTCCTAGTAAGTTTCTCAATTTCATACAACTAGAGTTCTTTACAGATACCTGTGTCACCCTACACATTTTACCGATTGCATACATTTCGTCAGTATTCTGATCAGTATTACCTTCAATGTAATTTGCTACAAAACATTTCTGAGGAATGTCAGTGTCATCCCTTTCGTTTTCACAACTAACCCCTGCTATTATTTCATTGGCATCACTAACCACCTCTTCATTTACCAAGTCAACTTTCTGAATAGGCCCAACTATACTTTCTGATTCCTTTACCTCTACTAACGTTTCTTTCTCATTATTTTTACAAGTAACTTCTCTGTTAACTAACTCTAGGCCTACTTCCTCGTCAATTTCGCCCTCTAATTCAAGTTTCTCAATTTCCTGATTTTCTTCAAGAGTCCTGGCTTCAATGTTTTCTACTAACAGACTTTCTTCGGACAAACAATTATTTAGTTCACCCCTTAACTCTTTTACTTCATTCTCGGTTCCCTGAATAAAATTCACTCCAGTTTCATCAATATCTCCTGTTACTTCAGTAATTTCTTTACTAAATTTCTCCGTACACTGGTCAATTTTATCTCCTAATCTTTCATTACTAATGTCTGTTACTTTCTCACTTAAATTTTCATTCATCGCCCGTATTTTCCTATTTGTCTCCTTAATTTCCTGTTTAATTTCCTGACTTATTTCCTTTATTCCCCCATACAACCTACATAGAAATTCCTCCGTCCACCTATATTCTTGAGGTGACATTTTATTAATCTCATTTGCCGTTGCTTTTACAAGCCTGCGCTCTTCAGGTGTTAAATCATAATTTCTTTCACTCTCAGACTGGACAACACTATTTCCCAAAACACCTTCGCTTTTATCAACACCTACCTTTGGTATATCCATCTTACTGGCCTCCGACTTCTCACCCGTAAACATATTATTCCCACTCTCGCTGTCCATCTTACTAACCTGATTATTTTGTGTAATTTGCTCTACTTTCCGGCCGACTAACGTCTGCCCTCCCCCAAGTTCATTAATAAGGTGCACATTTTTTTTTACCTTATTATTTCTGAGCACCATGCACTACACAAATTTTCCCTTCACTCTTAGAATCTAACATCTACATAGCAAGCACAGTATGTTGTTACAAAAATATATTTGACTTAAATTTTCCATAATAATGTTTGGATTTCGATTTCAAAGAAGTTGCAGTTTATTTATCTAGCTTTACCAAGTGCTGAATATATGCATATATTTCAAATGTTCATATTGCTGTATTAGTATCACTTACCGTAATTTAAAATTTTCAATTTCAAGACTATTTTTTTCTTAAGAATTCTGTTATTTGTACTTTAATAATTACTAGATTCTTTTCTTTCTTTATCTAATATTTTACTTTAAAAACTATTTAACAAAACAATATTTATTTTCTTAACTCAGCACTTAGTAAAATATTTAAATTCTTATCTGTCATTTTTGTTGTGAAGTGGTCCCTCGATGTCTTCAATGATGTACCACGAACTTGCATCTCCTCTTCTTTACAGCAGGTTATTCCTCCCGTCTTCGTACCGCCGTTTCGTAGTTTTAGTCGTCCTAGCGCTCTCTGCATTCTTCATCATCTCTGGGTTATTCTTCATTTTTTTTCCTGGTATCATACCAATTTTTCTCGTGCTTCACGTTGGGCTTGCCAGTTGAAGGAGTAATTATTCGCAGTTATTACGGCCTCACTGTTGGGCACCAGTTGTGGTAGTCATATTGCGTGAAGGGCTATAAGTCCTCTACTGATTTATTATAGCGTATTTATAATTACCCTCTTTCCTCGGCAGCAGTCGATCTTCAAGCATGATGTGGTCCAGTCTCGGGGTAGATGATTGGAAAGCAGGGCTGGACGATCGTTGTCATAGAAATAACTATACCTGTACATGTCATTTCTGATATAACAAATTCTTCAGTTTATTGCTCAACTAAACAAGTAATACAAATTACATGAAGTCACGGTACACCTGAAGAGATACTTCATTTATATGATATCGATGTTGATTTTATAATTACGGTCCTTTAATGTTATTTTGCAAGCTATTCATGTGTGCGTCTATTTCTTAGGCCACAACGAGCCTAATACACTGTACGCCTTGTGGTGTACATCTATACTAGAAACATTCCTATAATTCCCTATGAGGCAGTTGTGTACCTCTAGTCTAAACAACACTTGGTTCTTTATGTTATTTTATCTCTATTCTAATTATTCTAGCACACATGAACTTTCTTGAGTATTACTTTACATACCGAACATGGCTGAGAAGTGATCCCACAACCTTACCCTATCGGATATAGTTTAGAAGTCCTTTTCACAACCTCACTCTATCGGATATATTTGAGAAGTGTTACTTTACCTTACCACGACAAAAATTAACTAACTATTTTACCCTAAAATATACGCCTCTTCTGATTGCGTATTGGCCACATTTATTTTCTGTGATTTAATTGGCGATTGCCATAATTGCAACTCAGCCAATGAAATCACGAATTCTTAACTAGAGGGAGTTGTCACAAAATTTTCACACATTAATTATATATATTCTTTTTCTCACGATTTTAAGTTCTTACAACGCATGTTTACGCATTTATTCCGTAGCTTAAAATCCAATATTACATAGCCTAAAAATCCTATTCACAACAAGCAATCGTGTCTTATCTGAGATCTCATAGTTTAAGAAAGAGCTTCACCTTTTCACAGGCCTCCACAATTTATTCGATGGCACCTGGGTTTTATTACTAGGAACAACTAAATAATGTTGTCTTCTTTTGAAACAGTATCTCCCCTATCCATTTATATTCCTTTGTAGTCCGGAAGCGGCTACGATCTTTCAACTTGTATATTTTCTGTTTTTAGCAAAGACCGAACTCATTTAAATTCAGGTACACGTTTTTCCGTGAGAATTAAACTTTCACCAAATATGCTACAATCATTATCAAGTACTACAAACAATTTGCTTTGAATTAATTCCATTTCATCATTTATGTGTTCATTTATCCTTCTTTCCTTTCCATAGTCATTCAGACATTCCTTAATTCATGAATTCGTTCTTTCAGCCTACCAATTAAAATATTAAATTTTGTTACTATACATTTTAATTGAATTTCAATTTGAATATATATTCCTCCAGACCTCTATCATTTTGCTACATGCGTAGACTACATAATATTAGCGTAACGGGGATGCATCCAACTTCGATGGGATTTAAGTTAACCAAGACTTCTTGCTGGTATAATATTGCAAGTTTTCAGATTGTCCAGGTCAAATTTTCCTCTAGAAAATTCTTTAAAAATATCTTCGGTGCCATCACCAATTATTAGTTAATCCTCGATGCTGGATGTACTGTACGTAAGCCTAGTACTAAATTTGCCACATTTAAAGGAATCCATATCTTGATACTGGTAGTGAAATAAACCACATAAAAGCAGAACATTTTACATTTATTTTACGAATATTTTATTGAGATTTCGTTTACTTAGCCTAAATTTTTATATAACTTATGTTAATCACATACTTGGTAATTACGTGATTTGTGAGCATTGTGTAAAATTTCGTTACTTTTCTTGTTCTTATCTTTATCTTTTGCTGAATTCCCCTGAAGTTGAGTTGTGTTAGGTTTGCAAAAATGGTATTATTTAATAACTACTATTGGCCTATATTCATATGTAACGTAATTTTTGTCTTAATAAAGTAAAGTCCTATTATTGCATTATTATTGTTATTATTGTTATTGCTGTTATATGTGAGTCTTGTTACTTTTCTCTTCTTTTTCATTTTGTTCCTCTATTTCTCTCTTATATCCCTCTGCCTAATCTTTTTTTTCTTCCTTCGGTCTTCCCTTCCTATTTTAATGAATACCAGTTCGTTTTGGGAATCCCATAAATCTCTTTACGAAAATTTTATTGATGGCTACAGGTGGATATTCTCTGATAAAACTATTTTTCTTTAACCGTGTGGTGTTACAGTTTTAGAAACTTCTTGTGTTATGCTAGTTTCTTCTTTCTACCATTCTCGCTTTCAGGTGGTTCTCCTGTTTACTGCAGTGCACTGCCAAGCTTTCAGTGATAGCTGTGTATGACACGGTCATTACATCATATAGCCGGTGGAATCGTAAACCTGATACGATGGCCGTGTTGCTTTGTCGATACAGTACGTTTTATGACCCTAATCTCACTCTCTGTAGCAGTATTGCCAGTCTTCTCTATGTTTTCCAGTTGACTGAGTTGGAGTACTAAACATCTTTCTGAAATAAACTAATTTTAATATCAAAGTGTTTCATGAAATCACATATAGGCCCTAGCATGTGGAAGTTTTAAAACTAGGGTATTTTGATTTTTTTTATTAAGGGGGTACTGAGAAATAGGTGAAATTCATTTTTACTTCCTCTGCCCCTACCATAGGTGAATATAGGTAGAAAGTGTCTAAGAGTATGTGTGTCTATGTGCATGTCTGTGAACACCCTAGCTCCAGAACGGAAAATCGTATGGGGAAAAAGTGTAGGCTATTTGAGTTAGGGGATGTGACAAGAAGATTGGAGATGACGACATTCTCTAATCTATCAGGGGACTTTACATTTAAAAAAATCGTTATTCGCGATTTTTTCGAAAACCGCTCTAGCCATTTTGTTTACATTTTGTACATGAAGTGCATATACTAAGGGCTAGAACACTTAATTGAAGCATTTTTTTTTTCGAAAACATTTATGAAGTGCTTAACTTATACTAAGGGCTAAAACTTGTATTTGAAGCATTTTTCCGAAAATATTCTGAGGATAGTTATAGGTTACCCACTGTTGTAGAAACTCAGTCTTGTCTGGTGAATAAGAAAGAAAGTTGAAACAACTGAATACGCGCTCTTTGCAATATGGCCTCTTATTCTATATCAGAATTTGAAGTGAGGAACATGAAACTAATTGCCCATGCTTAGAGTAAAGGAAGGTAGGCCTATGTGAGTGCATTAATCAGATTTTATTTGGATTATATCGACATTCTCTTCGTTTTTACAACCAATTTACATGAAGAGAATTTCTTACATTACAGACCTATATTATGCTAAGAGGCAATCTTATATTCGGTCAGAGGAAGTTACCGTATATAAGTTTCACATCAGATTTTTCCTGAGTAATGAAATGCTCGACAAGTTCGTAATCAGACATGCTCTTTATTGCTTAGATAACTTCTACAATTACATACCATTTTCATAACTATGTAAACTGTTACAGTTACGGGTAATTTTGGTTACAAAATGGCAGCGAAGTTTCGTGTACTGAAATGTCATTTCCGTGATAATTTCCACAAATGTCAATATTTCTGAGCTATTCTTTTTTATATCCAGGGCTGCCACATGGGGGGGGCGGGATTTTTGTTTCTAAATTATAATGTTCACAGATAGACAAATAGATGTTTCTCTAAAACTAGTTTCTAAGACTATGTTTGGAGTCGGGGACCTCAAAATGTGTATTAATGGCGAAAATTCCAAATCTAATTTCAGAGTCTAATAGTAATAAAATATCTTCTACTTAGGCCCATAGACTAGTAAATATGATACAAATAGATAAAGTAAAAAAGACATATTCAACGTCGAATTTCAGTATGAAATAATGTGATTCGCTAGTTTCCCGTAAGGTTCCGAAACCAAATTAAATTGGATTCGTGACGCGAAATGAGACACTACCACCCGCGCCTTATTTATTAGATTTGCCATGTTAAAGGTTAAGTCGACTTGTTTCCGTCATGACTGTATCCTTGAGGAAACAACCCACAGAGAGACAGACTGTAGATGGGCTAGTTGGATAATTTCAATGTGTATGTTGAACATGTATAAATATAGCTATCTCTAATCGTGGGATCTGTGTTTAACCAGTATTGGCCTGCGGTCAGCTCCCATCAAGTGTAATAAAATAGATGGACAGGGTTCACGGATTTGAACCAGCATATCGATACATATGGAAGAGCTACTTCACCCAATTCACTGCAGTGCAGAATTATTATCCAAGCCAATCACATTTCCTGCTGGCAATGCTGATTTGTAACTGATGAGAGTACTCAAGTTTGCAAAATCTGATTAGTGGTTGCTTTCATTGTTACATTGTCACCAATTAATATATACGTACAGGTTACATACACATACCTATATTGTGTAACTGTCCACACAACTTAAAAAGTTCCCTCATACTTGTGTTTCCCCTCGTTTTTTAAACCACAACAATACGGGAGATTTTTCTCCTTCTGTATGTAAGTTATGTACGTTGTGTGTGTTTTTTTAAGCAGTAAAAACTCAAAATACACAGGCATAAAGGTCACTGAAATCTCTAAGAGAGAGGCACTTAAAAAAGCGAAATAAATTACAATGAAATATACGCTAAATCCTACTTCATCTCCTCTTCATTGTTTGCATCACAAAAGTTCACAGTAAGATATTTCTCAAGATTTTCAGTTGTGAATGTTGTTTACCTTTCATTTAAAATGATTTGGTTTCCAGAGAAACTGATTTCTACTTCTCACGAAATCATTGGACACTTCTTTAATGAAGAAATTTCACTATACTTGGTCCGGTTGTGTGCACATCGGCACAGTCGCATTTTCGTGCACATCGGCATAGTATAGAGACAAAGTTGGAATTACATTATCGTATTGAATGTAATGGAGTTCACAGTAACTGCTAGATAGACAGAAAAACAAACACTTCCTTTTATTATTATAGATATCCTTTTATTATTATACTGTGTACATTGATATTATAATTGTATTGTTTAGAAATCATTCATAAAGTATCTGCTTGCGATTCAATGAGACGTTGAATTAACATAACCTAACTTAACCTAACCTAACCTGACTTAACCTATCTACGATATCAACGGCCGGTTTCCTTAGCCGCGGTAGCTAAGGGGTGCTGCCTTCGAGCCGTTGTGAAGGAGGCTGTAGGTTTGAGTCTCTATGTCCACCCCTACCCCCAACGCGGTGTGTGGCGATGAGCACGATAACCATTACAAGATAAAAATACTATGCCGATTTGCACGAAAATGCGACTGTGCCGATCTGCACGACACCCTTGGTTCACGATGTGTACGGAGCAAATGTAAACAACAGATTTACCTTGACTGACTGTGTCCTGTCGTTTCATTGGTTAATCGCACCAGCGCTTACTTCACGATAGTGCGACAAGCTCAGTCAGATGTATACTTCCATTCCGCACACATCGTGAAATTAGGTCTATGTGTACGTTATGTGAGAACATAAGTTCTGTTAAGTGAGTTGCTTGCTTTCGTAGTTTTACATCATATCTCTAGCAAACAAAATTGCATTTGTTTTTATCGTTGCCTTGGCAACTTTGTTGATTCTGAAAAAGTGACGGGTGATACTGAATACAAGACGTATTTTAAAACATTAATTATTTCGTATTTTTCATTTACATAATGTGAGTAGAAGTACACCACAATATATTGTAAATGAAAGTGACAAGCATTGTCTCCAGTAATTCTGTATTATGGAAGAAAATTTCGAGGCGGGACCTTCAGAACTTACGTCACCAATAAAGAAACATGTGCGAGGAAAAGGTTTGTCCAGCGGCGAGAAGATGCAGGTTGTAATGTATACAAATCATTATTAAAAGAAAACCCTGAAGTAGCTATGCAAGATGTAGGAGTTGCATTTCAATTCCTATTTTTATTCCTAAAATAAACAGAACAGATTAAAATGGAATGAAATCCAACGTTGGAAAGAGATTTAGGGCGCACCTGCTTTCAGCCAATGGTACATACTAGTACGTTACTAGCAAACGTTCTGAGATAGAAAGTATAGAAACTTAGCTGGTAAGTTAAATTAGGTTTATTCAAAGAACCCCTGTCAAGTTTCCAGGGATCCTAGGGGTCCGCCAACTACGGCTTGGAACCGCTGTGGTAGCGTATCGTTTGGCCTTGCGTATGAGTTCGATTCTGTAATTCTGTATTCTTAAGCTTTCTATGGCCATCCTCCTATTCATTCCTGATAAGATTTGGGGTCTCTTTTGGACTAGTGATCAATAGGTAATCTATGGTGAGAAATTGGATAGTTGACCGCTGACAATCATGTAAAGGGAAGCATACGGGATGCTTACCGTCGATCGGTGTTCACATTAAGCTGTGGGTCCCGTTTCATGTAATAACAAATTTAGTAGTCGTCACCCCACAATGGTGGGATCTTCTCCATCCTATAGGTATCTAGGTAGCCACCATCCCCTTGATCATATGTGAAATTACCTTAGTCTTCACGTAAATGTGTCATCCAAATATAAACACCCTAGACCTGTAAATAAGAGCAAGAGAAGGAATAATGACATTTGAATATGTGATATGGGTACTTGTTTTACTTTTTTAAAAATCTTATAAGGAAATACGTGTAGAGGCAATAAATGCAAGTAAATTACTACACACCTGCAATTTTACAACGTAAAGTTTCTAAAACAGACCCGTCTATCTGCCGCAGTGGTCATAATAGAATTATGTTACTTTCTAAAAGACATATTACAATTACAATTACAATTTATTGTTCAAAATTACACAAAAAATATACATACAAAAGTTGATACACCACCCGAAGAAGCAGAGCTTGTGTTCGGGGGTGGTTCAGTTCAATATATTAGAAAAACTTATACTAAATAATTACTTAAAACAATACATAATTTGGAGAAGTATGACAAAATATTATGTATAAAAGGTTAGAACTTGTTCTATTTACAATACAATACAAAGGTACGAGGTAGTGTAATAATAAAAACAAAGAAATTAAGTTCTATCCAAATTTTAAAGTTTAATATGAAAAATGTTATAACAGTAATAGTAGAAAACAAAAGTAATAATTACATAAATTTTCTAATTTTAGACCTAAATTGTTTGCTGTTTAAGCTATTTAGATCAGGATGGTTGGTAATAAATGAATTGAATAGTCTTGGGCCGAAACTTGAACAGTGCTTAGCTCCAGCAGTTGTAACATTTTTTGGTTCAAGTAATAAATTAAATTGATTCCTTCGCGTGTTGTATACGTGAGATTCTGACTTGTAATTGTCACGATGTTTATGAAAATAATTCAGTATGACGTACTTGTAAATTTGGTCTATGGTGAAAACGTTAAATTCAGAAAATAATAATTTGGAAGAATAGTCAGGAGGCTTAGATAAACAAATCTTTATGATGCGTTTTTGAAGACAAAGCAAAGGGCTGAGGATCGTTTTTGCAACTCCTCCCCACCCAATTATGCCATCTATATTAATAAAAGGAAGTGTCTGTCCTCCGTCTGTCTGTCTTCCGTCTGTCTGTCCGCGATGCCCAGCGAAATCTACTGAACGCAGAGATCTGAAATTTTATACATAGGCGGACTAAAGGGTCGGAATGTGCACCTCGAAGCCGGAATTTTAATTTTCGCTTTAGTTCGTGAGTTATGAGTGAAAAACGGGCAGAAAACGTGTATTTTTTGCGATTTCGAAGCATGAGTTTTCAGTAATACAAATCAATTACACTAGGCTTTGGCTATTTTTGTCAAACCTTCGACATAAAAGCATCGCGATCTCTTGAATGTTGTAGCTCATGCTGGTCGATTCATTTGTTTTTAATGTCAAGGCACGCAAACATAATGTGAAATTTTCAACCTACACCGGAGAGGATTATTATTATTATTATTATTATAGGGATAATCAATATTAGCCTAAATATGGTCAAACGTTGTTCGATTTGGACGAAACTCACTATACAGGGGTTTTCTGGACCAAGGAACTCGAATCTGAGGTCGCTTTTACCAGGTGACGCTATCTAATCGTGATATGTAGTCCAGATGATTTAGGTGTTAATATAATGATAAACTATTATTCTCTTAATTTTTAATTTTTGAAATAATTATCGCGGGCGAAGCCGCGGTGCTCATGCCATCTTAAAATAATAAAAGGACGTGTTTGTCTGTCTGTCCACGATGCCCAGCGAAATCTACTGAACGCAGAGATCTGAAATTTTAAACATAGATGGGCTGAAAGGTGGGCGAATGCGCATCGAAGCCGGATTTTTAATTTTAGCTTTCGTTCGCGAGTTGTGAGTGAAAAACTGGCAGAAAACGTGATTTTAGCGCTGTCGAAGCATCAGATTTCAGTAATACATTTCAATGTCAAATCAATTGCAGTTGGCTTTGGCTATTTTTGTCATACTGTGGTAATAAAAGCATCGCGATCGCTAGAATGTTGTAAGCCCACGCTGGTCGATTCATTTGTTTAGAATGTTAAGGCCCGTAGACATATTAAATTTTCAACCAACACGGAAGAGGGATAATCAATATAGGCCTAAATACTGTATGGTGAAACATTGTTTGATTTGAACGAAACTATACCAGGGTTTTCTGGGCCAAGCAACTCGAATCTGAGGTAGCTTTTACCAGGCGACGCTATCTAATCGTGGTATGTAGTCCACGTGATTTAGGTGTTAATAATTATAATGATTTAACTATTATGCTCTTAATTTTTAATTTTTGAAATAATTATCGCGGGCGAAGCCGCGGGCACATGCTAGTATTGAATAATAGAATGAATTAGGGCTAAATAAATCTTACGTAGAACATGAGCTGGTAAACATGAACGGAGAATAACGAATTTATAAATGACTTGACGTAGCCTATTGCATAAATATTCAATGTACTTGTCCCATCATAAATGTCGATCAATTATGATGCCTAGATATTTCACTTGATTTGATTCACTTAAGGAGGGACAAGTGCAGCTATTAATACAGCAACCTGAATATAATATATTAGATAATATAATTGTTTATTCCAGTCTTTTTTCAAACATTTTGATGTAATTATTATCTCACATCAGAGGCCTTCATAATATTGTTTCAGTGGCTTGTGTGACATGCATAATACATCCGGGCTTGACATTCTGTAAAGGTTTCTTGCTGGGTGGGGGAGAGTTGGAACACCCACAGAAGCCAAGCTGGTATCTGGCTGATGATTGTAAGGAATGTGTTAGTAGATCCCCACGTGTGTGGGATTGTCACTGCACTTCATGGATGACAGACAAATTGGAAGAATTAGATAATTGCCGTTGTCAGTATTCATTCATCTCTATACCTGATTATAGTGAAGGTAGCCTGTGGTTTCGGAAAATTCATCTCAATTTAAAACCTACTAGGCTAGTCATTACTATATTTCATGGCAATGGTGTAATGTTTCTGTGTTCAGTAATAATTAGGAAGCTGCTTTATTACAGTTTTTTCATGAGAACGACAGTTTCAAAGTAAACGTTAATAGAATACCTGGGTGGAAAAAGTTGCAGGCGACAAATTGTAAATCTTACAGAAAGAGGATAAAACACCTGATAGGCCTACATGTATTTTTCAAGGATTTGGCATCATTCATGAATAAAACATCTCTACTTTAGAATAAAGAATACATTTTCAGTTGCTACACTTTAGGTTTTTAGCATATTATGGAAAACCTGTTTATTTTTTAACGGAAAAACTTTGTAAAATACATACTATTACAAGTTCTGAATATTGAAAAAAAAATGCTAAAATAAATGCACTCTGTATTTAGATTTATTTTCAGGATTGTTAATAAACACAACTTAAATTCAGTTTGTTCAAAATAGTTTAGAAAGAGCATTGTGTTAAAATAATATTTAGTACTTTTTTTTAACGTTTTTCTACTTACAACGTATTTGTGAGTCTTTGGAAGGTGCAGATGTCTCCTTCTTTGTGTGCCTGTTTTCGCACTATTCTTCAATTTTTTAGTTCTTCTTTCTTCCAATTTCTAAACCGAAGCTTTTATTTCTTATTATTATTCATCTGTTTTTTAACACTAAGCGTAAACCACGTAACGTTTTTCCACAACCTTCTAGATTCAATCTCATATAATTATTCGAAGGATGTACTTCCATTTTTTCACCAGAGTTCACAAATGTATAGTACACATTGTGTGTAACTTCCTCCATTAAAATATCGCATTTCGAAAAAAATATCGTTTTCAACTTTCCCACTCGGGTATTCAAAATAATACCTTACAAATGGAATGCTGAGAGAATTGCCAAGATGGTGAGGTCTCTCATTCTAGAGGCTGGGTATTCACTTATCATAATCGATCACTGAACAGTCTGAGTGAGGTTTTCAAGGTTTTTATAACTTGCACAGTTGAATATCAAATTATAATAATTAAGATAGATGGATGTCTACTTTACGCGCCGAGTATAGAGGCCTCCATGTGGAGGTTTTATTACAGAAGATGAATTTAGTTATGCTTATTTTACCATGGTAACAGAAGGGAAGGTGGTAATCCCATAGCTCCGACAACCAGCTAGAGCAGCGTTTCTCAACCTATGGTCCGCGGACCACCGGACCACTGGTGGTCCGCGAAGATGGTGCAGATGGTCCGCAGACATAATTAAAAATATCATAAAGCAAGTGGAAAGTAAAGAAGTAACATTTTTTCACATATTTCGTTATAATGACCTATAATTAATACCGCAAATATTAAAATATAGGCCTTCTTTTAAAAGTGATATGTAAAATTAGGGGTCCGTAATTTTTTTAGACATTTTAGAGGTCCTCGGGTTCAAAAAGGTTGAGAAACGCTGAGCTAGAGGAAACTAAAGTGTTGCTTCGATCTGAAAGGTGGAGAATTTGAACCAGAGACTTTAACAGTTTAGGCTTAGATTTCTTAGATCTGCCGTAAATCTTCGCTGGGGACCCTCGGTACATGGTCCCTCCTGGAGGACTTCATGCCCAGTATTTTTACATGCTGAAATAGCCATCAACCTCGGCAAGGTTTGAACCCGCGACCTTCGGATCGAGCACGCAACCTCTACATCACCGAGGTCGACAGATTGTTATTTACTGAATATTAGGCTACCTTTAATTTATAATAAACAAGTTGAACGGAAGCAAATAGTGAAAGTAACATTTCCCCCGCCCCCTAATGATAGCCGTTCACTGATCTCACAGAAATATTGTATTGCTTACGGTATTATTCGAATTCATGCTTTAATGCCTCTTGAGAACTTCTTTTCGTGAGTACACCGTAAATTGCTGGATCTCAAAAATGTATGGTGAATGGTGGGTGTTCGAAAGAGCGTGCAATTTTTGTTACTTCATTATCAATACGATTTCCATTATTGTATGAAGAAAGGAATGTTAAACCGCGGGGTTCTTTTGAGACTTGGTGCATTGTAGTTTGATAAGATCTACCTTCGTCACAAGCCTCACATCAAGTCTTATTCCACCCTACCCCGCAGCAGAGCAGGTCTTTGGGGGTCAGATTCGCACAGAGGTCGAGCTCATGGAATATAGCATCAACTTTAACATAGTAATTTTATGCTAGCACTCAATTTTTCCTGTATACCACTGCACATACAGTGCTTACATAAACACACAAAGATGTAAATGTTAGAGTACATTCACAATGAAATCATAAATTTAAAACGCAAACGTAAACATGGAACTTAAATACCATACTATACAAGGAAAACATTCACCTCGGCTGTAAAACCATAAACCCTACTTTATAACTAATAATAATAATAATAATAATAATAATAATAATAATAATAATAATAATAATAATAGTAATAATAACAACATATTATACAATTTACAATGTAAATACAAATTAAGTTAACACCCGAATGAGCATTGCTCATGTATGAATATCATTTATTCGTTTCATAATAATAGAATAATACATTAATATAACTAATTAATAAAGTATGTTAAATAAAAATCAATAAGTAAAGTAATTACTTTTAGATAACAAAACGTTGGAATCCTCTGGGTGTATTAACAATTTTAACGGTTGACATGTGATCAAGAGAAAAGAAGGACTAAAGATGCCAGAACCGTTTGAACAAATACATCTCCTTCGTGTCAGATAAACAGCAAATAGCAGCTAAGGTCGACTCTGCATGCACATCGACGCATTAATTTTCTAGATATTTTTACACAAATCGACTTTGTGATACTTAATATATTGCGATACAATAGTAGTAATTGCGTCGTTGGAGAATCCAGGAATCGAGCCGAAGAAGAGGCTTTATAAATTTCTGAAATTTTCCAATGAACTCAACGCATGCGTATTGCATATTGTTTTTCCCACGCTAGCTAATAATAAAAGTATTACGTCAAAATATGTATCCACTAACCTACTAACAAGGTGATCTACAAGTTTTAAGGGTACCAACCTTAATGCTGGTGGCGATCGATTACTTTCGTGCATGCACAACTAATCGCAACATTCTTAGCTGCTGGATTAATTAAATCGTAGTTAATTTGATGATTGCTTATATTAACATTTCAATTCAGCTCCGGAAGGGTTAAGTAATTTGTTTTCTGGATTAACATTCAAATATACCCAGAAGAAGAAGATTATTTCTTATTAGTTGTATCTTATTGTGTATTCTTTAACACTTATTGTTATTAGTTTTCTTATAAATCCTATTTTTCGATTACAACTTGCTGGGGTAACTTTATATTTAAATGCCTGTAATGTGCTGGCAGGTGAGAAATTCTCATCGAATGTAGCTGCATAAAAATAGCAATTATCTGTTTGTGGAGCTTTAAAAGCTTTTAATCTGAGAGCTATAATGGATACAATCCAATAGAGCTGGTAGCCGGTGTTGAAACGCTAGGGCGCTAAGCTATGCGGAGAACTGATTGCAAAGTCTAATCGAAATCCACTAAATGAGCTGATACAAACACCAGTCAAATCCCATGCATATTTATAAAATACTCTCCTCATCTTCCACTGCAACCATTACTACCAACCTCTTTTACGGTATTCGACGTATTGTAAGCTTATTTTGTGATGGTGATTGGTTATGGTATGACAATGATGATTTTACCCTTGTTTTGTATTCAGTCCTTTGTTTGTTGTCCTTTATCCTTAGTTTTTATATTGTAACCATTCCGTAAACGGGCTAGTTATCGCAGCGATATTTATACATTGAAAAGTCCAAATTTTCTTGATCACACGGGTGTATCTAAAGCTTTGGATAAAAGTTGAAGGTTGGCTGTAAAAAAGATCATAGCCTATGTTTGAAATGCTTTGAGTTTTAGTGACATTTTTTAGTTTAATGGAGACAGAATGCATGTATAATTTCGTTCGACCAAGAAAGATGATAGTCTATTAATTATTTTCCTCACAATATTTTACGTTAAATTACCGACTTGAAAACCAGAAAGTTCAAATCCTGAAGACTTAACAAAATGTGACTATGATCTTATTTAGTCGTTACCCTTCAGATGCGTGCCTATAGACTACTTTAACACAATGGTTAAGATAGTAAAGCTCAAACTGGGCTGCATAATATTCACGGAAGTAAAGATTAAAAAACTCACTAAACTTAACTCCTTAATAAGAACATTTTCTTGCATTTTTCCTTTACTGACTTCGTGGGTTATGAAAAAATAAGAACATTGAAAGGACTGCTCAGATCTGTTGAGTAGTTGGTTCACATTACCAGTAAAAAAAAAAATTACTTATTTCTAATATCGTGAACGTGGTAGTATTGATGATATGATGATGGGATATGAATATTGTCTTTAATCTTCTATTCGTGATTTCAAGTGAGGACATTTCCTGTAATGTAGGCCGTAAGTCCATAACGCTTCACGCATGCAAAACCTTGAGATAATTCGTTCTCGAAAAGGAAAGAAGCTTTGAGTAATTGTAGTAATTGGTAAGACGAAATTAAAGAAAGCAACCAGAAGTGGAAATGAAAAACATAATTATAGTTTACAGTTCACCCAATGCCTCAAGTGTTAGAAAGTCAACCACATGATTGCGATACATCGAGAATTGGGTTTAATGTTTCCCTTCTAGATTTTTCCCTGAGATGTCTCTACAAACTTTACATAAATTCCCCTGGCAATGAGAATTCAGACTGTAGCACAAACTAATCTTAAATTTAAGTATATACTTATCGATATTCCTGGCAATTTATATTATTCATATCTTTACAGACATCAGAGTTCAACTGAGAAAATCGTAAGAATTTTAGAGTTTATTCAGACATTATGGTCTACAGGTTTAAAATAGAATGCAATAATGTTTTAAGGATCAGCAGGCCACTGATCAGTAGTTCTGTGAACAGTAGACTTCACGTCCAAAACGAACATCTAAGATTTGCTCATCTTCAGTTAAAGTCGCCACCATCTTAAAACTGAATAAAAAATAAAAATCCTTACACATACGCCGTTTTTGTTTACTTTAAGGAAACTTCTTGCCAAAATGGAAGGAAATAGAACATCGCGTTGGTCGTGACTGAGTCAGTAACACACAAATTTAAAAACATAGGAAATACCGAACAGTAGATTTAAAACAGGTCCTTGTTTCGCTAGGTCAATTATTATTATTATTATTATTATTATTATTATTATTATAAACGCGAAAGTAGGCCTAAACATTATTATTGTCCTATTATCTTACCCTATATCTTCTTATGGTCTCTTCGTGGAAGGTTTTTTTCTTTATTAAAATTGTGTACAGAATCCAGCCATCATCTATTCGTTCTACATGGCATGCCCCACTTCCCAGAGTATTTTAGTCATTAATAAAGATCACGTTGAACAATATAGGCTAAAAGCTGGTTCTTTTCCATTGCCACTTCAGTTCTCTGTGTGCTCTTGCAGAAGTTAGACCTCTTGTACGTTAGCGTAGATGACTGCTCTATTTCAAGTAGGCTACTTCGCAGCCGAGAAGATATTGCTGAACAAAACAGCAAGTACATGTATTGTAAATAAAGCAAGCTATCCCGAACCATCGCGAAAGTATACGA
Organism: Ectobius pallidus; assembly: GCA_964059195.1. NCBI lineage: Eukaryota > Metazoa > Arthropoda > Insecta > Blattodea > Ectobiidae > Ectobius > Ectobius pallidus. Next base: position 47,376,274 of record CAXKWD010000001.1, on the reverse strand, counting down.
TACCAATTCATTGCAATTGATTTTAATGTTCACCAAGTATGTCCTCTCAACAAGAAAGTAAATGATGATGATGATGATAATGGTGATGATGGGTACGACGAAGTTAACAGTGATAGCACAAATGATATTTCGTCAGTACAGAAAACGAATAAGGAGCAATATAAAAACAGAATGCAGTTATGTACCACCTCAACAAGAAAATAAACCTCTAGGTCCGTAAGCTATAAAGTGACGTAATTAGTATCCGGAACAGGAGTGTCACCTTTGACCAAAGGTTATGGTAATGCTATGCAGTAAGCATAGACCTCCACAATGGAGACGTTTACATGTCACACCTACACGTAGTGATTCTCTGTCCTGTAGGTGGACAGTCCTACTGGAAAGGTCATACCATTCTACTTCCAGATCACATAAACTGATGTCACATGGCGGAAAAGGGCGTAACAAACGCTTCCATTAATTTCAAGTAAAGGTAATTAATGAAAGTAAGACAGGATTTATCCCTTGAAAGTCTTTCAGGTTTAGTTACTCGGAGAGTATTTCTTATCTGGGTATAAAGGTTTGACTTTTTTGTATATCTGAATCTAGTTTTTTTTTAATTTATCTAGAATATAGCGTAGTGTAGACGTCATGTGCTTGCCTCTGGCTCCGAGGATCGCGGGTTCAAACCCTACCGAGGTTGATAGATTTTTCAGGACGTAAAAGTCCGGGTCTCGAAGTCCTTTAAACTGTGGGCCCTTGTAGTAGATTTATAGAATTATAAAGAACTCCAGTTATAGCATCTGGACCGAATCCCCACGGGATTACAATAAATTTTAGTTATAAAACTGTCATTTAACTAAATAGTTTAAATATTGGCAAATGTAGGGTCCTTTTTCACTAATGTTATAGAGAGAGATTATGTTTGCGATGTGCCGAGAATGCACGGTCCTCGAGGTGGCCTGGAAGCAAGTCGTTGGGCGGTAAAGGCTCATGTACATAACCCTTGAATTCAAGCGCACGGATTTCTGGATTAGACCTACAGTTAGAATAATCGCCTACCTTTGTCTTAGAAGATGTTGAAAATGATCTCCGTCTACCGATACATATTTCTGACATCATATAAGAAAGTTTGCATTCACACGCATTAATTCTTCTTGTGAAATTGCTGCAATTTCTCTTCTTACGTTCTCTTTCAGTACTTCAGTTGTATGAGTGTTATTCCTGTACATTTTGTTTTTAAGTTCCCCCTAAAATAAAAATAACTTACACTTAAAAAAAAGGTCTTATAACACTGTGTTTCACGAATTGTAACGTTTGTAAGCCACAGCCGGCTTTCACAATGCGATTTGACCCGGGAAACTTATCGCTTATCTGCACACGTTTGCGCCGTGATAGGTGGCGAGCTCCAGCGGCAAATTGCGAAAAGAATGTATCTGTACTTTCGTCAGAATCTTTTGAGACAGTGGAATGGGTGGATATTTTCCGCTCTAGAACCGGCCTTAAAGTAAGCATGTAAATCTGTCTCAATCTTATGTAGATAGGAGTAATGTGCTAGAGTGAGATAGACATAACTTGTTTACTTTAGGGCCGGTTCTAGGGCGGACAATATCTGCCCATTCCAAGAAAGAATCTGACCAAAGTAATAAAACGGTTATGCAGGCTTTTCAGTCTAAGTGGGCCTTCCTCAGTGCTTGTCAATTGGTTCGATCTCAGACTACATGCATACTATAACGAACACTGAATGTATACGTTTATAAAATATATCTTTACCTCATAGACATGTGGATAAGATAGGAACTTAAAAAAAAAATGATACTTCATTATCAAGTTATCTGACTAATGTTGAAAGCTCCGCTCCTGTAAGAGATGACGCAGCAAATAAGCAACTGCTGATGGGTTGCGATTTCTACCACGGAAAGTAATTGGACGAGGATTAAGGTGTGGCCCACTATATTCCATTTCGTAGTCACGGGTGAAGAATTACTTCTTTGGAGATGGTCTGCAGTGGCGTACCTCACTTGCTTCTTCCGACTCAGTGGTCGGCATACCGTGATCCGCATCAAAAACGCACAAGGTCGATCTCTCGCAAATTTTAGATGTTTTAAAAGCGCATAAAACGGATACTAGACAGACTCTACAAACTTTAGTAACTGTTATCGTTTCCTTTCTTTCTTGTGGTTACTTATTTATGATATTGCAAGCACATCTAAAGAAGCAGTCTGTTCATAAAATACTGTATATTAACGATAAACTTAAATCCAGATTCCTATAGCTGTCATGACAAAACGTCAAAATAGACTTATTTGAAAATTTGAGATTCCATTTAAAAAAATCCTTTTAGGCAGACCTATAGGCTGAGGTAGATTTTGAAGTACTTTTGGTTTAATTTAATTACGCTGAGCAACACTCTTCTTCTTTAGCCTTGGCATGACAAACCCGCAATAATAACTGAATTCGGTAAAGAGGAAAAGCCTACAATCATTTGTTTTTACAACAAGAAAAGGATATATTCTAGGGAGGCCGTGCGCAAGATCAGCAATGAATAAAATTAGCGAAGTCGCTAAACAAGACAAAATTAATTATATTATAATAATTCTTATAGAGAGCCATGACTGTGATAACTCTATCAAACTCAAGGTATCATCATAACTGAACAGTAGTCCCAATGTTCTTTGAGGACAACACTTTTTTTTTCACTGAGCCGTAACTTTCATATTAAACTCCTTTTTCCTGAGAATTATTTTATCACAGCAATATCAAAGTGTACAAAGTGTACAATGCACCATATGAAATATAAATAAATCTGAAGTCTTTTTATACAAAGAGAGTTATTTATTATGTTTTAAATTGATATTATATTTAATTATTTATTTTTTATTTTGCCATGCATTGTTGTTCTAAAGGTGTGTAACTATTATTTTTAATATTTCAAACTCTATTACATTGGTAATGTTATCCTTAGTCGGTCCTCACACATTCCTTTCGGCCTTCAGGCTGAGGTATAATTTTAGGTGTTATTGTTTTTCAAATAACTTATTCAAATCTCGCCTTATATGAGAGCTACCGAGGAAACTAGTTACTGATTTGTAGAGTACTCATCAAGAGCTTTTCAACGATACCCCACAAGACGTGGTTTCAAAAAATTCGAATTTCCATCCCCCGAATTTCCAACGGTTTTGACAATTCAAAATGACATATCTGTAAAGTATGACAAATTTATAGATTTAAAAATAGAGAAAATTGCCTATCAAAATTACGTAATTGTCAAGTTGTAGTCCCTGCCAGGTTTATGAAATAGGGCCCTGGTGGCGGTGTGAGCACCTGAATTTTCCATCGTGTGTAAAATGAAGGTTTGCATAATTGACATCAGGCATCACAGAATAATATAATCAACTACAGATATCACGCAAGCCACCAGAACGAAATGGCAATGAGTAGACCAACCTGAGATAGTGCAAGACGATAGGTGGATATAAGGCTATAGGCAAGCGACTTTTCGCCAGACCTACTTGCAGATAGGCATACTTTTTGCACAAACTTTCTCGCATATACGTGTTAAAGGCTAGTACAGAAAAAAGTAAATTACAGAGACAATTAAATTTTATTTATTGCATTTTCATAAAACTAACAAGTAGACTATCTAGAACGGAAGGCATCAGGGTCGATCTTTATGTTCAAAGCTTTTATCGTGAAATAATAGTAGTAGTAATAATAATAATAATAATAATAATAATAATAATAATAATAATAATAATAAAACAACAACAACTTGGGGTTTGCATTGTTTCCACAATCTCAAAGGCCAAAATTCAGGATACATTGAGATATAGCCGAACAATAGAAGCAAATGCTGCACGAATGAGTTTTTACAAGAGTTCACTGGTAAATTTCGGTGGCCACGAAATTTTATTTGAACCCAGGACCTCTTCCCTATTACCCTATACCACCTCGCTCTAATTGATTGACGACTGCGGTAAACTGACTACATTTCACAACAATATCTAGATTATAGTATTCTTGTTACTATGGGCAACAAAAGAATATTCATATTTTAATCAAAACGTATGTTCTGAAATTAGCATTTAAGTCATGTTATTTCGTTGTTATCTTGATGCCTATTAATTTTATAAAGAAATGTGTTTAACAAAAAATGTTCTCTTTAATTTTCTCTACAACTTGACTGTACTAAGTTTCCATGTGTCGCCCAATGTAATGGAAATAGCCTAGATAAATTGAATATGGATACGAGTAAAGTATCCTCTAAGTCATTTTTGCAACAAAACAAACAAACAAACAAACAAAAAAGGATATAGCCATTTTGTTAGTCATAGACAAGAGTTTTTAATTTTAAATTTTCATTAAAATCGTTGGAGCCAATTTTTCAAAAAATTTTCAAGAAAAGTCCCCTTATCACTTATAAAGCTCAATTTCTGGGCGGTTCGATAAAATTCCGAAGAAGTCCTTCATTCAAAAAATTAAGTAAATACAATGAACCGTTTACCCACTGCATAGACAGACGGACAGACGTCATTCCAAAAACACTTTTTTCAGTTTCTAGGCATCGTGAAACATGCTTTCCCGGTGTTATCTCGATTTCGATTTTTTTTTAGAGGCACATGTATGATACTCCCTCACTCAAATTATTAAGTAAAGTACAGTTAAAGTGATCAATGTACAGGCTGTAGAGGTCCATAGGGTTGAAGCTCCCAGATATTTATACATTCGGCAGTGAAGGTGGAAATCTTATCAGCCTTACGAAATGACGCCTTTACCCCCAAGACTGCTCCTAGTATTACTTATTTTACAGGCCATAGTGCCACCATCAGAATATGGCCAACAGAAAAAAAGAAGACAATTATGACTGCTGCCATCCTCATCGGCACAATACCAAACCGTAAATACTATAGACGAGCATACTGTATGTCGATCCTGAAGTTCATTACTGTCAGATATACGTTCATAATAAGTGCTCATGTGATTGTCTCGTCATGGAACATAAAAGAATACATTATATTTATGATAGGATATAAAATATTAAACAAACTTATAAATTAGTTAATTGTAGGTACAGGATACGGAATAGGAAGAAATTCCAATCAACTACAGAAGAGTTATCGTTTTATTTTTCACTTATTATCAAGGTTACTGAGTGGGATTATTTTATGAGACACCATTACTCTGCTAACAAGGTGGATGTTTATTGATATCTGATTCATAGCACTTCTATCTGACCATGTACGGTGTAAATTCTTTAAAAACTTGATTGATTGGCCGTTAGAAAATCTCTACAAATATGGCGTAATTAATTCCTGTCCGAAGAACACAGACATTATTCCAAAACATGAAACTCTTTTTATGTGCTTGGTTCCATAATATTCAATTGAAGTTTTACAAGACATACTAGGGAGAAAATTAGAAAAATGAATGCTGCAATTCTTGAAGACTAACATTATCAATCTTCAAGGTACACTAAATTCGTAGATCATAATTTCGCCATCCCTGTAGAATTCCGCATACATAAGTCGCCGTTCTTCTCTCCGTACAATAATTTTTCTTCCTGACACTGGTGAAACGCGAGTGAGGGGAAGGCCGTTCAGAGATGGGAGTTGAATTCAGAGAGACAATGTCAGTCCTGAAATTCATAGCCGTGTACCTTAGTCAGCGAGATGTGACTCCAATGGAAATTGGCATACGAATGAAACATCGCTCTTTCAAATTACAATATTATCATAACAGCCTATACTCGTCCCGGCAACTGTCTGAGCATCTATATGAGCAGAGCTAGATAGAAAGAATGTTACCATGGAAGAGAGTGACAAGTGCTTCCCTAGCATAAGATTATTTAACTTTTTTACTGCGAGTTTCATGACTCTCGCCCTCCTGAGGTACGTCAAACGAGCGCAATAGTGAGAAATCTCCTATCAACTTCGCTAAATTAATTTGACCATGAATTGAAATATTTCTGAAAGATTTCCTCTCCTTGTTCCTGGGATTTGAACCCAGGGCCTTTGGCTATCCTGGGTTCAAATCTCAGTGTCGGAGGAATTTTTCTCTTATAATATTCTCTTCTTGTAATCTGACTCATTTTGTTGTTTCGCGTACTGTAGTGTCAGAAATGCCATAATTTACATTTGACGCATTTCTTTTCGGCAATATGGGAGGTAAATAATTAGGACTATTTTGTTTTAATATTCCTAAATTAGAACTTTATTTAGCACAAAAAGGAAAGATAAAGCTACATTTCAAGCCTGTCATTTTGAATGCAGTGTTTAGTGGGTTCAGTTTAACAGATAACCTTTCGAGTGACACTAATGACATCTAAAACGGAATAATAAATATTCTGAAATGACATGTAGATATTTCAGATCGTCATATTATCATTAATAGCGAACAGTCTCTGAGTTTGCATTGTAGTATTTTATCGATATCCAATCATACTCGTGTATTTTATGCAGAAATGAAGAAAGAGATTGGCATTCCAAACCATATTGCAGATCTGATATTAAAACAGGGGAAAGGAAGTGTAGCTATAATACAGAACGTTTCAAAACACTGTTCACTACTATCCTAGCGCTCTGCAGGGACCAACAAATCTTGTTATTATTGAAACTCCTTTTTTTTACCTAAGTTAGGCGTGTGTTCATGCATACTGAGAGCATCCCTAGGCACTTAAGAATAGGTAAAAAGTATTCTGTAAGTTTTTTTAATTCACAATAATCACATTATACGAGTATAAATATATTTATTCGCCTAGGCCTAGGCCCATTGTGTATTTGAATGTCGGCCTGGATGGAACAGTCAGTAAGGCACTAGCTTTCTGTTCTCCACTTCTCATTGTTGATCTCGGGCTGGTTTGTGGAGAGTATGTGTGCCTAAATGAGACAGTCCCGTGTCTGTAAATTTAAAGGTATATAAAAGAACTCGTAAGGGGCAATATTTCTGCACACCAGCCATAGTTACTTGTCAAGTAGCAGTGCACAGCCGGTAATGAATTGACCTTAACAGAGAATCAAATGTTTTTATCCCCCATCCCGCATGTTACTTGTGAAGTGGAAAAGAAGGCATTATGGTCTTTACTTCGCCAGTATAAGTAAATAATAATAACAATAATAATAATAATAAATGTAAATGATCACTGGGTTGAGTAATTTTTAGATATTTATAGCAAGTTAACTGCAACTAGGCAGGTGAGTTGAGCAGCAGACCGCGTGTTTAAAAGTATGTATTGCTTGAAAGGAATGGACAGCCAGGAACAAAACAAATTCAATACAAAATTCAAAGTTCAGTAAACATTTTTCGACCTGAAACTGCTCAGAAAAATGGCCAGTTTTCTGGACGAGAGTAAACTACTGTAGCCTAATATAATCATAATCACTGTATATCGTTCACCCACTGGTGACATAGATCTAGCCTATTCATGGTTAAGTTTGAGTTACTTACTGCATTTTACTAAAATCAATAGAAAAAAATTGTTAGTGGGGGATTTTAATATACATATGGCTAGTTTGAGCACCATGGTTTAACCCGACATTGAAATCATGAAAAAAGTTAATGGCCTTGAATAGAGTTCTCGAAATTACAAAATCAAATGCGTGCTAGATTTGTACCAACATTGCAGAAGCTTGAATATAACAAAAATTATATCTATAAAGCAGAAAATAAATGCAAAGCAGCTTGACGCTTATAGTGATAGACATAAAAATACTGATCTGATATTGCCTGAAGTGTTTAAAGGTCATAATAATAATAATAATAATAATAATAATAATAATAATAATAATAATAATAATAATAATAATAATAATAATAATACTAAAATAGTAGAACAAAATTGTTATACGGTCAACCAGATTTCAAATGTTCTAGATACATCAACTGAGGAATATTTAAATACTTATGAGTTAAACCATAATATTAATTTTATGTTGCGTGAAGTATTAAAAATAAAGTTATCAATGTTGTAAACAAAATGAAAATATCTAACATCGTTAATATATATGGTTTAAATAATACAATAATTAACTGGTCATAAAATATAAGATACACATCAGTCCCAGTCAAAAGGTATCTCAACTTATTCCTAAAAGCTGGTGTTTTTCGTAGTAAACTGAAAGTAACGAAAGCAGTACCTGTGCATAAGAAGGGTGATGTAAATAATGTAGAAAATTATAGGCCTATCGTCCCTATAGTAGGGAAATCTATGAAAGTATTGCACTTATACAATTAAGATAATATTTTGTTAGAAAGAGTATTCTTACATTGCTCCAGTTTGGTTTTACACCAGGAAGAAACACTCATGATGCAATTGATGACCCCTTAAATGTAGTTTATAGGGCTTTTTAGAACAAGGAGTGTGTTCTAGCCAAGGAGTGTGTTCTAGCTTTGCTGTTTGATTTGAGTAAGGCATCTGACAGCATACTACATGCATTACTGCTTAAGAAATTGGATTACTATGGTATAAAATGAATAAATGTAGTTTCTTATCATTTCTCACTAGACGCAATTATGTGTTTCAAGTAAATGGACCAAGAAGTATGGAAGCAATCATTAAATATGGAGTCCCTCAAGGGTCCTTATTGGGAACTTTTTAATTTTCTATTATGGTGAATGATCTGCCTTGTAATGTAACTGCAAAGACGATATTATATGCGGATGATTAACATTTGCTTTGACCCATGACCCAATGGTAACATTGGTACCCTTAATTATAATTATGTGTCTTCATGTTATCAAAGATATTAATAAAATCAGCTAAACTGATGTAACAAAGTGCCAGTATGTTTTTGTTTAATCAGTTATGATTGCAATTATTATGATATGCAGAATACCCCCCCCCCAAAAAGGCAAATTGGCCGGTTTCGGGATTTGAACCATGGAATTCCAGAATGTGAGGCCAAGACGTTACCATCTCGGCCACCTGGGTCAGTTTAACGGTCTAGTTGGATAAGCGCATGTAAAGCAATAGTGCTATTTGTCATAGCTAACTGTATTTTAATTTCCAAAGCCTTATAAGATCACAGTAAAACAATAGGCTATGTTGTCATGATAACTGATTTGCATTTCATAAATTCTTTCGAGTACGTATATTATTATAAAATAGGCACTAAATTGTGCATTACTCCGAAGCAGGTCAACCGATTTTATCCAATATCAATAGACGTCTTCCCATGGACATTATAAAAGCGGATACGAAGTTTCATAAAACTCCCATAAAGCATATTTGAGTTATTGCGCCATTAAAATAGACACTAAATTGGGTTTTACTCCGGTACCGGTCAACAGATTAGGTTCAAATTCAGTAGGATACTTCTCATGGACGTCATAAATGCGTATACCAAGATTCATGGAAATCCGATACAGCGTATTTGAGTTATGGCGCCTTTCTAATATAATCTCTTAAAATAGGCACTAAATTGGGCATTACTCCGATACCAGTGAACCGATTTGGTTCAATATCAATAGGGTTCTTCCCATGGACATTCAAAATGTGTTTTCCAAGTTTCATGAAAATCCGAAAAAGCGTATTTGAGTTATGGAGCGTACAGACAAACGGACAGACGGACGGACAGACGTACAGACATTTTTTCGTCCCCACACACAGTCTCATAAAGTACCATACTGGCACTTAATAACTGGTTTGCAAGTAATGTCTTTTTAGTGAATACAGACAAAACTGAGAGAATAACTTTTACACTCAAACAGATTCTTGTAGGTATAATAACTGCATATGTTAATTTAATACGTACGGTATGCACTTGGATCCAGAATTGACTTGGCACTCTCACATAGGACATGTCTGTAAAAAGACTATCAAGATTATTATACCTCAATTCCGGTACATTATTCTGGAACAGATGTACCATGCGTTGTTTGAAAATGTTTTAAGATACTGATTGTTATTGTATGGTAATAGCACGAAACTGAATGAAATTTTACTTCTGCAGAAAGAGTTTTATGCATTATATGCAATGTAACTTCGAGGACACCAGTAAACCGCTATTCAAATTGCAAGGGCTTTTAACTGTGTATAATCGTTATATTCTGTAGCTTTTATCTTATGTAAAGAAAAATATTAATGAATTGGTCTCAATTAATGAGATACAGGTACCGTACATAATACTATTATAGAAATATTGGTTATCTCCTAAGGCCTTATACAAGAATAAGCAAGGTATACAGTTAAGTCATGTTATCACCAAATGTTAGATTTTATAATAATTTCTAACTAAATCCATAACCTAATGATCGTAGTTTTTAGTCACAGATGAAAACTTGCCTATGTGACAACTCTTTTTATAATTTCACTGAATTGTTAGATTGTGATGTTATTGTATGACATATCTACTTAACACTTTTTGACATAGCCTGTTGTACATTGTATTTAACGGTAAATAAATTATTGTTATCAAAATATTGTTATTTGAAGACATGATGGCTTATTCGAACGCCAAGCTTCAAGGGATTCACACATCTCGCAAGGTCCTTCTAGACCAGGCACCGCGAGCTGAACTTGTAGGAGAAACGAGACTTCAGCCTCTTTCCACCTCTTGTCCATGTAAACAACGTTACGTCAATGCTCTGCAGTACTAGACACATGCAATAGGTTTCAATTCCGCATCAGTGGCGTTGCAGTGGCATCTGCGAGCACGAGGTGCACACTTTGGAAAGCTATATACTATAAGCTATAACGATCAAACGTATTAAAACTTCGTGAATGAATTAACAAAAACTAAATCATTACGTGATCTTATAAATTGAATGTCACTGCCACGGGCTCTAGTAGGGCCTATAAGTGGTAGTAGTCTACTTACTAAGTTAAACGGTCTTTTACTAACGTTCTCCCGCATTGTGAATGGTTTCATTTTTTTCGCAATATATTTAGAAATGCGGTAGCTGACACAAACCAATTGTTTTGCTGTGATATTGTTTGAATTTGTCTATTTTGCCTTTTTAGACTTTCTAACAATATTTCCTGTCGTCTTCTACAATAGATAATATCCAATTTTGCCATAAGAAATGCTAATGTTAATACAAAATCACATTAAGTTGATCGTTACAATTATTAGTAAGCAATTATTTGTCGCAGCTAAACATTAATGACAAATTAATTTCGTAATTTATTAGTTTTTAAGTAAACAATAGTTCATACTAGTTGGCATGCTTCGTATTGAAGTTTCATCTGATGTTGAAATGTAGCCTACAACAACGCGAATTGGTACACAAAATATCAAACAAAACGAGATTTCATTTTTGTTTTGTTGTAGGCCTATCTACTAATTCCCAGTCCTGACGGAAAGAATAGTTTTTCTTTTGCTGTGCCATATTCCTTATTGTTAGCAGTTAGCAAAAGATAACGTACACCACAGACTGCTTCCACGCTCCGTATGTTACGTAAGAGGTGCGCTATATCATGAAGGGTCGTGGAAGGGGTAATGCAAGGGGAATGATTTAGGTACTCAATGAGTACCAGCTCGCCGACCCTGTTCTAGACTGGCTGGCGGGAGGGAATGATAGCATGTCGTTCTGAATTCACCCATCATCCCTCCACCTCTGAAAGGATTTCCTCACACTCGCAGTGTCAATGTGCACAGTAATAATTCTTAATTAACTGAGGTGACCGGTATAGGTTACTTGATATGTCTATTTGGTAAGATTCATGCGCACACTAATACACTCTATCACTCATCAAGTATGTATTTACTTTTAGGCCTAATATTTATTATAGTAACTGTAAGACTTAAATCATATATCATAAACAATATAATTATTAATAGGCCTACAGCTCTTCTTTGAAATGGAATATTGTACGATTATACAAACACGTGTTCTTGTTACTATTAATATATTAATATTTTTACGGCTACTGACATAAATTCGTCACCTCTAAAAAATTATATAAAACAGACTTATAAAATTATTAGAGTATTGTTTTAAGTAACATGTGAAGATTTTTATCTGCTTGTTAATATTGTCATTTTTAGAGATCAGCCCACTGATGATTTTACATGATTGTTTATATCAAACTATAAATGCAGCTATTAAATTATTATAAGATTATAAATTGGGTTACAATGCAATAAGTGATGTTATTTCCTATTATTTAATGTATTGGTGTAATCTATTAATGAAAACCCCTAAGAAGAATGTATACTCTGGTTATTCATTGCATGGCCAAGCGGCTTCCTTTCGTTAGGAGGAAAAGTTTGGCGACAGCTCAACCCATGTTCTTTAATTTTACCGCACCAATCAGCTAGTTACCCCAGCCGATCAAAATCTAAGAATGTCCTGCCACAGATATGACAGCTACTCGTCAACTCCACGTGGAGTGGAACGCGAGGTTGCAAGATCTAGTTACAGTAAACGATAACACGTGTGAATTGATTAAAGTGAGGGAAGAACTGGGGCAGTGATAATAATGAGAGAATATTGCAACGTTGCTTTTGTTTTGGAAAGCGGAAACCAAGCCCGATATAGTCAGATCAATTAACAGAAACAAACACCGACTTAATGGTTTATCTCTTTGAAGCCTCCTGGCCATCCAATGAATAACTGGACTATATATAACAACTACGTTTCTGATAATATAAATACTTTTGAATTCTATCTGCATATAATAAATTCAGAAGTGCTCCCTACAATATAATGAATTATTAATTAATACTTTTACTTATTTATTTATTTTACTTAAATTATCTACCCAACTCGTATTATTTGAACGTTACAAATTATTGTTCCCTTTATAGTATGTACGAAGTGTCTCTCAACAACGTTGATATTTTTTCGTCCTCCACTCAAAAATTTAATTGATCAATTTACCACCGAATATATATAAACTAATTATTTAATCTTAGTTCTATTGTGATATACATTAATTATTTATTGTTTAATTATTAATTATGTATTAATTATATTTTATTTAATATAATCCATCCTTAAGACGAATAGTTCCCTGGCCTTGTAAATGTCAGATTCATCTCATTGCATATCTTTCCCGACATCTCTGTCACCTAACGGAAAGCAATCCTTTAATATCATGCAGATATAGTAAGTCGTCACATTTTGCAGTATATTCACCTATGTCTTGTAATAGGCCTAGTCCCACAACAACAAATAAATCAAGATTGTGACATGAACAGATGAGTGTAAACTATTACATATCTTTAACCAAAAACGTTCAAAACGTAATATTTATACATTTTAACTTTTATACCCTACCATTACGTAATGTAGCCTAATTGTTTGTTTAGGCTATACGTGATTAATAATTCCATAATTTTCAGTATCTTCTGGACCTGTTCATTAAAGCACGGCTTCTCAAAGAAAATTAGTTTTACGTCAGACAACTCATTAGCAGATAGTGATCAGAAGATGCTTCATATATGTCAGCGGGTGTGTGGAAAATACATAGGAAATATAAACATAATGTTGAGATAATAATTCCGACCATATAAGGAAGAAGATGCTCGCAGCCGAAGCTTGACCTCTGATATCGACAAAGCCATAACACTCGCTATTCAGTGAAAGCTTGATTCTGTTCTCCATAACCACCTGCTTTACACACACTACATGTCGTTGGATGCAAACTGTTAAAAATAAGGAGAAAAGAGAGATGAGATCTCTCCGAAGAATTCTATCGTTTAATGTTTAATCATTACCAGTTCTGATAAGTAGGCAAGCATATTTGTTTAATTTGTTGCCACCCACAAAATTTTAATTCTTTTCATATTTACAATTCCCCGGAATCAACAAAGCTACAGCTGCCCTCGTTTTCGTTAGAACGTCTTCAAGAATATGCTCCATGCTGTGAATGTCTGATTCCATAATTGCCGTATTTGTAGTAAAATAATTTTCCTTGGTAACGTTCCCTCTTTAGTCGTTACATCAAGTCTTCCTGATGTTATAGCATGAAATAGATAGCCTGCTAGTACAAATTCATGAATTGTTTATCATTATTTTATTCTATAATTTCATAAATTTAGAAGGCCTATAAAGCCATTAACGGCCTTGGGTGTTGGCATGCTGGCCACATGCCCCCAATCCTGCCATCTGCCTATGGTAGATGACCCAGCGATCGGCTGGTAGACCTTGTCCCTTCAGGGATGTAGCGCCACAGAGTTTAGTTTTCTTAGAAGGCCTGTATAACTCTTCTTGATTATGATAGTCATGAAAATTAAATATTGACTCACATCATAATTCTCAAATTCATACACTATTTTTTATGTAAGAAACGAAAAAATGGATTCAATAGTAGTTTTGAGAAAAGGACATTCTTTGTTACTTGAAGCAAAATCTGTATTTGTGCCTTATACCTTAAACTAGGTCATATGTCAATGTAGGCCATGGTTGGTTCCAGTGTCAGTCTTATCTTTATCTCTAGCGCCTAGCGGTATTTAAAAGCTATTCATCATGTTGGGATTCGGTGGGATGAGGTGTGACGCATGGAAGTCCTCAATTCTAAATCCTTACTTATCAGACAATATTTATTATTTATTTATTTACTTATTTACTTCCCTCCGTATTGCTAAGGTCTTAATTTTTCTCTTCCAATAACCACAGGGGGACACATATAAACATAATCAATATTAAATATAATTTTAAGAAAATATAAGGTTTAATCTTAACGTGATAGTTACTAGCCTGGTAGGAAGTAGAAAGAATGAAAACTTGGGACAAAAAATAACTGAAAATATGCAAAAGGATAAATATTTTTAAAGTATAAAACAGTATAGTATATGAAATTAATAATTAACTGTTGTAGGTCAAATTGCCAGATTTTGAACATTCTGAGTGTTCAGCATATTATTAGTAATATATATGTATTGTAAATGGACTGTATTATATGGACGTGGATTATATATTCAAGTTTTTAGATGTTAAAAAAGTTTATGAATATGTATAAAATTGTTTTAATAACTAAAAATGTTACATTTATTAAATAAATTGTGTTTACATAATAATTTTAAAGTGTAATCGAAACTCTTCAATGTATCAGCTAACAGTTGTATACTAAACTTGTATAATCACTCACCTAAGGAAGTGTGAGTTCCATGGTCTTG
This sequence comes from Ectobius pallidus, assembly GCA_964059195.1. Lineage (NCBI taxonomy): Eukaryota > Metazoa > Arthropoda > Insecta > Blattodea > Ectobiidae > Ectobius > Ectobius pallidus. Next base: position 47,361,236 of record CAXKWD010000001.1, on the reverse strand, counting down.
TCGGATTTGGCTTTGAAGTAGGGATTCCAGAATCACCGTCGCACATTAATGGAGACTGTGATTTGAAATTCAGAACAGCATCGTTAAACAGAGTGGGGAGGTATGTAAACAGCGTTTATGGCTAGGGTGGGCAGTAAAGTAATTTTCAAGTAACCAGCTTACATGTTATGATTCCAGGATTATATGGCCTTCTCTAATGATGAGATCTTGTCCAGTGTTTTATCAGAAATTTTCGCATTCTCTGAGCTTTTCAGTGGTTCTTATCATGTCCACACCCGTATAAAAATTCGGACAATAAAGGTTGTTTGAAAAACGGTAAGCTACATATTGATTTCTGAAACCTCTTTTATTGTTCTGTTAGTATAGGTACGTTACAAAGGGACGGGATTTTTAGTCTTTTGTAGCATAGAATATACCATTATAACAGCGTGTTTACATTCATCTTTTGTCTTCGTTTCTGTCCAAGGTTCAATTCCGGGATAGATCTTTACACTTCAATTGTCCATAGACCATGCAAGGTATGATTTAGCTAGAAACTGACTTGAAGGAATCTAAAATTCCGGCCCTCCTAAAAGTGATGAATTTATTCTTTTCTAGTGATTGTACTTAACAGGTTGATAATATTCTTCACATAAATATTAATTCTTATTTGTTTTCCCATTGGGAAGTTTCTGTGTTTATGAGATGGTAAGATTAATCCTTTCAAAGCTGAATGTATATATTAATATAAGCAATCATGAAGTGGCTCTACGTTTGAAATTGATGAGGAAAATTTCAGTAAAATAGCTGGTCTCTCAAAATGACAATCGTAATACGTGCATGACAGTTTTTACAACTCTCATAAACTAATACACTGTTATCTTATATATCTGCTTATATATATATATATATATATCTGCAGATTTTTGAATTTACGAATTTATACATTAGTAGCAGTGAAACGGTTAATGTATTAATATTTTATATATTTCATTCATTAGATTTTCCGTTATTGATGGTTCTATTTATGTTACAGCACAATTACTAAAATCCTCTTAGCCTTCTAAGCATCAAACGTGAACTGTGAATCACAAGATAAGACAGGATACAGAAATCTGATATTCTGCTGAGAAACGCTGTATAGAATTTATTCTTGTTTGACACTTGAAGGCTAAATGCGGAACTTAATACAGAGAGAGATGTAGTGAAATAGGTTGTGTTCTAAAATTACAACCTCAAATCTTTTATTTACAAGGTGAAGAAATCGGATAGGTTTGCTGACATCCTTGTCTGCAAACAAGACAGAATGCAACAATGTTCCTACAATGTAACTGTCTGCTAAAGGTTATTTTCACTTCGAAATTTGACACTTTAGCCTCGATAGCTATTCTGATGAAATTTCTTGCAAGCCTGTATTCCACTTTTTTTTTTAATGGCAGATATATTTGGCAGTGATGAGTGCTACCTTCCGTATGGTTGAATTAATTTTAAATATAAAACTATTTCTGATTTTCATATGTTTCTATTCCTAATTGAGGACCGTTTTGACAAACCTCAACATCTCCATTTTTTGCCAAATTCGCTTCTTAATGGTTTTAGGTGATATGAAATGAGATCTTTAAGATGGTGAAAAAAGAACATAAGAGAATTCAACATAACCAATTCATTTTGAAGCCTCAATATTCAATGTTTCCATCTTCAAAACGGTCCTCAATTGTTTTCTAAGAGGAATATTAATAATTTTATTAATCTACATAACCAGGTTAGCTTCTAATTAAATAGTCTATTAACAATTTGAACTAAGATATTTTTCATGGCTATATTATGTTTTAAATGTTAATAGTATAAAGAGAAAATAGCAATAGCCAACACCGTTCTTTAATGAAACGGAAGCAACTTTTCGGTATCTGAAGAGTGAAATAAAGTGACAAGTAAAGTATTTTAAATGACAGATAGTATGAAGTGACTGAGGAAATAAATGTTGCCCTATCGATAAAAATGTAAATATATTTACAAGTGGATTAAACATATTTTTCATATAATAACGTTATTCTGTTAGTAAATGTAGTCCTGAAAATATTGTATTAGCTTAGAACTTATTACTGAACTATGCAATGTGTCATTTCCTCTGTATTATCCGCATTTCAACTCCCCTGCTGGCTTTGTACTTGTTTTAAATAGTAGGCCTATCATACCCAGTTGTCACGTTTAACCGAGACTTTTTCCTGCCCTTATTTATGATGGAATACACTTACGTGACCACAGAAAACAGCAAAATGAGTTTCCTTGACAACTTATATGTGACACCCTGTTACGTTGAAATTTCACTCCTTCAAGTTAGTAAATAAATTTTAAAAATTCATATGAAACTTAAAGTAAACCTTATTGCAGGTATGCATTTCCTATTCTTATATAAATTGTCTACGCCCATAAGATTGTTGTGCTAGATATGTCTATAGACAATTTTCACTCCTTAAGTCGTTTCTTGGAAATATTTTCATATCGTAAAGAGCTATTATATAATTAAGTGAATTTTATCATTAATAGTTATATTATACAAATTATCGTGTATGATATTTAGGCCTATAGTATTATAAAATATGTCAATAAAGGAAGACATTTGCTTCATAAGCAATTTGAAAATTATAATTACTTTAATTTTCATAGTTAGCGATAACATGCATTTCGGCCTAACAGTTCGCCTGCTATTTTATAGACATATTGCATAGCCATACCTGACTATGTCGAGTACTTGCCAGTACGTGTCTATGTTAATCCTTTCGTAAAAATTCCATACTTCGATCCCTTCTATCTTTACAGTAGTTAGCAATGACTAGCAAGCTCAGATGGTACCCGGTGCGGAAAATTTTGTGTCACCCCCGATTGAAATTTAAAAAAGGCTTAGAGCAGTGGTCTTCAACCCAGGGGCCGCATGCGGCCCGTGGTTTAATTTATGACGGCCCGAAAACAAATAATTTAAGTACAATGCCAATACTGACAATTTAGTGACAAAGAAGCAATGTCAGGTTTCACATTAAGTTCAAGAATGTTGCTATGCTTTGTGTTATTCACTAAAGTTGGAAAGTGGGAGACAAAATATAACATGTTGTTAATAAATGCGGCCCGCTAGTCTTTCACCAAAAAGAAAATGACCCTTAAGTTTAAAAAGGTTGAAGACCACTGGTTTACAGTAAGTTTGAGATTGATCTGTCATTTTTAGCACGTTGCTACATAGAATCTTAGGTTTATAGTGCCAGTATTAATGCTGCCAACACAACTTTTCAGCGCATGATTCAAGTCCTGTGTTTCACGAGCTCTTCGCTGGCAGGCTGTTGCTCAAGTGAAGGTAGCCTGGCACCCACTTACGACATGCCATTTTTTAAAATTATAAGACACAGTCGTAAAGAAAGGACTATCCTTTTAAAATGTTATAAAGTAAACTCATTACGTGCATATTCGTACATTTTCATCAACAAACAGAAACTCCACAATACAAAACGACCGTGAAGTCGTTCAAAATGAGCTTTTATGTAAATAAACTACGTACTAATTATAATCTTTATATAAATAAATAGGCATACGTTTTGTTTTATCGTGGATTGATTTTTTATTCTATGGCCTTTTATCATTTGTATTAATTTTTTTTATTGAGCTATAGGCTACGCCTACTGTTATAGAACATGTACACAAAGTCACGGTCAGCGTACAGTAGATGGGATGAAGGAGAAGAAAATGAACAGCACCTGTAGAAAGCATTCAAAGCTTAGACGATTATTTCATATTCTAGTGTTCTGTAAAGCTAAAAAAATGGGTGTAATGAAAAGTGATGAAAGACCGGCTCCTTATTAACATTGACTACAACTTCCGATCACACTTCGCATATTGTTTCAACTACTGGCACTGCGTCCTGACAACAGCCGACATGACATAGAACTGATAAAACCTGCCATATTTTTACTCATTTTACTAGTGCTTCGTACATTTTATAAACAAAGTGGGTTCACATGTTATGGTTTCTACGAGTTCTGAAGAACAAACTTAGTGAAATTCGGCGGTTTTTTTAATCCTCTCCAATTAAAAGAGACAGCCGTATGAGAAACCACTACCCAAAAATAGCAGTAGATCACGCAATTTAAATCAGTGGCCAGTCCGTTGCTATTTTATCTGACCACCTACAGGCCTAGCCATTTAGAAAATAGTACGATATATATTCTAACTTTATCCAAGGTACGTTGGGCTTTGGGGTTAGGTTGGATATCATCTAATGGACAACCTTTTTACATATTATATAATTGACAATTCTCATAGCATGCATCATAACATTGATAATGTTTACGTTACAGTCAAAATTTATTGTCATTGAGAAGAGGATGACCACAATGAGTCTATAAACTAGTAAGTGTACTCCAAAAATAAATTCTGTACGTCACTAACAAGCTTCAGTAATGCACAAACTCAACGAAATGATGAGGGGTGGCTGTCCGGCGGGTAGGACTGTTGCGGGTTGAGTCACATTTGATAAGTAACCGACACCAATTTTACACGTATTCTCGAGAAGAAACTGCAGACAGACATCGGCGAAACAAACACCCCTTCCCTCTTATCCATGCGCTTGCAACTAGACTACACCACGTCGAGTTCACCCGCGTTTCGTTGCATTTGTTGACCAAATTAGGAAGTTTCAGTATGACTTATATTGATTTCTTCAAAGATCTTAAACTTTTTAAAAATATTATTGTTATTTTCAGTGTCCTGAGTCATTTATCTGCTTAAAACATATTTTTTTGCCATTTTGTCATCACCTCAGTGAGGTCACCCGGGGCGACCCACGCCCCCTTCCTCCGCCACTGGCAGTCATGACATTAATTTAGTCACGTCTGAGAAACTCGATTCGATCAAAGACATTCAGCTGCAATGAGTTACTTTTCATTAAAAATCTCGTTTCATTACTGACGGTCTTTTCTTACTGAAGAGATATTATTTTATTAAATTCTACAACTCTATAATAAATAATCATCAGAGTTTGATACATCCTCCTTACATTCTAGATATCCCAATTCTGTATCTGAGTCACTAGGAGTAGAGAATTGGGAACGATTACCGTATACATCCTAGGAGATCAGAGTTATTTCTGTTCCATCCTACGGAGCGTATTGCTTGACTTCGATTCACGCAGAGGACAAAAATTTTCCTCTACAAAATATCATTGAAGTTAATATTATTTTGTTCAACCATACTATAATACGCTTATTACATATGACATAACGGTATCATAATGATATTTATTTCGATATAGTTTTTTCATTATAATACAAGTATGGTATCGATTATTATCGAACACGGAACGATCATGAAACCTTGAGAACAGCAAACGAAACTTCTATTAAACAACTTGTTTTTCAATTTCGTGTTAATTTTAATATTATGCTAAATTGAGTTCACTTCGTCTTGTGTCGGCCTGGCACTGGCTTTCTGTGCCCAAGGTTCGAACCCGGCCCAGGTCGATGACAGTTATGTGTGCATAGCTGTGACAGGCCCATGTCTCTAGATTTACAGGCATGTAAAAGAACTCCTGCGGGACAAAATTCCGGCACATCGGCGACGGTCACAGGCCTAAGTAGCAGTACATCAACGTCGTTAAATAACCGTATACCAACCGACCTACTTCGTCTTGTAAAAGTTTGTCCATTTCAAGGAAACGGCCAAGAACAAGCTTCAGCTTGACCATACACCATACACCACAGCCGCTATCGCAGAAGACAAGAATTACGAGAACATGCTAACAGCTGATTGCCGCGGTCTGCCGATTTAGTTTTGTTATGAATCTAACGTCTCAAGCCTTAAACACAAACCTTATGGTCTAACAAAATACGTATGTAGCTTGTCTATAATGGTAATTAAGTTAGCCTACTCGTATGAGAATTATGAAACTGGCTTTGCTCGTTTCATAAACATACTCATATCTTTCTTTCTTTCTTTACCGTAGTTTCACCTCTCCCTTTTAGGATCTAAGCGACCCAAGCCGCCTGGGCCTTACAGGGCCGCGACCTGTCGGGAGAGGGATTATCTTTGGATCACATACATACTTTTTTGGAGGGCCTCACCGGATGAGTGATCAGCCCAATGCCGGGGCCACCTCCGAGACAACACGAACACATAGGACGAGACACACCATTCACACACTCACTCCAAACAAGGCGAGGATGGGATGAAGATGATAATGATGGCCAGATGATATCTGGGGACCACAAGGGCCTAAAGTTACCCGACATTTGTCTCAAAGGTGAGGAAAACCCCAGGAAAAACCCCACGTAGGTAATTTGTCCCAACCAGGAATCGAACCCGGGCCCGCTGCGTGAGAGGATTGAACGCATCCCCTGAGCCACAGCGGTGGACTACTCATATCTTAATGTAATTATATGCTCGTTGCATAGTGTATCATTATGTTGTGTCTTCAATATTAAAATATATTTAAAAGCGTACGATATTTTGAATATTATCGTGTCGTCTTTACTGCAATTTTAAAAATCAGAAATATTAAAAGGGTAGATTTATAAATGTGTCAGCATTTCCTTTTTAAGGATTGTGTTGTAACCTAATAAAATGCATCATCCCGTCATGGAAGTTGATTTAATTTGCTATAGTCTCGTGTTTTAAGTAGAACGGAATCGCATATTCTTAATTGTGCAGTTCATTATTAATAAGGAAGTTATGAGTGGCTATAAATAATGAGAGTTTAATTAGATTCCAGCTGTAATGGCAAAAAAATGCGACATGTTTATGGTTTCACTCAAGAGGTCGGCTTATCTGTTATAAATTTTCTCCAGTTTTAAAAATCAAATCTTGATAATAATAATATTAACAAGCTCATTTATAGGATCGATGTAATAAATTGTGCTACATTCTCTTCTCCATTCACCCGTTCACTGCCTTCAGAGTCTGTGTAAGATAAAAAATTAGCGAAAATAGCCGGAACTCAAACAAAAATGTATTATATTATTTACTATTGACCTTACATAAGTGTCTATTATTCAACCTTCTGGGACCCTCTGGGCCTCCATGGCCTATATAGGGAATACTTTACTTTTACTTTTTTTACTGCATGTGCGAATATTCGTCACTGGAATTCACTGCCTAGCTATCTCAGAAGCTGCCAAACGACTTCGTAGTTCAAGGGTCATTTAATAAATTTAGTATACAATAACATTTAGGAATTGATGCTAATTAGTATTTTTTTTAAATTTCCATTACATTTTGTAATATCTAAGAATGCATTTGTTTAGTCTTTCATCTTTTTTTTTTCATTTCCTTATTTTAGTCATTTGCATTATATATTATTCAAGTACTTAATGTTCGAATTTTTCTTTGTATTTAATGTACGTTTGTTGTATTCAGGTATATCATTTCTTGTTTTCATTTATTATTTTTTTATTATTATGTATTTCATGTTTTTGCCCTGGCCTTATGGCCTTAACTCCGCCAGGTTAAACAAATAAATAAATATTCGAAAATCGTAGTCTGTACAGTACAATTTTTTCTACCTGAACCTGCTCAGAAAGATGCGCAGTAGTCTGAATCGACTTTACTATTGTCATTTGAAGGGGCGATGTTTCATTCGTACGCCAATCTTCAAGGGAGTCACATCGCTCTAAGGTGTATGGCTACGGCTGTCAGGGGAGGATGGATAGTCTTTCTGAATTCAACTCCCACCTCTGAATGCCCTTCCCCTCGCACGCGTTTCGCCAGTGCAGGGAGTAAAATTGTACTGTACTTTACAAAATGTTATATGTGTTTCACCTGATTTTTTTCTATGCTAAGTGTTTTATGCGATTTTCTCGATTAAAAATAGAAAGTGTTTTTATGCGGATGGATTCCATACCCCTTCCATGTCAAATGTGAGATAGTTCTCTTCCAGATGCGAAATCTCAGCTCACTTATGGTCGAGTTTTTAGCTTTTTATGGCTATTTAACAACGGTTGTGTATTGTTACTTATGCTTAAAACTGTCGCCGATATTCCAGAATTATTTTTTCTCGGAAGGTTTCTTTTACATGTCTGTAAATGTAAATCTACTGGCATAGAAATGTTTACTGAAATTGAATACTTCGGAGCCTTCAGAATTGTGGTGGAGATAATATGTGCATTAAAAAAATAAAGAGGTAGGCCTAATAAAAGGTATTACATAGAGTTGTCAAACAACTTTGTTAAATAAAATTATAGTAAAGTTTAGAAATAAATCATCAAGAGAATTTCCGTGTAACATGCTGGAAAGGCCTCTAATGCAAATATAAAATTTGTTTCGATACACAGTAGAGGCTGGTAAATTTTCCTCTGCTATACCTCACAACGCCAAAAAAACAATAATACACTTCTCACGCAGAATATTGTTAATAATAGTTAATAATAGAGACCAAAATGTATCACTGAAAATTCAACAACGCCGTTCTTTCTAAATGTAACTTCGATAGTTTAAGTTTTTTTTATTTTAGAATATTTAAAATTCCAAAGTTCAAGAAGCCCTGAAAACGAAATTTAATCATCGACAGACCTAGGAGTGTATAATAATCAAACGTCGGGTTGCAAAAACTATATATTTCATTTATTTATCATTTATTGATCGAGTGTAACAGTTTTGGTGCTAATTCAGACGTGGAGGAAATATAACATTTTTTAAATAAGCCCTTTCCTTATTGCTTCGAAACGGTATTAAAAGAGATCTGTGTTATGTAAGACCGCTCATTCCAGCTTTCCGCTTGTAATGTCGTAATACTATTGTTTAATTGAAGACACGCCCATGGGGATAATTTATCTCCGGTGAAGTGAAGGCATAGAACTATTAGGTTAATATTCCTAATTTCTTTAATAAAAAAGTATATTAATGTCCTTGGCTACAAATTACACTCTTTAAAAATTCCTGACGCCCTAATCTCACGGGTTGCATTGGAGACTAAGTACCTTATTTTGTCAGCAATTCTTAGTTTAATGCAAGTTAAGGTTTAATTTTATCTATTTGTGATTTCTTATTTGTACTGTATATGGATCTTCCTTTCACGTGAAATGTTAGTAGACAAATATTAGGCCTACAATTTCATTACCCTCGCGTTGTTTTTAATTGTAGATCCATAGTTTCTTCAGGATTATAAAGGAGACAATTGTATTCCTAAACATCTGCACTTTCATACTATCTAAATTAAGGTAAAAATCACTTGCCAGTCTTGATAATATTTAAGTGAGAAAATTGTTTATACAGTGAACCCTCGATATTATGCCACCATCCGTTCTCTTAACGTCTAGTGGTACTAAGCGATGGTGGCACTAAAACGAAATTTAGTTTTTAAAATAAAGTGCTGTATTAATTTACTGTACTATATGAAGAAAAAAAAATTAATAAAAGGCAAATAGAGAACATCAGCACAAGATAAAATACACTGTACTTTACAGTAAATCAATTTATTACAGTAGATGTCCAGTGCTACAGTACACATAGGGGTTGAAAATCATGTGGGTCCATGTAAGTGATTAACTGTAACTGAGTAACTGTAGTGTAGTGTTTAACAGCTGAATGGACACTGGACTAAAAGAAGTGAACATTTGGATTGTCTCATTGTATGGCGGGCTCTTTCTACCTGCTCCACCCTCACACAGGCTGTCTGTCCGGTTTCTTATCATAGATTCCTCATTCCACTGCACTACATTTACAGTTAGTGGCAGGGGAACACTCACTTCTTGGAAACAAAGTAGCCTACAAGGCAGAAGAAGGCAGTGACCACACATTGTTGGCTTCAAGATTGATAGTCTCATATTTGGCGAATTACATGAGTATATTTATATTTTTGTGTGTTCTAATAGTTCCTGCAGTTCCTTGTTCTCTTTACTGTGTTCAGGTAAATATTTTCAAGACATTTATAAGCAATTTAGCTCAGTGTTGTCTGTTTTTGTGTTGCTGAGTTTGCATTCTGCCTCTTATCCATTTTGTGATATCGTTTGGTGTTACAAGAGAACTAAGTTGAATACATCTCGATGGCTCATACCAACGGCCCTGATTCTGGTAAATTAGTGATCAATCCGTCTTCATCTGCTAATATGGTTTCGTTCGCTGAAACTCGAAACGGGCTTCAGGATGGTCAAAATGCATCAACGGACCAGCTTGCCAGGCGTCAAAGCCTTCTGCACCCACCATCACCAATGCTTACTCAGTCTGTACAACAGCATGCCGAATTAGAGGAAGAATTTCAAAGGTCAATTGAAGTGTTAATTGCTGTCACAGAGGATAGCAAGAATTTAAGAAGTGATCTAAAACAAAATATACGGCTAGCGGTTAAGTCCCTTCGAAAAGTATATCATAAACTAATTGCCAAGCTTGATGAAACAACAGCCAGTGCTCTTGAGGAGAGAGCAAAAACCCTTGCTGAGAAAGAGAAAGCGCTAGCTGAGAAGAAATTGACCCCTAACATCTCTCAGGAGGTGGCGAGACCTGTCGGGGCGAACACGAAGCGTAGCTATACCGAAGCTCTACGCGGCAAACCACATCCACCAGAAGAGAAAAAATTTAAACTCTTTGTTAACTCCATAAATAACCAGAGCACAGAGTACATGAAAACATTGATCAAAACAAAGATAAATCCGGTTGAACTGAAAGTGGGAATTAATTCCTTGAAGGCGCTAAGAAATGGACAGATGTTAATCGAATCCCAAAACAAAGTGGAAGTTGATGCAATTTGCACAACAATAAATGAAAAATGTGGTCAAGAATTGACTGCAACAGTTGGAAAACTCCGAAAACCTAGAATGATAATATACAATATTCCAGAAGAGGTAACACTGGAAAATGTTGTAGAAGCGATTGTTGCACAAAACCAAGAACTAAATATCGATCCAACCAAGATCGAACCTAAGTTCATGTTCGAAAACAAGAAAAAAATCAAACATATAGTGATGGAGGTCAGCCCAGACACAAGGAAACTAATAATTAATAGAAAACTGAAGATTGGATGGCATATGTGCAACAATGATGACTACATCAGGGTAACTAGATGCTTCAAATGTAGCAGATACAGTCATCGAGCTGCGGACTGCAGGGGAGAACAAACGTGTCCTCGCTGCTCAGAGCATCACTTATTGAAGGAGTGTAAATCTGAACAGATGAAATGCATAAACTGCATAACACATAATTCACGCAATCCAGCAGTGCTAATGAACGTGAACCATTCAGCGTTGGATAAAAATTGCAGCTGTTACCAATACATGGTAAAGAAGTATCAAGAAAACACAGATTATTAACCATGGATACACACACAATAACACATGAATTTATGCAATGTGTACAAATAAATCTGCAACATTCAAGAACAGCTACCTATAACCTAACAGAAATACTGGTTGAGAAGTGCATCGACTTTGCCTTTGTGCAAGAACCGTACATCATAAACAATAAGATTGCAGGAATCCCTAAATTATTCAGAGTGTATTCCTGTGGAGAAGGAAGAAAGAGGTCAGCTGTAATTGTAAACTCCAAAAGGACGGACGTACTACTTATAAATCAACTGTCTGACGAAGACTGCACCGTGATAGAAATAAAAAACAAATCCCAAAATATGTATGCTGTTTCTGCATATTTCGACATAGAAAAAGATATCAATATAGACATAAATAAAATGGAAAATATAATCAATTTCTGCAAAGGACACAAACTAATGATTGCAATTGACTCTAATGCTAGGAGCACAATGTGGCATGACAGGCTCTCTAACCAACGAGGGAAACGTATAGAGGAATTTCTAATGGCAAATAACCTGTATCTAAACAATGAAGATACATCATCCCCAACATTTGAAACCGTTAGAGGAAATAGTTGCATTGACCTCACTATTTCAAATTACCATTTAGTGCAATTCCTAACCGATTGGACCTGTGGTTTGTTGGAAAGCTGTTCTGATCACGCACTAATCTCTTTCATGGTTGGATCAGAAAAGCAAAATAACAAGCAGATATTCTGTGCAAAACGATATGTGGTAAAGAAGGGAAGATATGCGATATTTGACAACTCCCTACTGGCAAATCTAGCCAAAGAATTTAAATGCACAGGTAACAGAGTGGACATAGAAAAGGCAGATAACGAGTTCAGCGGTAAGGTAAACGCCTCTAACAACTCAGAAGAAGTAACTAACATCATTCACTCATGTATAAAGGCAGCATGTAACAAAGCATTCTATTTATCATCGGAAAAGGAACTTTCAAAAAAAGGGAAAACAGTACCGTGGTGGACTGACCAACTAACAATACTAAGGAAGAAAGTCAATGCACTAAGAAGAAGGTATCAGAGGACTACCAACAACATGGATCTTAGGCAAGAGAGAAAAATTTCATATATAGAAGGGAAACGACAGTACCAAGCCCAGCTTCAACATGAAAAATTCAGTTCGTGGAAAAAGTACTGCACTCTTCCGGAAGGGGCAAATCCATGGAATGCAGCGTACAAACTGGCTGCCGGAAAATTTAGAAGCCAAACAAGCTTAACAACGCTTAAAAAACCTGACGGGACTTACACCAGAGACATAGATGATACAGTCATACATATGCTCGATTACTTCACTCCTGAAGATGACAAAGACAGTGATAATGAACAAAATCAGAAAATTAGAAGGGAAATAAAGAGTCAATTACAAACAGCAGACGACAAACTTTTTACACAAGAAGAAATATTGACCGTTTTGCAGAAATTTAATTCTGCAAAAGCACCGGGAGAGGATGGTATTACTAGCGACATCATACTGAGAGTGTTCATGAAGTTCCCTAAAACATTAACGGCCATGTACAACTTATGCCTGAAACAAGGACATTTCTCAAACATCTGGAAACGATCTATAATAGTACCAATAGTAAAACCGGGAAAAGAAGATATTCAAGAAGTAACCAAATTCAGACCTATAAGCCTAATCAACATTGAAGGAAAAATCTTAGAAAAACTTATGATAAACAGAATAAATCACCACATATACTCAAAAGATCTGCTAAACTCAAATCAGTATGGATTCATTCCGCAGAAAAATACTGTGGATGCTGCCATGGCCGTTAAAAAATTAATACAGGATAATCTTAATCAGAAGAAGACAATCATTGTAACGAGCCTAGATGTAAAGGGGGCATTTGATGCTGCATGGTGGCCGGCGATACTACACAATCTGAACACACTGCAATGCCCAAGAAATTTGTATAGTCTCGTTACAAGCTACTTTAGCAATCGGAGAGCAATACTGTCCTTGAACCACAGCGCAGCAGAAAAACAAGTAACCAAGGGCTGCCCTCAAGGATCCTGCTGCGGGCCAGGTCTGTGGAACATATTATATAACACCCTGCTAAATTTAGAATACACGAAGCACACCCATGTCATAGCTTTTGCGGATGACCTGATAGTAATAACCATAGGTGTTAATCTGGAAGAAGCCGAAATGTATACCAACACAGATATGAAGAAAATTGAAAAATGGTCAGCTAAAAATAAAATTCAATTCAATGAACTCAAGTCAAAAGTCATGCTTGTAACTAGGAAGTTCAGAGAACAAAATAGCCCTGTCAGCATATATTTAAATAACAAAACATTGGAACAGGTTCAGGAAATCAAGTATCTAGGAATAATATTTGACAACAAATTACTTTTCAACAAACACATTCAATATGTCAGTGACAGATGTGTTAAACTTATCAGCACCCTCGCAAAAACTGCAAAACTTAACTGGGGATTTGGACATCAAGCACTTAAAACAATTTATAAAGGGGCTATACTCCCAATGCTCTTGTATGGGGCACCAGTATGGCAAGAAAGTATCTGGAAGCACAAAAACATTGCTAAATACAAACGAGTACAGAGACTCATGAACATCAAGATCTCCAAAGCCTACAGAACTATCTCATATGAAGCCTCGTGTGTAATAGCCGGTCTTACACCAATAGATATAATAATACAGGAGAAAATGGAAATCTATAAGACAATAATTAATGAGGGCGAAACACACTTACAAATTGAGACTCCCCCAGACCTGAAAACTTGGAACCACCCAGCGGAAAGAGTAAGTATTAAAGAGGCGGAAGAAAACATAGACTATCCGATAGAAATATATACGGATGGAAGCAAAATTGATGGGAAAGTAGGTGCGGCAGCGGTCTTCTTTCAAAATGGAAATGTACTTCACAAACTGAAATACAAACTACAAAATCATTGCTCAAATAACCAAGCTGAACAAATAGCCATTCTGCAAGCTCTACACACACTTCACGAAAATCCAGAAAATAGAATTACTGAAAGGAAAGGAATAGTATACACTGATAGCAAAATAACCATAGACCTCTTGAGAAACAGCCAACACCGAAATGTAATAATTGATGACATTAAACAAAAACACAAACAACTTGAAGAAGAAAGATGGACAATTCACTTTAACTGGGTGCAGGCTCACATTGGAACTTATGGAAATGAGGTGGCAGACAGACTCGCTAAGGAAGCAGCAAAACAGGACGATCTACCTATTATATACAAGAAAATACCGAGAACGGAAATATAACGAAATATAAAATTAAAGAGCATAGAAAAGTGGCAAATACAATGGGACCAGACAACAAAAGGAACAGAAACCAAGCAGTTCTTCCCAATCATCAAAGACAGATTGAAAACAGTCCTCAGGCCCACGCCAAACTTCACTGCAATGGTATCCGGACACGGCAAAACAAGATCATATCTCCACCGCTTCAAGATTGTGAACTCCCCAATGTGCTCCTGCAATAGCGGAAACCAAACAGTAGATCACATCCTTTATGAGTGTCCAATGGTATCGGATGAAAGAAATAAACTTGTGAACAGTGTTATAAAACGGGATAACTGGCCAGTGTCGAAAAACAGTTTGATAAAGAACCATAGAAACTCTTTCCTTTTATTTGTAAATTCAATAGACTTTGAGAAACTGAATGGTTGAAAGCGATAGGATATGTTAGTATAGACTGACTAATAACGAAGCTACTGTTCATGGACAGTATGGTGTATATTAATACCCAAAATAGGTCAAGGACAATAGACTAAGGAAACAGGAAACAGGCTAAAATACCAATGTATAGTATATAGTATATAAGTAATAGGATCCAATGCAAAGTTTATAGGCATGTAGTGCTACCATTGTGTAACGGAGCATGCTGTTGATGAATTAAAAAAAAAAAAAAAAAAAAAAAAAAAAAAAAAAAAAGTAGCCTACATTATGTTTCTTAAATAATCTTCCTAACATTCACGACAGTTTTAAAATAATTCTGCAACAGGAAAAATCACTGCAAGCTTTTTTTTTTAAAAACTTTGGCTTGTATTCACTGGCACTAAATGAATTGGCACAGTAAAGAGGTTTCTTATTTTTTTTTTTTTATGGGAGTAGATCCGTTCACTTGCTTTTATTGGCACAGTGCGAGGGTGGCAAAAGAGAGGCATAATCGAGGGTTGGACTGTATTAAAAGTGCTTGAAAGCTCAATTGCATTAACATACTTAAATTATTTCAAATATGAAATATCTCGCTATTAATCAAGATCAAGTTAGACAATACAAATTTGCCTGAAAAAAATGGATAGATTGTGGTCCCTTAAAATTCAGGAGTTTTAGCTATTACGACTCCGCTTACAGACTCCAAATAATCTTAATTATGCGTTTGCCTTCCGTTTATCTGCCTCCATGGCCTGTATAGGGATCGCTTTACTTACTTACTTACTTACTTACTTACTTATTTACACAGCACGCACTGCACGGCGGCAAGAGAGCTTGTTGATGGCTGCCAGGAACCCTTAACATTCATCGCGGCTATACTATAATAATGAAGCGGATTTGCTCAGCTGTCATTAAATCACGTGTCATTTAGAATTTCCGTCTTATTTTCAACACCTTGCGATGGAAATAAGTCTTTTTTTAATCAGTTATGAATATGACAAATAGTCTCAATGATTTAAAGTTGATTTTGGGAGGAAGGCTTTCACACATTCCTTATGATATAGATTTTATTTATTTTCTAACAGGAGCTATTGCGATTGCTTTGATGCAGACGAAATTTGGCATGCGATGATCTTTTTATATCTTGGCTTCTAGATAACGACTGTTGTCTAGCCAAGTGATCAGTATGTTTCCCGCGAAAGAGCTGTCATATTTTTGTTCGACCGACAAAAGACACGGTCCTTCAATACCTGTTGCACCTGTGAGTTTGCTAACTAGACAAGAAACGTTAAAGGTTTCGCAACTCGAAGAGAAACTTTCCCACATTATTTGACAAGGAAGGAGTCTGGAATCCACCCGTTCTAATTTGACTTTTTACCACGTACTGTGTGTTATTACTAAAATAAACAGACCTTCAGTGTCGAGCCGACGTGCGAAAATATTTACCGATTCATTAACAACGTGCGATGGAACGAGGTACCCATCATTTCGCTCAAAACACAGTGTGTTTCGTTATTTAGGAATTATTACATGTTGACTTAACGTGCATGAAGTAACTTGTTTTCGTAAATAGTGGACTATAAATAACAAATTAAAAAATATATAAAAAAACGCGGTGATATGCAGAGTGTATCAGAAAGAGAGACCAATACTTTGGGGAATCGTTTCTCACACTCGGTGGGGGATAACGTGTCATCACATTCCCCACTTATTAGAGAAAAACACAGGTGGTAAATCCTTGCCTCCAAGCACGAAAATTTTGTGGAGGCTTTTAAATTCGCTTGTTTTTGCGGCCTCGTTTCAGTAAGAAATCGAGGGAATGCTACGGGATATTAAGTTCACGAGAAATACATTCTCTGCCTATCTGAACCTACGTGGGAACTCAACGTGACGATTGATTGCTAACGCAGGACATTTTGAGTATTTCGTGTAAGACACTCTTTTTTTTACAGTATAACTGTCTCATTAGCAAATCCTTACATTCCTCATCGCTAACATTTCATGAGGTGACAATTGGTATGAATCTATTGTAGAATAGGACAGAAATCTAGAAATTGAAATATCATGTGGCTTGTTTAATGTAAGTTATACCCCAGTATATAACTAACTTTAAGACGTAATTCTGAATTTACTGTATTGGCTTATGCTAAAACTTGTTCTATTTTACTTTCTGAGCAATAATGATATGAATTGATGTTTATATTACGTATATAAGATTACGTACATCCCGAATATTACCAATAAATGTGTGGCTCCGGTCTCCTCTCCAGGGATGTAGTAATAATTGATTTCACATACGCATTTACTAGAATGACTGCACGGAACTAATCTACTGACATCTAGTGTAGAGTAATAAAAATATATCCTTTATAGTTAATTTGGAGATTATTATTATTATCTCCAAATGACTATAAAGGATATATTTTTATTTATGACTTACAGTAAATCGTTAGTGTATTAAATTTATTATTGTATTCACAGAGTTCATTTGCTTGGTAGGTCTTATGTATTGTTTTTTATAAATCGACCATACATTATTTTATAGGTCGGGTTAGAAGTTCGCAAAACAATGGTACTTTGTATCTACTGATTGAAGGCAATGTAAATAACGATTATATTGATACGTGTTATTTGTAGTTCGCTTGCTCTCATTTTATTGCTCTGTGTTACTATCGCACGTGTGAATTAGGATTAACTTGAATATGTGAGTCTCGAATACGACGTAAAGAGAGAAAAGTATTTATTGTCACAGTGGACATACTGTCGGCTCATAGCTCTATATATCAATCTAAGCTGATTGATATTATGACTGACCTCC
This sequence comes from Ectobius pallidus, assembly GCA_964059195.1. Lineage (NCBI taxonomy): Eukaryota > Metazoa > Arthropoda > Insecta > Blattodea > Ectobiidae > Ectobius > Ectobius pallidus. The sequence goes on along the minus strand of CAXKWD010000001.1, from coordinate 47,343,486 downwards.
CTGACCCTACATTAGCAGAAGTAGGCCAGCGTATTGCGATTGTTTTATGGAGATTTTATTACCAACCTTCGCCTTTCCGGTATCACTTCTTCATCTGTCTTCATTATTCCTTAATCAAGTGCAAAACATCATCCGTAGACCTTTCCTTTCCTCTGCACATAAATATAAATGAGGACCCAGGAAAAGATACACCCTTCAGTAAATTGCAAACACCAAGAAACAGGAATGAGATTATCTGGGAAATATAATCATCGAATTTATTTTAAACTTTACCTATCATAAACCACCAACATCTCTTGAAGTTCCCTGGTATAGATTATACCAGGGAACTTCAAGGGATTCGAAGGCCAATATTATGACCATGAGTTGATTGCTGGACCTCATAAGTTTTGTTGACTATTCCATTTATATGCCGCTTGTTTGATATTGACCAATAACGTTTAGCAATTCCTCGGATATAGACCAATCACGCTCGTTTATCCTATAATATGCTTCCTACGACCGCAAGGACGCAATTTCATATGATTAAAAGTCAGATCGTTACTGGACACGTAAGGCACGTGTCGTGGCACGTATTGCCAATGAAAAGAATGAAAACACATTATTTTATGCAACAAAACTTGTTTAGAAATTGAAATAATGTAAATGTGTATTAATTAAAAACACAATTTTGATTCGTTGCAAGCCAGTTCGTGTGTTTTTATAGCGTTCTGATGTTAACGCACTGCATATTGAGGCAGCGCACTATTGGTACCATTGAGAAATCGAATCGATTCGTGGACTATTCATTCATTTAGTATGCCGTGTTCTCGCAGTGAGCATAATATTGACAAAAAAGAAAAAATATATATATTATTTACAAAATCAGATACATTTTATTCATGGATAGTCTTAAATGTAAATGGATGTAAATGTGTATTGATTAAAAACACAATTTCGATTCAGTGCAAGCCATTTCGTGTGCTTTTATACGGTTCTGTCACTAACGCACTCCATCTTGTGATAATGCAATATTGGTAGCATTGGGAATCCGATTCGATTCATCCATTCCATTCCATTCATACCTTTAAACAGATCTCACAGCGGGCAACAAAGTAAAGAGATATTTACTATTGACAAAATCCATTATATTTTATCCATGGAATAGTCTTATTAAATCCTACACGAAATTACGAGTTTTATCATATGAATAATAGTTTCATCAATAAACTTGTAATCTCTTGTGATAAAACTAGGAAAATTGTAAATGATGAGCTGAAGGTAACGTATTACATTGCCTCTTTTTAAACTTATTTTACTTGTACATCATACTAAAAGTACTGCAGGGTGGGGTGTGAGCGGGGGTGGGGGAACTATTTAAAGGTGGATTTTATAGGTTTTTGTATTTGTGTCCGTAATTATCAATCCTAGCGAAAATTATTCCAGATACATAATTAAAGTAGATAAAATTTCTACTCTATATGTTCTAAAGTATTAATCCTACAGTAAAAATTAATGTGACTGTTTTGTAGGAAATTTTATCTACTTCAATTTTCTGTGTGGAATAATTTTCGCTAGGATTGATAGTTACGGACAAATTTAAAAAACAAAAACCTAGAAAACCTACCTTTAAGGGAATGCACCACTGAAATTACTAAAATCGAAAGTTTTCAAGCAATATAGCTCAAAATTTTACCATACACTTGTCTCATGCATTTAATTTATGGTTTAAAATTTCATCCTAATATCTTGAAAAGTTTTTGAGTTATTAATTTTCATAGTATAAAAGTAGAGCGATTTTCAAAATACTCCAAAAATTTTCAAAAATTAATTTTTTTACAAATGCACTTTATTTATCTAACTATGAAGAAAAAATTTGTCATATGCTTTTTTTCTAAGGTTTATGGTTCCTGAGATAAAAAAAAGTGTAAGCTATATATATATCTGTATTTCAAAATTTCAAAAATATATTTATTTTGAAAATTCATAACTAATAAAATATTCATAATTTCAAAAATTCATATGACAGATTTTTATAACTACACCTTAAGAACACGTGCTGAAAATTTGAGAGAAATTGCGTAAAGACTTCATCGTGTGGAGTGTTTTAAATTATGAAAAATGATGAAAAAAAAATAGTTAGATAAACGATCTTTAAGGGCAGGCAGGTAGCAGTCAGGAACGTGCGCAAGGCCATTTAAAAGTCACCTGACGCCCTTTAAACACGCAGAATGTCATAAACGAAAATAGATTCTGAAACTAGAATGTTTGTAGAATTTTATCAGTACAAAAATGAAAAATGACTTTTTTTCACAATTTTTAACAAATCTCAGTGGTGCATTCCCTTAAACAGTTCCCCTAGCCCCGCTCACACCCCACCCTCCAGCATTTGAAGTATGATGTACTGTAGGTACCAACGAAAATCCATGCCAAATTTAATCCGGGAATTTTTCACTCGATTTGTTTAATTTGACTGGGCTACAACAATCAATAATTAATATTAACTTGAAGTATAATTCCGCGGACAGTTTATTTAAAGACGATATAAGATGAGAAGTAAATGCCGCAGTGACGAGATATAAAGTGTGAAGTAAGATCGACGATAAATCTGCCGAATAAAGAAGAATTACGTTTATATGCTATTCTGCAAGAAGATAGTCCATGTCGCGTCACGATTAGAAGCCGAGCTGAGTGTATGCTTAAAAGAGCGATGGGGCTACTGCCAAGTGAACCTAAATTAAATAATTTTCTGGTGACTTGATATAAATTCAGTAGCCTACATATTGATGATATTGACTGATGAACATAATAATAATGCAAATAATGCAAATAATAATAATAATAATAATGTCTAGGATTTTCGATCGTAAAACATGCTACAAAACAAATAATTAAGCTAACATTTTTCCATCCAGTAATAAAATTCGTATAGTTAACTTATAATCAATCACATTACAATGGCATACCTACTACAGTGGAAGTGGAAAAGAAAATGCTTTATTCAGCTTCTCCAGATGGGAAAGCTGATATATATACAGCAACTTGGATTACCAGAGCCTTTCAATGTAGCAGGAACATGGAGGGATTTTAATCTTGAAAATTTAAATAGGAAGTAAATATTTTGTTTCATGTTGGCAGTGATTAGTCCCTCTTGCATGTTTTAATTACGAGGAACTGGTGTTAATAAAAAGCCTGTCTGAAGTCTCGTCTTGCCTAGTAATCCTTGCTCACTTTGATATATCTTGCATATTAATCACCCCGCTTCTTCCATTCATGCTGCCCTGTCTTCTGAGCTGTGCTTCCCCTTAACATTTTCCCTAATATCGAACTTCACCAGCTCGTATTTTTTAAACTCATAGATGAGAAATGGGATATGTATGTGTAAAGTAGAAGGTATATCCATGATCTACTAGCTTTGTTATGAACTTCATGTTCGTTTATGTGAGAGTGTAGACATTTTCAGAAAAAGTGATCCTTCCTTCATCGTCGGCATAGTCATAAAATGGAGACTAGGGTTCCTGTTTCTTGATCAGAGTCAGAATAGTAAGAAAACCAGCTGAGAGCAAGTATAAATAACCCTCTGCGTGACATAAGCTTGTTACCTGACTGTTATTGGGTGAGATGGTCGCACACCCTCGACAGGTTTTATGCTTTAAGTTGAACTGTAGATCTCCGCAGTTATTCATACATGGAGGTTTCTTATGAGGTCCCACCTTTATAGGTGTCCCCATCTCAGAAATTAATCTCCAGGTATCCAGAGATCAGGAAGGAAAAATCAAGCACAATGGGAGATGTTGAAATGATGACTGAGAAACGCAGGAAAGATATTACGTAATACATGACATTCAGTTTTATTCCACGAGTGACCCATACGTATGAGTGCATGTAGTGTACGTAGAGGTCATGCTCACGATATATAACAATGATTCAGCAGGTAGGAGCGAGCGAGGGCAAACCCACTTCCGAACTTGTAATTTGTTATTGTTATCATTTCAGCCGCATCCGCCAAGACTGACGTAATGAATATAAAAATAGATACAGGATAGTTCTAACATGTAACAACATTTATTACTACCAATTATAATGCAAAATTGTTACAAATTTAAATTTTAAACCAACCGAAAAACGAAACTTGTGCTCAAGGCCGGAAACCATTACACTAGTTTAAGTTAATATTTATACTATTTCGGAAAATATTAATACAAACATAGAGACGTATGAGTTAATAACATCTTCTATAACATTTAAGCTATTGTTTCCGTGTAGACCCAACAAGACCGATTTCAGTTGTCAAATTAATTGAAGATGAGCTTGCTTGGGGGGGGGGGGGAGAGAAAATTGCTGAAATCGATTCTTTTTTAGGATACGTTATAGTACACTGTGGGAGGAAGTTGTAGGAATTACATCATTATTATGTCGTCTAATTCAGAAAATGTTATAACTACAAACATATGAACGTATTTTTTTCTCTGTCGTAGTTTTACCTTTATGCGGCCCGCGCCGCCCGAGCCATACCGGGCCGCGAACTGTCTGGAGAGAAATGAACTATGGATCACTACACAGACATACACACTCTTTGACCAGACAAGGAAGTGGAAAGCCTCCCCGGATGAGTGATCAGCCCAATGCAGGGGCCACCTCCGAGACAACACGAACACAGAACGAGGCACACCATTCACACACAAACACACACACACACTCACTTACTCCGAACACGGCGAGGATGGGATGAAGATGATAATGTTGGCCAGATGATATCCGGGGACCACAAGGGCCTAAAGTTACCTGACATTTGTCACACAGGTGAGGAAAAAACCTTCCTAGTTATTGTTTATTGTATGATTCAGTTAATTCAAGGAGATTGATAATAAAACAGTTGAGAACTTTTGGGTCAAAACTTGAACCGTACCGTACTTTCACTTTGGTTAATGGACTGAAGAGATTCCTTCGCGTATTATATTTGTGACATTCTTATTTACATTTTTCACAGGTTTTTAAGAAAATGGCCTACCGGTAATAAAACCTATTTGTAAATGTCTATATTGAGTACATTAATTTAAGAAACTAATAAATTAGGTTAAGTTGAAAGTCTTTCATGTGTACATTTTATGCAATTTTGGAGACAATTATTCAAAGGGCCAATGAGCTTTTAAACTCTTCCGCAATAAGGCTTTAAGGTGTGCATAAAACGTGAACGGAAAGTAACAAATTTATAAATGACTCTTTACGCGGTCTCTTGCATAAATACGTGATGTACTTTTCCATTCTTAAATGATCAATAATTATTATATCCAGATATTATTTTCAAACTCTTGCCATTGTGTTGGATATTCTGAATGCAGTAGTTGTTTTTCAAATATAATTTATGTTGTATTGAACCCGATACTTCTTACAGCTTTTTCTTTTCTAGCTGAAAATAGCTAGCTTCCCTTTTACTTCATGGGTAAAAATATAGCCTGTACTATAGGATGTATTAAAGAAAGTATTATTTAATTTTGAATTATTCTTCTTCGAGGGATAAGGTATTATTTCTTCGTAGCAAGAATATCTATTCTCCGGGGATAAGTTATTATTTCCTCTTGGCAGTTCACCCTTTGTTTTTCCGGTTTTTTTTTCTTCTCCTTCGAGACGAATGTCGGAAAACTTTAGACCCTCGTGGTCCCCAGATACCAATTGGTGGTTATTTTTATCTTCTTCCCACCGCGCCTTGTGTGTTTCGTCTTATTTTTTCACGTTGTCTCGAAGAAGACCCAGCATTGGGCTGATCACTCATCCGGGAGACCCTCCCCGTCCTGTCTGGTCAAAAATGTAATTCACCCTCTGGTGATGAATTATAACTAATTATTCCATGTAGCTAATCTTTCACTTCGAAATCACTAAGATTGCTGTGTATTTGTGTTTAGGGAGGCTAAATACGTTATCAATCTACTTGACTAAATCTGTTTTCAGGATTTTCTCCTCTTGCAATGTCGGATTGTCCTCAAAGTGCACTGTCCGTTGAGGAAGCCCTGTGTTATGAACTTATGATGATCCCACACTGCGTATATAGATAATTACGATGTATATTATTTTATTATTTTCTCTCTTTTAAGGGCCTTGCCTTGCTTGGCCACAAAAGAGAAGGTAAATAGTGAAAAAAGCCAGAAAAAATTATATTTTTCCTGTAGAATTGACTTTTCAATGGAAGGGCGTGTATGTTTTGGACTTCGGATCTTCGAATCATTGATTTAAAAGAACCAACCTCCAAAAATGGGCTGAAAATATTTGAGTGGGAGAATGATTTATATTTATAGCAGGTGACATGTATTCTGATTACCATAACATAACCTGGCCGAGGTCAGTGAGAGGCGGCCATATTAATATACTTATACAGTAATAATACGCGATCCAAACTGAACGGCCTTGAGAATGTTTCACTGTTGTGATTCCGGTTATTAACCCGTGGCTCGTGAGCAACCAGTATCTGAAAGGGGGCAACTCCTGACAGCCGGAACTTCTTTCATTAAAACACACAATTATTCTAGTAGTAGCCTATAGTATCATATAAAGAAAGTTTCAACGTCCATTAATTTTTTTCAATGCAGAGCTAATATTTTCTTAAATAACTATATTCACGTACCAAAGCTCTTGGCCACTGAGGAGGTGGAAATAAGGTGGTTAATTTAGTTGTGTATAATCGTCTACCAACGCTAATATTGTCTTCTAGATGGTTGTCCTTAGATGGTTGAAGTTGTGGCCGTATGTTTACAAGGCTAATTCATCTAGAAGAGGAGCCAGAAGTAGCCAGTATAGAAACGTACTGTACTTGACTATTCGAAATGATGGTCTTTGTTCATTGCCCATAATGTACGAATCAATCCCGTGTTATACTTTTTTCTAGGAATGTCATTCTTTGTAAAGCCTGAAAATATATCATTTAACGCACATGAAAGTGTTTTAAGGGATAATAATAATAATAATAATAATAACTTTATTGCACAGACATTAATACAACGTATGGCAATCGTCAATTCAAGCAATATCATTCACAATGAGTCATCACAGCCTTAAAATATAAAAATCTTGAATACTATATAAAGGATTGGCCTTCAAAGTAGATACAATAGTGCTTTTAAAGCTTGAATAAGATAGATTTCTGACACTATTGGACAAACTATTGTAGAGATTTAAAGATAAGCTTTCATAACTATTTTGAGTCACACAGTACTTGCATTTATTGATATATACATTTGATCTATTGCGTGTTAAGTGATCATGAACTGCAGAACATTTTGTGTAATTATTAATGTTATTTTTAACAAAAAGAAGACATCTCAGAACAAATAATGATGGCAAAGTGAGGACACCAAGTTTGACAAAAAGTGATCTACAAGTGTATCTAGGGGCAACCCCACAAATTATTCGAACAGCCCTCTTTTGTAAGATAAAGATTTTCTTGGCATAGGAATGACATCCCCATAACAAGACGCCATAACTTAAGTGGCTATGGATATGAGCATAGTAGACCAACAACAGAGAGTTTTGATCTATGCTAGAACAGAGTACTCTTAACATAAATAAACCTTTACTTATTTTATTAGCAGTATGTGTGATTTCCATTCTAAGTTTGATTGAAGGTAAAAGCCAAGAAATTTTAACGTAGATGCTTTTTCAGTATATTTTCGATTAAGACTGAATTTCATATCAATTGTTTTATCTTTATTGAGACTTAAAAAGTTGGAATTGCACCATTCAACTATTTTAATAGCCACATTTTCAAGAATATCTTCAGGATTATATTTTTTGGAACATGATATATTGAGTGCTAAATCATCAGCAAATAAGTATGATCGGAGACATGGATCCTGTATACTAGAAGGCAGATCATTGATGTATATTATAAACAGCACAGGCCCCAGAACAGAGCCCTGTGGAACACCGTGCTTAACTAATTTGTATGTAGAATTAGTATTATTCAAATAAACAGATTGATGTCTATCACTTAAGTATGAATACAATAAGTTGATACTTGAGTTACTAAAACCATAAAAAGCAAGCTTCTGCATGAGTAAATCATGTGATATAGTGTCGAACGCTTTTGTCAAGTCAAAAAAACGGCTAATGACCAGGTCACAATTTTCAAGGCCTTGTACACACCTCTTAGTAAAATCTAAAACAACTTCAACAGTACTGTGTCCCTTTCTAAAACCATATTGACTAGAAGTAAAAAGTGAATTGCCCTCAAAGTAGGTTAAGATTTGTTTATTTAGTAGTATTTCGAATACCTTCGATAAAATAGGCACTATACTAATTGGTCGATAATTACAATATTCAGACTTATCGCCCTTCTTATATACTGGTATAACTTTTACAAGTTTAAAAGTAGATGGAAAAATACCATAATCAATACAATAATTAAAGATGTGAGCTAGAGGTTCACATATAAATGCGCCAGCATATTTTAATATTTTAGAGTTAAGACCATATACATCAAGACAGGAACTATTTCTCAAATTAATAATAACAGAAAAAAGATCTTCAACACTGAAATACTTAAAACCAAAAGTAGTTTTAGGCTTTATTAAGTTGTTCATAAAAATCATTGGATCAATATTACTCTGTATGTTATTAATGACGTTATCAACTTCATGAATAAAAAAATTATTCATTTTATCAGCATCTAGGTCAGTATTATTTGTCTTATTTTCCTTGTTCTTTAAAAGGTCAGATATAATTGACCATGTAGTCTTAGATTTATTTCCAGAATAATTAATTTTACTAGAATAATAGTTAACTTTAGCCGTTTTCAGAGCCTTCCTATATACTTTCTGTAATTCTATGTATTTGTCCTTACATTCGATCATGCCATTACGAAGATATAATTGATAGTAAAAAGTACAATTTTCTTTTAGCTTGCGAAGATCATTATTATACCACATATTTCTATGTTTCTTTAGACTTCCTGTACGACTACGTACAAGAGGAAATGCCTCATTAAGAAGTTCAGAAAATATACCTAAAAAGAAGTTCACTTTATCATTTAATTTATTTAAGCTATATAGAGCTAGCCAATTTATTTTACTCAATAAAAGTGTAAATATCACAGACCCCTATGGGATCCATATTTTTATCTTCCCTGACGAGAAAGTTGTGATTTAAAAGGTATCTTGCATTAAAAATTGATTTTTTCATAGGTAATCCCACAAAAGATTACGAAGTAATCGATTTATTTGCGAGAACGGAGGAATAGGATTTATTAACACTAGGCCTATTCCATGAATAAAATGTAACGGATTTTGTAAACAATAATAATTTTCTTACTTCTTCCGTAATATCACGGCATACTAGATCAATGAACAGGCCACGAATCGATTCGATGAATCAATCTGCGATCCCAGTGCTACCAATGGAGGGCGTCGTAGTAGTTGCTTACATCTGTCTCTTTTATCCTTCTTTCTTCGGACTTGCAGACACCCATAGGAGATGGGTGAATTCTGTGGAGTTCATGCACATGCGCGCGCAAGTGCGCGCACACACACTTATACATATATTATATACTTTTCATATGCTACAAATATAAGTTTATATAGGCATTCCCTAGTATGTAGTCAACATATACGTACGATCAGGATGCTATGATTTGTAAATTTGTATTTATTCCCGGCACTGCTACAGTAAGCTTGAACTCTTCTTTTAGATTACCGCAAGCATACTCTGTGACCAAGGACGTATTTAAGGGGGATGGGAGTCCTGGGGGTCCGGATCTCCCCCAAATTTCAGATTTTTAAAACATTAGTTAGAAAAAATTAATGTTTTTGGTCACTCATTAAGGGAAGATGTAAGTAATTTATGGTCAATCAGTTTAGAACCCCCAGAAACTAATTTCTAAATATGTGCTTGTCTGTGATCCTGTATTATGTAAAACATTATTGCCTTCTTTCTTGCCAATAAGATCTTATTGATATTGACGCATCTCCTATTTGTGACATTACCGACCTTCATTTAAGCCAACGGACCAGAATTGATTGCCGTATATTAAAGTAAAATCCAATCTAGAATTCATCCTAATAACATTAACGAAGATGGGTTAGTCCTAGAATTTGTATATGCAACCTCCTGAATGTGGCCCTCGTTAAATCTTGTAAGTAGGTTACTGACTCTACAGCAATTAATTTTATAGATACAAAATAATAATAATACTTTTATTGTATTAATGGTAGTGTAGGGATTTGGGCTAGGTAGGAGTCTAGGATCCCATACATATAATAGATGAATTTCTCCTACAAAAATATTCCTTCTGGTAGCTAGTTGAGTAGTGGATGATATGAAATAATATCACAATAATTCAACAACAGAGGTAACAATTTATTTGGTCATAAAGCCAAAGTAATACAACATAATTATGTAAGTGGTCCAGGTCTGGATGACCAAGAAAGATGTAATGGACTGTAGATTTATTTTGTTTATATTAAGATTAAGTTTATTCAACCTTTGCTTAAATTAACACATTAATAGATCATTTTCTTGTCAACCAGCATTGTTACATATACAATGTAAATAATATTAAGTCAGCCATAAGTGATCATAATATCTTGATTCTAAAAATCGAAATCACTAGCCTCAAAAACAAGGTAAATAATAATATTCAAAATGTAAATAATAATAATTTAATGGACAGTAATGTCAACAGCCCTATAACATCAATAGATTATAATAAACTTAACCGATATTTTACTGATGAATTATTTTTTCCGGAAGGAGACATTGATTTTTGCTATGATAAGTTATTAGATTACATAGAACGAGGAATTAAACAATTTTCAAGAAATTATGATAAAAATCAAATACATAAAACGAGATATAAATCTAATGCACCTTGGATTAATGACAATTTGCTTTTATTGATCCAAAGAAGAGATATTTTACATGCATACAAGAAAAGATTTCCTCAAAACAAATTCATTTTATATGAATTTAATAAATTAAGAAATACTATTACCACAGAGAAGAGAAAATTAAAAGCAAAGTATTATGAAAATATGTTACAGTCTGTATCTGGAAATATCTCTTTGTTCTGGAAAAAAATAAAAGGCATCCTAACTAATTCAATAACTAATGGTTCTATAAATCATGGAAATATAGATAAATTGATGTTAGATGGGACAGAGATAAACAACACTGACATTCCCGAAGAGCTTAATAATTATTTTGTAAATGTAGGCCCAAAACTTGCACAGACTTCAGTAAAAAAGAATATGGATAGTAACCAACAATCTATTGATATAGGTATAAGAAATTCACTTTATTTAACACCCGTAACATCACATGAGGTTGAAAAGCATATTGACAGTTTAAAAAACAAAAGAAATGCAACAAAGGATGGAATAACAAACATATTTCTAAAGAAAACCAAAAAATCACTAAAATATGCCATTTCAGAATTCATTAATTATTCCTTCCTGAAGGGAGCTGTTCCAAAAAAATGCAAAATTGCCAGGGTTGTTCCCATTTTTAAGGGTGGAGATAGTTCAGATCCAGGAAATTACCGTCCAATCTCAATTTTACCAGCCCTATCAAAAATCTTAGAGAAATGTATGAAGGAAAGATTAAATAGTTTTCTAGAAAATAACAAAATCCTGTATAAATACCAATATGGGTTTCGGAAAACTTCATCAACCTTATGTGCTGCAGTAGATATAATAGCCCAAATTGAGGATGCAATGGATAGTAACAAATTTTCTTCAGGACTATTTATTGACTTAAAGAAGGCATTTGATACTGTAGATCATGAATTACTTTTGAAAAAACTTGAATGTTTTGGAATAAGAGGTATAGTGTTAGACTGGTTCAAAAGTTACCTAAAAGAACGCACACAATATACTTCAGTAAATGGATTGGACAGCAATGCTCAAGTAATAATTTGCGGGGTCCCACAGGGCTCGATATTAGGACCCATCCTTTTCCTAATATATGTAAATGATATTCAGACCTTACCTTTACATGGCATACCTTCACTTTTTGCTGATGATACTAGTATTTTTTATGTTGGTGATACAGTTGATGGATTATTATCATATATGCATGAAGATCTCAAAATTCTAACAAAATGGTTAAGTCAAAATAAATTATCATTAAATGCCCAAAAGACAGCATATATGGTCTTTCATAAGCCAAACACACACTTAGGTATTTCTAAAGAGTTAGTAAATGACAATAAGCATATAAAGCGAGTAACGGATACTAAATTTTTAGGCCTAACTATAGACCAACATTTAACTTGGAAAGGACACATCAACAATATATGTAGCAAAATTTCTCCAGTTATAGGGATATTTAGGCGAATAAGGGGAATATTGTCAACTCCTGGCTTGAGATCCTTATATTATTCACTAATACAGTCTCACATAACTTACATGTTATTTATCTGGGGTCGTTTTCATAAAACGGATCTTCAACCATTAAGAGTACTTCAGAATAGAGCAATGAGAATTTTACTAGGTGCACATTATTTGACACCAACTCGCATTCTTTATGAACAATCGAAAATCTTGCCGTTTGAGACCTTAGTTAAAGTAAATGCCATTACATATATGCACAGAGTAGTACATGGTAACATCCACAGTAATTTTCCAATAGAATATAACAAAGACATTCATAACTATGAAACAAGGCAAAAACAGAACATATACCTCACACATTCTTCAACTGTAACTTATGGGACAAAGGGATTAAAATATTATTTGATCAAAACATATAATGAATTACCACAAGAACAAAAGAATATATTAAATTATAACAAATTTAAATCACAAATAAAACTCTTTTTAAAATCTAAGATTAATTAAGTTCTTTGATATAGTAATAAATAGATACTGTATATTGATCACTATTATACTATGTAACTATGTTTCCCTTCATCATCTATCATTTCACTTCACTCTTAAAATCAAGTCATTTTGTTTTGTGTTCCTATATTCTGTACCTCTTCACTCTTGTACCTCTTGTATATATTGCACCTCTTGTATATTTATAAGTTATTTGTAATTGAAAATTTATGTATCACAATGCATGTCATGTTGTATATAGCCCCTTAAGGTGAGCTTTGCTCGTTGGGGTTTTCTTACAATAAATAAATAAAATAAAATAAAATAAATGTTCTAGCTATTTTTAGCTGAACTCAGTTCAAGTAGGCCTACATATAAAGCGGAGGTGGCAAATTGCCCGAAGACTCCGGAAAATTATACATACAGAATTACAATTATTGCTTCTAAAATGAGAGCTCATCACATTTGAGCTATTAATTGGAAATACGAATCCTGCACCAAGTGCCAAATGATTCGATACAATTATAAATACTGCCATGCTATGGACCAATTATGATTTAACCTTTTTTACTGGTTTACATTGTGCGTACTTAACTTTTGATTTGTAGAGAGTATGTAGGTTGTCCTGGACTCGTTTGAAAGTACTAATTGTTCCGTCCAGCATTCGTGTCTGGCCGGATTTGAGGCATTAGCTGGTTTCGCGAGGTCATTCGCCGTGTTGCTATGGCAACAGGCTTGTGACTTCGCTTGTTTTATTTTCTTGTTGTGTCTTCAATATAATTTTAAATATGTTTACTTATCTGTTTGTTCTTTCTTCCATCAATTCTCATAAGAAATAACATTTGACTGTCGCATCTTTCATTTTTTGGATAGTCATGTTATAATCTCCAACCCAAAGTTTCAGTCTGATTATTTTTTAGTATATTTTATTCATAATTTTGTGTTTTTAAAGAAACAATTCAGTTTTAAAGTAATGCTATTAATTCTCTTATTTATGTTCTAGTATTTTAATGTAACTTAATTGATTTATTTCCAAGATTAATTATTTATTGTTTTTCTTGGCCAATGGGATTCTTGCTTTACGTCACATGTCGTGACGTCTGTCATTCTTGCTATTCATTCTTATTCTCTCGTTCGAAGCTTTCGCCAGGCTAGTTTTCAGTTCAGAATTCTGAATCTAGTTATTATTGTCGAGCTGGGAATTTGAAGTTTCCCAGCCCTAGTTATTGCAGAGACGCAATTTAATACGTTCTTCAAAGTAATTTATTTGTGATTTAATTACAAATGTGTGAAGCCAAGTTTTTTACTTCCCTGATCAAACCGTATGGACTTGAATGCGTAACTCATTAAGTAAAAGGATTTACTGTAAGTACTGCTGTGAAGTGAATATTTCAGAGTGCTTAATTTTAGTTGCAGTGTCGAAGCAACATTTAAAGGTTCTTATTCTCGGTCGAAGCAGCAAGTCTACCTTAAAATAATTTGCTGAAAGTGTGCATTCACTTCAAGAATAGTGAAATTCTTTCTCAGTCGTCCGAGCAAGCGCGACTATAAAAATTGCTCTGCTCTGGTCCTCCGAGCTATTCATCAGTCTTATAAGGCAAGCATGCCTTATTTTCCAGAAGGAGCTTACTAAGTCGTCTCCCCTTGACTTCATCAACATTTCATCTTCTTCGGCACCGCTAGGAAGAGGAATTTATTTGTAAAGCAAGATACAAAATTCCATCTTGTATTTTAAAGGGTCTATTTATCATTTTGTCCATTGTGCTCTTTGTATCTTTCAAGGGGCTCAATAAATGTATTTAAACTTGACTTAGTGTAGCATCCTTCAAACCGGAGAGGTTTCCCCGTGTCCCTATTTCGCCTGCGAGCTACCGTGGGAGCGGGAACATCTCTTTGTGGTTCCTCCGGGCCTAGATATGACCCAGAGGCCTATGGTTGAAGATGCATTGATAGTTAGTGACCTATAATTAACGTAAAGTAACTATTCAATTAACAGTTTGAATTTGTCTTGGTCACTTATTACAGAGACCTCAGTGATTAGCCACAATTCTAGTCATTCTTATATATCAATCTTGTTCTCCCGGTATAGTTTGCCGCCGGTGTGAGACGCTACCATCAGTAGCCATCAGTAATAAGTAGTTTAAAGTCAGTTGCTATAAGTATCTGTGGTTCTCCTCCGCATTGCGTTTGAGGGAGGTCTCTGACAGATTTCAATTAAGTTTTTTGTACTTTCTTGTAAAGTGTAAACATTTACATCTGTGTACTTACACCTGTACAGCTACACACTATTTCTTTGTCTACTCGTATGCTCCTATGCGGGCAACTCACTCCATTCTTATAAACAAACCTTAATTTGTCATTGTTGCACCGGCTCTAGGCGGGCAACCTATTTAATTCAGACATTGTATAAGCAAGTCACTATGTCGAGTCCAGACGGTTTGACGGCTCTTAAAGCCAAGCGAGTTCCCATTAAGGCCCAGATTACGCGGCAGGTTAATGTCATTAGTAATTTAGCTATTGAGGATGTCACATATCCTGAACTCAAAAAATATGAGTCTAAGTTAGACGAACTTGCAGCTAAGTTCGACCTTGTGCAGACTGAAATCGACGGTGTGGATTATTCTGATGCTGAAGAAGCCTATAGGGCAGAAGTCGACGCCGTCATTTCCAGAGGCAACTCTCAGTTGTGTAAATTCCTTCAGCTTGCCCTGGCCCGTGAGGAAGCTGAGGCTAAGAGAGCCGAAGCCCACGCCCAGGCCGAAGCTGCCCAAAAGGCTAAAATAAGACGCTTCGAGTACTTGCAGTCGCAATTTCTGCGTCAAATGCAGATTATGCGAGAGTACGAAATCGAAGATCTCACTACGCTTCATGAGGCGCGCATTCGCCGCTCTGAATTCGTAGAGGTCTTCAAGGCCTATAAGTCAGATTATGCTCAGGTGGCCATTGACGAGGCCTACCAGGATCATGAATTCGACTTTCACGCAGTGGAAGCTGATTATTACAAAGTTATCAGTTTCTTTGACTCCATGATAGCTGAAAAGAAACAGCTATATGAACCCGAGCAAGCGCAGACTGCCAGTCAGCGCTCCTCGCTCGACCCTGTCACGCCGTTGTTACCGAAACTCCCCGAAATCCGTCTTCCTCAGTTCAATGGGAACCCCTCTGAGTGGATCGAGTTTCGTGACACTTTCTCGTCGTTGGTAATTCAACATAGGCACATTTCGGACATGGACAAGTATCAGTACTTGAAGTCCTGCCTCTCATCAGAGGTTAGTACGGTCATTCAGAATATTCCTGTCTCTGCTGCGACCTTCCAGGTGGCGTGGCAGACTTTGATTGATAGGTTTGATAACGACCGGCTAATCGCCAACACCCATCTGGACAATCTCTTCTCTCCCCCTCAGATTGAGAGGTATTCTGCAGAATCCCTGCAGAAATACCTGGATCATTTTATAAGCACGGTGCATGCACTGAATTCCCTTAATACAGAAGTGGAGTTGTCAGATCTGATTATTACCAGAATTATCATCGACAAGCTTCCAATGAACCTCATCAGAGAATGGGAGTCATCTGTCAAAATAGGGAAGCTCCCTACTCTCAATGAGTTATTTGTCTTCTTGGAAAGCCGAGTTCGCATACTGCAGATGACTGATGCTGCCACGAAAAGTCAGGTTGCTAAGTCAGTTCCGAGCTCTCCGGCTCCTTCCAAGTCAAAGTCTTCTTCTTCGAGGCCTAAATGTCTCTGTTGTCGTACTGCTGTGCATGACCTGTTTTCATGCAGCGACTTCAGGAGCATGACTTTCGCTCAAAGAGACCAGTTTGTTAGAGACCGCAAACTGTGTCGCGTATGCCTGTATAGTCAAGGGCATGCCAACAATTGTAGGACTTTTCAGTGCAGGAGATGTGCTGGGAGACATAGCACATTCCTCCACGACCCGACTAGCGATAGTCACCAGGCTGCCAACACTGCAGGTGTTATGGCTTCTAGTCAGACCCAGCAGCGCTGCTTGCTTCCTACTGCTACTGTCCGCATCCTGGACTCAGACGGCTCGCCTGTTGAGGCCACAGCCCTCCTGGATAGCGGTTCAGACTGCAATCTTATTAGCGACAGGCTGTTTAGGCGTCTTGGACTAGCTCCTCATGCGCAGCGGACTACGCTAGCGGGAATTTTGTCCACTAATGTTAGCACACATAAGCTAACCAGCATCACGATTCAGTCGCGAGTGACTTCATGGCGCTACAATGCACAGGCCATTGTCGTTCCGGAGATTTCGGAGAAAAGGTTCCCGAGCTCTTTCATTGAGACGAAAGATTGGAACATTCCTCCGAATCTCCCCTTGGCTGACCCAGTTTTTAGTCGTCCTAAGTGTGTCGATCTACTTCTTGGAGTGGAGATTTGCGCCCAAGTGGTGTGTCCAGGGCAAATTTCCACCTGTGAGTTACCTACGATTCAGAACTCGCACCTTGGTTGGTACTTCGCCGGGAAACTGCCCTCTGCGCCTTTCCCTTCACAGCGTTGCCATACTTCCAATGGTCATCGACGCCGATCCACGGCTAAGCGTTATCTTGAAGCAAGCCCAAAAGAGCCTGAATGCTCGAAGGCTATGTCTTCCAATTACTCAGCCTTCCTAACTGCAGACTTAAACCATTCACCTTCTAAACTTAAGACCTTCGTGGCTAACAGAGTCGCGGACGTCCAAGAATTCACTGCCATTGGCTCTTGGTCGCATGTGTCATCTAAGGACAATCCCGCTTATCTCATCTCTAGGGGAGCCACCCCTTCTGACCTACTTAACAACTCTCTGTGGTGGTCAGGCCCTTCTTGGCTTACTGCCAACTCCACTCAGTGGCCCAGTTTGCCCACTGAGCTCGAGTCTTCGTCTCTCCCAGAGGTGAAGATAGCAGCGCTAGTCACTATCGAAACCTCAAGCTTAAGCCCATGGCTGACTAAGTTTTCACATTTGAAAACAATCAGGGTCATGGCTTATGTGCGACGTTTCATCAATAATCACTTGAAACTCAAGTCACCTATCAATGGCCCTTTGTTGCCGTCAGAGCTTACTGAAGCTTTGCATTCTTGCATTAGAATCATTCAAAGGAATGCTTTCAAAAGGGAAATTCAAGCATTGTCTTCCTCGCAAGATTTGCCTTCTTCTAGTAAGATCCGGCAACTATGCCCCTTTATTCAGGATAACATCCTGCGTGTAGGTGGACGTCTCGGTCGGTCCAACCTACCCTTTGACAACAAGCATCAGATATTACTTCCTGCAGAGCATGCTTTCACCAGGCAGTTAGTTCTCCATGTGCACTTGCATCTAGGTCATGCAGGACCTCAGCTAGTCATCTCACACTTGCGAGAGTCGTATTGGATCCCTTGCATTCGCAAGCTGGTTCGCAGTGTACGGAGGCGCTGTAGTGTTTGCTTCCGCTTTGAGGCTCAGGCTTTTCAGCAAAAGATGGCTGATCTGCCTCCTGAGAGAGTAAATCCTCTCCCTCCTTTCACAAACTCTAGTGTGGACTACGCCGGTCCATTCTCTCTCAAGTTTGGTGGCCCGCGGTCCAAGGTGACTACCAAAGCCTACGTTGCTATTTTTGTCTGCATGTCCACGAAGGCCGTACACGTTGAGCTAGTGACTTCGCTCACCTCACGTGCCTTCCTGGCGGCATTGTCAAGGTTCACAAGTCGTCGTGGAATTCCAAGTTCAATCACTTGTGATAATGGTAGAAACTTTGTCGGAGCCCACGCCGACCTGCAGAACCTCTCTATGCTTTTGATGTCATCAGAACATCACTCCGCAGTGCAAGACGCCACTGCGCATTTGAACATTCATTGGCGTTTCTTGCCTCCTCACTCTCCACACATGGGAGGGCTTCATGAGGCGGCAGTACGCTCTTTGAAGTTCCACTTGAAGAGGATGTCCTCGTCCTGTAAGTACACTTACGAGGAGATGTCTACTGTTCTCACACAAATTGAGTCATTCTTGAATTCACGTCCTTTGATGTCGTTATCTGAGGACGTGGATGACTTTGGATATTTGTCTCCCGGCCACTTTCTTATTGGCAAGCCCATTGTATCGGTGCCCAGTCCTGACCTCTCTGGTGGGTACAGCCTGCGTTCCCGTTGGAACCATCTTCAGCAGATGGTCACTTGCATTTGGAAGAAGTGGTCCGTGGATTATCTCCACACGCTACAGCGTCGTGCAAGGTGGCACAAGGTACTGCCAGACGTTCCTTTGGGTACCCCTGTATTGGTTCTCGAGGACAATGTACCTCCTCATAGGTGGGTGCTTGGTCTGGTGCACCAAGTACACCCAGGCCCAGACGGCCTTGTCAGAGTTGTCACTGTGCGCACTGTCTCAGGCACTTATAAGAGGCCCCTCATCAAGTTGGCTCCTCTGCCTGTCAGTGAAGAGGGACAGTGACACCTGCTTTCATTCAGAGTGCTGATGCCGGACGCATTCCACTCCACCGATTTTGACTTTATTGCGACTTGATAGTTGTTTTGGCCTCGAATCCTTGCATTCACGAATTTGCTTGACGTCACATTCTGTTAGATAATTTCACGAGCGAAATTATCGCGGGCAATATGTTCCGTCCAGCATTCGTGTCTGGCCGGATTTGAGGCATTAGCTGGTTTCGCGAGGTCATTCGCCGTGTTGCTATGGCAACAGGCTTGTGACTTCGCTTGTTTTATTTTCTTGTTGTGTCTTCAATATAATTTTAAATATGTTTACTTATCTGTTTGTTCTTTCTCCCATCAATTCTCATAAGAAATAACATTTGACTGTCGCATCTTTCATTTTTTGGATAGTCATGTTATAATCTCCAACCCAAAGTTTCAGTCTGATTATTTTTTAGTATATTTTATTCATAATTTTGTGTTTTTAAAGAAACAATTCAGTTTTAAAGTAATGCTATTAATTCTCTTATTTATGTTCTAGTATTTTAATGTAACTTAATTGATTTATTTCCAAGATTAATTATTTATTGTTTTTCTTGGCCAATGGGATTCTTGCTTTACGTCACATGTCGTGACGTCTGTCATTCTTGCTATTCATTCTTATTCTCTCGTTCGAAGCTTTCGCCAGGCTAGTTTTCAGTTCAGAATTCTGAATCTAGTTATTATTGTCGAGCTGGGAATTTGAAGTTTCCCAGCCCTAGTTATTGCAGAGACGCAATTTAATACGTTCTTCAAAGTAATTTATTTGTGATTTAATTACAAATGTGTGAAGCCAAGTTTTTTACTTCCCTGATCAAACCGTATGGACTTGAATGCGTAACTCATTAAGTAAAAGGATTTACTGTAAGTACTGCTGTGAAGTGAATATTTCAGAGTGCTTAATTTTAGTTGCAGTGTCGAAGCAACATTTAAAGGTTCTTATTCTCGGTCGAAGCAGCAAGTCGACCTTAAAATAATTTGCTGAAAGTGTGCATTCACTTCAAGAATAGTGAAATTCTTTCTCAGTCGTCCGAGCAAGCGCGACTATAAAAATTGCTCTGCTCTGATCCTCCGAGCTATTCATCAGTCTTATAAGGCAAGCATGCCTTATTTTCCAGAAGGAGCTTACTAAGTCGTCTCCCCTTGACTTCATCAACATTTCATCTTCTTCGGCACCGCTAGGAAGAGGAATTTATTTGTAAAGCAAGATACAAAATTCCATCTTGTATTTTAAAGGGTCTATTTATCATTTTGTACATTGTGCTCTTTGTATCTTTCAAGGGGCTCAATAAATGTATTTAAACTTGACTTAGTGTAGCATCCTTCAAACCGGAGAGGTTTCCCCGTGTCCCTATTTCGCCTGCGAGCTACCGTGGGAGCGGGAACACTAATGAATGGCTAATATCCCATCGGTGAGGTTATAGAGAGAAGTCTGCCATGCTGAAGTTGCTGCTGTAGGCTGTGGTTAAAGGCTTAGAAGTCCAGGTCTGGAAGTTCTGGTAGGCTACATCATCTGCGTTGTGTAGAGTAGTACCACGAAGTCTCGATACTCAAGTATCGGTACTGGGATAAAGCTAAGGTGCTTGCCTTAGTAGAGTTCGATGAAAAGTGAATACGAGTCAAACAGGTTAGCCTACGTACATTAGAGTGCTTTCAGTTTCTCGATCGAAGTAGCGTAGAAGCTTCTCGAGACTTCTATCTTGAAATACGGCGTATTTATAGCATATTCATATTTCACAAGATCTGTAAAACTGAGAAAAACTATTTAGCAAATTGTTGTAAATTAATGTTTAAAGAATGTCTGAAAACTTTGTAAAACATAGAGTTTCGAGATATCGATACAGACATCGATTCGGTCATGAAATGTATGGTTAGTAGTGTTTAACCCTGCAGTGCTCGCGTGGCGTCTGACAGACGCCAGACCAGATTCATTTCACCATATCTAGAATACCTATGAGGCTATTGTGCTGACCTACCATCTACCTTTCGGTCAACTACTCTTAAATAACATATCCAAGCGGCAACCCTCCAGTTTTCGCAGTGGAGTGTCGTTATTGTTGCAAAAATGTAGATGGCGTCTGTGAGACGCCGCGCGAGCTTTACTGTTACAAGGTAAGTTACTGGTTTAAAGCTAATTTCTTGCAGAAACTAGTGATCATAAACCTACAATACCAATCTTTTATGGTGGAAATTATTTATCTTTAGGCTTTCTGATCCAAATGATTGGAAGATAGTGCAAAGTTGCTAGAAGAAGAAAATGGTGATGATGTTGAACTTGATTCCGATAGTGATCCTAAAGAAGACATTGCGGAGTCTAGAAGTGAGTCTACGGATACTGAGCAAGAAGCTGATGATGATAATGAATATAGTGAATGTGATAGGCCTAAATATTTCGTAGGGCGGGACAAAGTTTCTAAACGGAATAAGAAGAGATCAGTAACTAGTAGTAAAAGTTGTTATGCCTACAAAGTCTTAGGACAATAATAATTTAAAATTATTTAAAAATGGTTACATGCCTAACAACATTGTTTTATTGTTAATTAATTAAAGTCATAATCTGCTAATATGGATTTGTGTCCAATATGATTAGTTAAATGCTCATTTTCAATAAATTGACTTAATACACATATTTTTAACTAAGCAATGTATACAAAACATGTTCAATAATATTAAATAAACTATGACAACCCTCAATAAACAAAATGAACACTCAAAACAACATAAAAAAATAGAAACAACGTAAAAAACGAACGGCGTCTCTCAGACGCCGCGCGAGCTTCTATGTCCTAAAATAGCACGCGAGCACTGCAGGGTTAAAGAGTGCGTTCATCGCATTACAGTACTCCAAAGAGAATATTTACAAAGTGTTTTCAGTAAAGTTTAACAAACAAATATATAGAAAAGAAACTGCACAATATGAAATGTTTAACATTTCTCCTGAAATGTTACAGGTAGTGACAATATAATATATATATATATATATATATATATATATATATATATATATATACATAATTATTATCTTTACTGATTAATTATAATCTTACAATAACATCTCCCCTAATATTTTAGGGCTGCCACAATTTACAACGTAGGCCTATAACTTGCAATGTATTAATTAGTTCAAGCGAAATTTCTTTGTTCAAATAAAGAATTGTTAAAATGGAATTAACTACATTTTTCTTCCTTTCCAAATATAAATAAAACATTTTCTACTAATATTGTAATACAATAAATAATTCTTCATTCGTACTTAAAGGTAGACGAATAATTTCAGAACACTTAAGTTGCACATCATATTATGGATACAAAAAAAAATATATAACTGAATAATAATATTCATTATTACGAGAACATTTCCTGTCTTTGGCTGGTAACAGATCTTATTACACATATTATGTACTAATATTTTTCATTCACAATTTAATTTTTGTTGCAATGCCACTCACCAGTGAAATAAGTTACTTAACTCTGTTAAATGAGGAAAAGGGGACCTATAAAAATCAATCCACATAGTTGACCTATCACTGATTTGCTGGTGTAATATAAGTTATGTAGATAATAGAGTCTCGAGTTTAATAGCTCATGATTAGAATTTAATACAATAATATGCATACAGCGTGCGTAATTTACGTGTGTGTAATTACATACCTTGTATATAATTACACTTCTCATTGACGTTTATATTGCTGTTTACCTTTTTCGGAAATATGATACTTCTGACCTATATCATCATGAACTCGTGACCTCAAAACCACTACCGTAAATTATTAAACACATCCGTGACATTAAGTTATATGTCATATTAATTCAACTATGCAGGTAGTTGGAAACTTTCTATTCCCAGAATTGTAAACTTTGTATTTCAAATGTCATTTTATTGGGTTATTAAAGTAATAAATGGGAGAATGTGGCATTCACATCACGTGGAAGTAATATTGCTAGGGTACAATGGATAGGGATGTTAACAATGCACAGTCGTACGTGTTTATGTCAGGGAATACTCCGAGAATATCAAGCTACTGTCATAAGTTCATTAATACTATTCACAATCACCTCGGTTATTGTTCTAGACAGCAGACTTCACATTATTAGTATCAGTAAAATCTGCACAACATGTTATGGTTTGATTCTAAGCTGATAGGCCTAGATGTAAAATATCACTCATTTATTTGAAAGAATTGTCTCTCTCCCCTTTCAGTAACAAAGCTAAATACATTTCTGGCCAAATAAATTATCAATATCGAGGGAAAAAACTGTTAAAATAAGTTAAAGCCAGTATTCGACCCATATTTGTTAACTCATTGGGGGATATTAACCATTTCAGAGCTAAATGAATACTTTAAAATAAGCATTAATCAACTAAAATCATTAATGGGTTATAATTTCTATAATATCATCTAAGAAAATTTTAGTGGAATTGCTGTTTTAATGATTTACGCTTTTATCTCAGCCATGTGTGTGCAATTTTTGCCTTCACGCACATGTACCTCAATGCAGTGAAAACGTTAAACCTAACCATAAGCCTGGTTACACACATGGCGTTTTTTTTCCGTCGCGGAGAATTTGCCGTCGCCGCCCAAAGACAGTAGTACATTGAAGTGAATTAGAGCTTGCACACGAGGCGGAAAAAAAACGATCGTTAAAATTTCCGTCGGCGGCAGTTTTGCAACCGCCTGGTGCCACTGGAGCCCGACGGAAATTTTGCCGTCGCTTTGAAACATGCACCTGCATAAACAAACTTACGGAAATAAACAAGGGTCTTCTCGCAGTGGGAGATGCCAGATCAGCATTATGAAGAGGAAGACAATTAATTATTTCTGCTCTCTCTGAAGGGACTGCATAGAATGGTCATTTATTTGTACATCATCATATCAGATACCGCAATGGAAGAAGTACAGGATCACATAATCCATAACATTAATGAAAATTCATTATAACATAATTGCAACATTTAATATAATTAGTATTTTTAAAATGTGATATGAACCATTCATATAACTCCCTCTACTCTTAATATAGCCTATTCTAGTGTAGAGTACACGGCTGTATTGCAGTAGTGCGCATTCACTTGTATCTGCCTCGTTTCCAAGTCGCATTATTCGCGAGGCAAGACCAAAAAATCCAAGTCTATATTGTATAAAATGAATGGCTTATAACTAGCCTTCAGATAATTTCTTGGGAGAAGTTTTTCAAATAGTACTTATTACAATATATTATAGTAGGCCTACATAATAAGCCTATAAAATTGTTAAAACTATTTCGAGAAAATTAAGAAAAATTAAATTTTCGTCAAATAAAGTGCTTGGAAAAATGAAAAGAAAGTCGTTGCCGTACCTCGTGCCGCATCCCTTAAGGATACACAATCCAAATAAAATCTTAATAAATGCACTCGAATACTTTTGTATAACCTAGGCGTGGCAGTACACCTTTCTTCAAATTCTAATATAGAATAAGAGGCCGTGTTGCAGAGTATAGGTATTCAGTTGTATTAGCCTGATGCAAAGCTTTACCGTTAACCAGATAAGATTGAGTTTCTGTGAACGATGCCTGCCTTGTAACTACCCGCCAGAAATATTTTTTCGAAAAAAATATTTCAAATAAAAGTTTAGCTCTTAGCATAAGCACATCAATTACAAAATTTAAACACAATTTTTAAACCCCTAGTACCTAGTACTGACAGACGGATTAAAACTAAAAATTTGTAGTTTTCATTCTTTCTGGAATGTCCATATATTCCATGCGAATCATCCTAATAGCATGCTGTGAGAGAAGTGAGTGTGCTGTTTTGGTAGCTCACAAATCTCCTACTTAATACTCCCGCCGTTCGGTCTTACTGCATGCGGAATTGAAGCGGGCACTAAGCGACAGAGTACAAAGAGCGCCATGTCACGTGGGAGCAGTGGGTGGGGGAGTCCCCAGGCTTTTTATGCATACGACTGCAAGTGCAAACTTGAAATCTGCCAGTAAGAACTTCATACTCTTTTTTTTTAGAATATCCCCTAATAACTGCCGTAGGAGTCGGCATGCTGACCACATGCCCCAATCCTGCGATCTGGCTATTCAAAATGTGACACTTCATTGTTACGCTCATATTATTGGTAAATAATAATAAATAAAATAATATTTGGAAGAAAGCAGATCGTTCGTTGAAAATGTCACTGTTCGAAATAGTACCCACTGGTGTTTAGAATTGTATCTACATTTTCAAACGTTATTCTGGAAAGATTGATTGCCCTGACAAATTTTACAGCTGTTTACAGCTCATATTTTTGTGAAGGGTCGACTACATTTCCAACTTTGTGATTACAATACAATTGAATTTTTCTTATGTTTATTGTGTTCATAAAATAAGAATATTTGTTAAGTGTTCGAAAAAGTACCACCTTACCCTATATCGAGGTTTGACTGAAGTATATATGTTTCTCAGAATTAAATTAACGGATATCATTTCACGACGGAATATCAATAACGCTAGAAGCTGCTCCCTGTTCATTTCAAACTACACTGCAATCAACAATTTGAATAACACAGTTAAACTGATGTGAATTGATCTGAAGTTGAAACTATACTGCATAAACCAGCATGATCATACGACGGCGACGGAAATTTTTCCGCCCCGTGTGTAAACGTTTCATTTCTTTGGGCGGCGACGGCAAATTCTCCGCGACGGAAAAAAAACGCCATGTGTGTAACCAGGCTAAGGGGTAACATCCTATATCCACATGCAGAATTCATGATGAACTAGAACATCTCTAAATTATAAAATAATAATGATAATAAATAATAATAATAATAATAGTATAGTAATAATAATGTTAATGATAACGCAGATGTGACAGAATTGTAAAAGGTTCTGTCGACAACAGGAGTATACTAACACGTTGAGCCGTCGTCTGGAAGAATCAAATCCCTACCTAGTACAAGTCTAAAGCTAACATTCTGGATAAGAAGACTAAACTACGGTGAGTGTGGAACTGAGAGGCATATCCTTCCTCATTTTCGACCGAGCCGCGTCCTGGTACAAACCGTTATGTTAAATGTAACAATCCCATGCTAATAATTATTAATATTTTTATTCATATGTCATAGAGGGCCAAGCCGCACGTAAATCAATTCATGTTCGGCAAGTGAAAAAAATCAGATCTGAAAGTCACATAACTTCCTCTGCCCAAATAAAAGTTAGCAGTATTCACATATCCTTGTACAGAATCGCAAGACACAATTTTACGCTAATTATCCTATAAATACCTCTTCTTTCAATGATGCGACTAAAAGCGCAGGCTATATAACAAACTTTAAAAAAAAGTGACTGCAGACGTTTAGGCTTATTGAACTTTCCACCGTAAAGAATAATTTCCGAAATTTATCGAATATTTCCCTCAGATACTTCTTTACTCTATGCATGGCCAACAATACATCTTTCTCACTTCACATTCTTATATAGAATAAGAGGTCGTGAAAGAGCGCGTATTCAGTTGTTCACGCAAGACAAACTTTCTACAAACAGTGGGTGAACAGTGGGTGGCTTGTAACTACCCTCAGAGAATTTTTTCGAAAAAAGTTTCAAATAAAAGTTTTAGCTCTCAGTAAAAGGAACACATGTGCAAATTTTAAAGAAAATCGTTAGAGCCGTTTTCGAGAAAATCGCGAAAAACGAAAATTTCTTCATGTAAAGTCCCCTTAAAAATAAGATAAAATAGTCGCCAATCTTATCCTCACATCTTAAGAATATACCTGACCCAAATACGAAATTTTGTTTTCATACGATTTTCCGTTTTGGAGCTAGAGTGTTCACAGACAGACAGACACACACACAGACATGTTTCCAAAAATAGTATTTTTGGATTCAGGGGGCCTTGAAACGTGTATATATGCTAAAAACTCAACTTCGAATTTTGGGGTCGAAAACAATACTTCCTCTACCTATAGTACCTATGGTACGGGCAGAGGAAGTAAAAATCTGATGTGAAAGTCACATAACTTCCTCTGCCCAAATAAAAGTTTGCAGCATTTACGCTAATTATGCTATAAATATCTTATAGCCCCTTCTTTGAATGTTGCGACTAAAAACGCAGGCTATGGAAAAAAAAGTGACTGCAAACGTTTATTGAACTTTCCGCTGTTAAGAATAATTTCCGAAATTTATCAAATATTCCCCTCAGATATTTCTTTACTGCTTATATAGAATAAAATGCCTTAAATGTCCGCGTATTGAGTTGTTCACCAGGCAAGTTGGTAGGTTACAACCAGCCTTGGGTTACAACCACCCTTCAGAGAATGTTTTGAAATGGTATAAGCAATCCATGTACAAAATTTAAAGGAAATTGTTAGAGCTGTTTATGAGAAAATAGCAAAAAACAAAATATTCTTCATGTAAAGTCCCCTTAAATATAAGAGAAGGTTGTCGCCAATCTTCACAGCCTCAGAAGGTACCTAACCAAAATACAAAATTTTGTTTTCGTACGATTTACAAGAAACCGTATTGCAAAAAGCACGTATTCACAGTGGGTTGCTTATAACCACCCTTCAGAGAATTTGTTCGAAAAAATGTTTCAAATGAAAGTTTTAGCTCTTAGTACAAGCAATCCATGCGCAAAATTTAAAGAAAATCGTTAGAGCCGTTTTCGAGAATATCGCGAAAAACGACAATTTCTTCATGTAAAGTCCCCTTAAAAATAAGGGAAATTTGTCGCCAATCTTCGAATCACATCTTCAGAAGGTACCTGCCCCAAATACAAAATTTTGTTTTCATACGATTCTCCGTTTCGGAGCTAGCCTGTTCACAAACTTCCACACAGACAGACACACACACTCACGGACACACAGACATGTTTCCGGCCTTGAAACGTGTATATATGCTAAAAACTCAACTTCGAATTTTAGGGTCGAAAACAATACTTCCTCTACCTATAGTACCTATGGTACGGGCAGAGGAAGTAAAAATTTCTATCCAGTTGTGATCCAGTGTTATCCCGCTGATAAAAGTCAAAGTATTTTATAGAAATCGGTCATAAATAATAAATAAAAATACCTAGGTCTAGAGTTTTCAATGGATGTACCTTATATTAATTTTGTAAAAGTATTAGTATGGGCCTAATTGTATTGAAATTATTGTAAAAGAATAAATTATTAGAACTACCTATAAGTAATCTAAATTTCTGTATCTGGTTGAATGGAAGAAAAGGCCTCAAGGCCTTAACTCTGGCAGATAAAATAAATCCTTTTACTATAATTATTATTATTATTATTATTATTATTATTATTACTATTTTTGTTATTACTCGTATTATTATTGGAACAGATTTCGTGAAAGTAAAAATCACGTTATAGGCTACATATCACTTTTTTTTTAAATTTAAAATAATCTTCCTATGTGGACTAAAGGCAGAAGGCACCCTTTGTTTAAAGCTGTATTTGTTATGTGGATTATGAATTGCTATTTTGGAGATCATACAAGGCATTTCAATTATTTTCTTGCTCAGATGCTTAGAAATTGCATATTCAGCATACATGTTGTAGTGAAAGTGGATGGTTATGGAAGGTACTCCATCCCTTGCGAATGCATACAATCACAAAATTCATCAGTGATAGTTTACCATTAAATGAATAACATACAACCACTAGGGAAAGTGTACCATCATTGGACCTGATTAGTGAAAGCGTCCAGCCGTGTTTGTGTTTGTGTTAAGATATTACATAAGGTTCATATTAGCTCTATGTAATCATTAGCATTCAATCTCCGAAACAATAAATGATGCCGCGTTTAAATAGCTTGAAGTTTACATATTGCATATTACATTTATTTATTTATTTTATTCTGCCAACTACAGGAATAAATCCCAATTACAGTTGGCGTAGTTTCGCCAATACATGTTTTACACTATAAAAAAATACAATACAATAAATGAACGAATGTGCGAGGATAAAGAAAAAAAAAATACATAAATGATTTACAATAACTACAATTAATTTAACAAGACAATCTAAAAATTAAGCCAAATCATATGGAACATATAACAGTTTATGAAGAAGTCCTATGTACTCATTCACTGACAAGTCAAAATCCAGAAGAGCATTTTGAAGTGATAGAGAATTATATCGTTTACACATTTGGATGAAAGATGAACATTCTAATATTTTTGATTTAATGACAGGAATATATAACAATTCCCTATTCCTTAAATTTAATTGCACTACATTAAATTTAATACGTTTTAAAAGTTCATTACTATCAATTTTACCATTGATAATTTTATATAAGAATAACTGTTGCGCTACCAACCTTCTACCAATTAAAGTAACAAATTTAAATTCATTTAATAAAGTATTATAAGAAATTCTATCAATTAAAGCAGATCTATCATATTTTTTTAAAATACATATATCGAAGAAAACTCTTCTGAATTTTTTCTATGTTATTAATATGAGTTTTATACAATGGTGACCATATAACTGATGCATATTCTAACTTACTGCGTACAAAACTATTATAAAGTAATTGTAAGACACGTTCGTCTTTAATATTTTTGGAATTACGAAAAATAAATCCTAACTGTCCATAAGCTTCATCTATTATTTTATCAATATGCTTTCTAAAATTTAAATTATGCGTAATAATTAATCCTAAATCTTTAATGGTAAATATTCTTGTTAACGTTTCCGAATTCATACTGTATTGAATAATCGGGTGAAGTGAAAATCTGTGAAAACTCATGAAATAGCATTTTCTAACATTAAACGCCAAATTGTTTTGGATACTCCATTCAAAAAGCTTGTCTATTGTTAATTGTAATTCCAATTCATCTGATAATAAACGTATCTCTTTATATATTTTTAAGTCATCTGCAAACAATAAGCATTTAGAATTTTTAACAATATCTTGTAAATCATTTATAAAGATTAGGAAAAGAAGTGGCCCTAAATTAGAGCCCTGTGGTACACCGGAATTTACATCATAAACAAAGGAAGGACAATGATTAAAAACAACATATTGTTTACGGTCTTTTAAGTAAGAGGCTATCAGCTTCAAAAACATCGTATTAATACCTAACATAGACATTTTAGCCAACAGAATATCATGATCTAACTTATCAAATGCCTTTGCAAAATCAGTGTAGATAACATCAACCCTACACTTCTTATCTAGAGATTCTGATATGTCTTGAATAAAGTTCATTAAGTTTGTCAAAGTCGACCTTTGAGGAAAAAAACCATGTTGAAAAACAGATATATATTGTTTGACATGATAAAATATTCTATCATACAGAATCCGTTCTAAAATTTTTGCTGGCGCACTTATTAGAGCAATAGGTCTGTAATTCGTTACTTTTATTTTCTCACCACTTTTGAATACAGGAATTATTTGAGTGATTTTCCATGCATCTGGAAATATTTGAGAACTAAGTATTCGGTTAAAGATTAATAGAAAAGGGGATTCTAATATCGTTGCGCAACCTTTTAATACGTAAGGAGGAATTCCATCATAACCTGCTGATTTCTTTGGCTTAAGCTTGTTAATAGCATTCCGATATTCCACACTGTCTACTGGGTATAGAGATAAGGAATGTGATGTGCGCATATTAACCGTATCTACTATTTTATAAGATGACTGCGTTTGAAGATATACACTTTGAAAATAAGTAGCAAACTCATCAGATATGGACTTTGAATTATTCATTATTGCACCATCTGAAGACAGAAAGATGCTAGAACTATTATTTTCAGTTCTTTTATTTTTCACAAAATTCCAAAAATATTTCGGATTAAGTTTAATATTTTGTTCACAAGTAAACATGTATTCATTGTACGTCTTTTTTACAAGCGTTTTAGCTAGTTTCCGAAGTTCTTTAAATTTCTCCATATAATATGAGGAATAGTTTTTTCTTTTCCTAAAATATTCCTTTTGTTTCAGAGTTCGAATTATCTCCTTGGTAAACCAAATAGGATATTTTGAATTATTATTTATAACTTTTTGAGGCACCGACGCTTCAATAATAGTGTTTAATCGATCATAAAATCTAGAGAGCATTACATTCGGATTATTGAAAGAATCAAGATAACTCCAATCTACTTCCCGAAGTAATGAATAAAACTTATCAAAATTTGCATGTTGGAAGTTGTATAATGTAATATGAGATCCACTACAATATTTCTGTTTAAGTCCTCGAATTTTTATATTGAGTGCAGGATGGTATCGATCTTCAGTAAGAATAGGATCAACGTCCTTAAAGACTTCAACGTAAAGAATATTTGTTAAAATTAGGTCAAGAGTGCAATTATTACAATTCAAAATGTTATTTTCAGATTTCATATTATACAGAGAAAGGAAATTAGATAATGCCCTTAAGCACGGCCCTCCATGAAGAAAATCATAATCGTTACCAGTGACAACAGAAAAATTGAAATCTCCAACAATGAGCAATTGACTATAATGAATATCTGGAATGTCATGCACTAAAGAAAAAAAATCTCAAGTATGAATCCAATGAGCTATTTGGTGGAAAATACACAGAGATAATATAATATACACTATCTGGGAATTTACATTTAACACATACGCTTTCAAAAGTATCATTAGGAAACTCTATTATAACAGCTGGAATTGAATTATGCATAGCAATTAATACTCCTCCCCCTCTTTTCAGTATCCTATCTTTCCTAAAAACGTTAAAATCATTAGGAAATAATTCACTGTTCTTAACACTACGTGTTAACCATGTCTCAGTCAACAGGATGACATCATAATTTACTAATAGCATACTAGTGTAAAAGTCATGAGTTTTAGTATTTAGACCTCGAACATTTTGATAGTAAATTGAAATTTTGTCATGAAAACAAGACATCGAAATTCGAATGAGAAACTTCCTAAACATAAATATATATCAGAATTAAATCAAACTTTCCAGATCAGTAATTGATCGGATACGATATGTAAATTTATCATCTGCCTTCTTTTTTAATTTAATTTCTCCTGTGGGATCTACCCATACAAAAGCAAAATCTTTTTCTCTCTTTAGTTTTCTAGCTTGAGATAGAAGACCTCGCCTGTACGGAGTGAGACTGTGATTAATAAATATAGGCTCGCTAGAACTGAAACCAATGTTACTGGAGCATAGCTGATGCACAATTTTCCTTTTTCGCATCAAGTTATCCTTCACAACCCGGCGAACAAATTTCACCACAATTGGAGCACTTGGTTGATGAGGATGCCGCTTAAGTCGATGACAAGCTTCAATATCAGTCAGTGTGATTTCAGTACCCAGAGCTTCTCCTACCTTCATGACCAGATGCGATACATCTTCTAGAGGCGATTCAGGAATACCTACAATGTCTATCATGTTCCTCCTTGTATATTGCTGTAACTCTTCTAATTGTTGCTTTGTTTCACCTAGTTCCTTCCGAAGAGCACTGTTTTCAGATTGGAGACTTTCCATCTTCAAAATACATTGCGAAACCTTGTCAGATTGATCAGAAATCAATTTCTTATTTTCAGCAAGCAGCTGATGAACATTATCAAAGGATTTATTCAACTCAGTTTCTAACTCACAATTCATCTGATGTATTTGCTTTTCCAGATCAACTTTGATAGTTTGCATCAGGTTATATAGATCATTTATGGTTATGTTGTCGCCATCATGGTCGCCTTTACCTGGATTCATAGCAGCATCATTATTCCTCTTCTTTGATGGCATTATAATAAATTTTGAAGATAACACATCAAATAGATTACTGAATAAGAAAGACAGAAAATGTTTTATACTACATAAACTAAAATATCTGCCTTTATCCTCACAAAATAGAACAAATATTGGAGCACTAATTTCGTTGCTTCCAAGCACAACACGGCACATGTTACATATTACCGCTGTATGTCTATTAGCATTTAACGTAAGAAATACAGAATATCATAATTTATAAGTTACCATCATATGATTAAAGAATATTAATTAAAAAAGACTTATTATATTCAAATCTGACATGTTCATGTTATAAAATAAAATTGACTTTCCGATAGATGATTGTGTTTTATTATTGCAGTAGGCCTACATTGGTTCACATTCCCTACCACCAGGTGCCGAAGGTAAACAATCTCTAGTGGATGTGTATTCTTTGGCAAAACTGATATAACTTGTATTATATAAAAATGGGTTTGTTGTGCCCTCTACTTCTTGGCATCACTTTTAATTTAAAAATACATATCCTGTAAATATTGCATTTTGATATAGTTTTCAAGTACAATGTTCGTAAGTCAAGTTATCCAGATACAATGATTATTACAAACATGTCTGACTTTTGTTTTACTTTTGTTTCAGGTAAGTGTGCATACAGAATTCCATCTGCAATACTGGAAGAAAATATCATAGGCCTAATCTGCCTGTGAGTATAATATTATATCGTTACATTGCCAAGATGCAAAATACATAATTCATAAATTATAATACACTTCATTCAGTGAAGATCTTTTTTTTTTTTTTTTTAAATTAAGTAGTATCGTACATTTACTCCGAAGAGAGATTGTTAATTTAATTTAATTTACAGTAAAGTGTAAACTAACATTTCTTACTCTCTTTAACTTATTTTTGCTTTGTTTTTAATTAGCGGAATTGTTAAGGCCTTGCGTCTGTAGCTCGCATTCAGGAGGTCCCAGGTTCAATCAAATCCCATGGTGGGAATTTGCAAAGTTAAGTGTCGGATTGGATGTTTACTTACTATGATTAATCGCCGCTATTTCATTTAATACCAAAATAATAATAATAATCTTCTACATAAAGTGCGATGTCCGGACCCAGAAGCATTTTGATTGACTCTAGAGGACGGCCAGTCAGCGGACGAGCAGCCACAAACATTAGTATTCGTAACTAAGGTAAACAAGACAAGCTCATATGTATCAGTTTCTGGCAGTAGATATAATAGACAAAATTACTTACTAAAGAGCATCCTTTCATTTTCCGAAGTTCTATCCAGCTGGTACTTTACATAAACTTTATTATTTTGTCCACTTCAAATATAAACTTTCATTAACAGTCTACTTATTGTAATATTGGGCTAACAAAATATGGTGCTTCAATAATATTGCTTGGTCCACTCTATCCTAAACGTAACGTACCAAATCGTCGATCGCTTTGATAACTATTGTAGCCCGCTTTGTTTAATTCATTTCTTTAGAAGTATGTCAGTGTAAATAAATATAAATAAAATATGTTTTAAAAAGTCTAGCCGTTGAAAAATTAAACGCAGCTGCTGTTGAGACAATATTGTGCATTCTATCGAAATGTATGGCTACCGATATCCGCATTATACCATATTTTAATGTGAGTATTTTTCAGTATAAACCCACATCACGTATGTGCAAGTAATGGACCTAATGTATTTCCCGACATATGTTTTTCACATTGAATTTAATTCATTCTTAACCTATACGGCAGCTTTATATCCGTAACCAACTTGCCAGTGAATCTTAGACCTACACTTATATCATTAATATTATTGCCAGTACATTTTGTGAGAGTTTTACATATTTTAAGAATTTATGTTAGTGTATACGAGGATGAATTATTAAAATTAAGAAGAAGCACCTTTTTTGGGTATGCACTGCGCTGATTTGTACTAATTTATGTTCAAAAACGAAGTTTATATAGAGAAATAATATTCATATTATAGCTAATTAATATAATAAACTAGTGTCCAAAATTAAAGCACTGATATTTCTCCTTCCTGTATCTTATATACGAGATATTCATATAAAATGTAAAGCTATGTCCGTACAGACGTGTTCTGAACTGAAGATGGCATTCCTGTCATCTTACAAACATGCAAACGATGACGTCAGTGCGCCAATCAAAAGGGCAGTGCACCTATCAAAAGGGGCACAGCAGCATAGTGTTTTTTGCTTAGTCCAAAATCAACGTTTGCTATTTAAACATTTACTGCAGGTATAGGATGGCACAGAGAGACGCCTAGAAGATTCTCTTCGGTGGAGGGCCATAGGAATAATGGAAGCACGACAGTCTCAAGCTGATGTGGCCAGATGGCTTAATGTGAATCGTTCTGTTGTTTCTCGGATGTGGCAACAGTTTGTAGAGTCCCGAAGACCAGGGCAAGGACGATCAAGAGTGACATCAGAAAGAGAGGACCGTTATTTGGCTGTAAGGGCACGACGGTACCGCCGTAATACTGCACGACAACTGGCATCCGACCTCACAGCATCAACTAGAACAGTTGTATCGAGGCAAACAGTACGTAGAGAGTGGAACCATCAACATGCCAACTGGACGGTCGAACAGTGGGCCAATGTTCTCTTTACAGGTGAGTCCAGATTTTGTCTTGAAAATGATTCTCGACGGATTCGCATCTGGAGAGAACCTGGAACACGATTTCGGGACGCAAACATTGTGGAAAGAACGATATGTAGGTGGATCAATGTTGGTGTGGGCAGGAATTCTGTTCACTACCCGAACACCTCCTCATGAAGTTGTACGGGTAAATCAGCAGGGTTTAACTGCTGTCAGGTATCGTGACGTGATCTTGCCACCTCATGTGCGGATGTTTCGATGGATGATAATGCTCGTCCTCATAGAGCGCAGGTGGTGGATGTTTTCCTGGAAAATGAAGATATTGCTCGCATGGAATGGCCTGCTCCCTTTCCCGATTTGAATCCCATAGACTAGAGCATGTCTGGGATGCACTAGAGAGACGACTTGCTTCACGTGAGCATCCACCACCACTCTCCAGGCCTTGCGAGCTGCTCTGCAGGAAGAATGGGCGTTATTGACTCAAAATGAGATTGATGACATTATTCACAGCATGCCACGCCGTTGTGAGGCCTGTATTCCTGCCAGAGGTGGTCACACCCCATACTGTGCACATTAACGCGTTTTTCTGGATGTGTGTGAAAGTTATTAGCCTACGTTTTGTTTTACTGGTATGCACAAACGTTGTAATAGTTTACTTTCTTTATTCCTCATACCGTTTTTACGTTAGTATCACCTGTTTATACTATTTTGTGGCAAAATAAACCACCAAAGATGAAATTTCGCTTGTTGCTTTAATTTTGACACTAGTGTATTATCTCTTTCACAAGTTTGTAGATATAATTTTTTAATAAAATACTTTATGCCAACAAAATGCACTACCGTTCGTGTTATAGTTTTGTGTCTGAGTAGATGCATTACATCCCATAACGGAAAATCATTAAGAAAAAAAGAATTATGTCAACATTATGAGTCTTACTGTATAGAAGGTATTCATGCACCGCCCCCTTCACACAATTCATACCCTTCTGAAACTAGGTTTCGAGGTATTGGAAAATCCTGCATACAGTTCCGTTCTCGCTGCATCGGGCTGTCATCTTTCTGTTCACTTAAAGTGCATCATTAGGCCGTTGATTCACCTCCAACGAATAAGTGAAGGAGGCAGTGCATGAATGGCTTGCTGCTCAGTCACATACTTTTTTCTTTGGTCATCCAGAAACTACAGTGTTTTGCAGATGACAAGCCGTTTGTCCTTCTCCTTGCTTAGATACGCGGTCCAATCAGAGACGTTAGCTCGTACACGTTAGTTCGTACACGTGATTGGCGGTGAAGGAAATGGCTTCTCATTTGAAAAATACTGTAATGGAACTTTGGAACAAGCGCTTAAAAAAGCCTGGAGACTATGTTGAGATAAAATATAATTGTAAAACTCTGCTTTTGTTTAAATAAGTTTTTTATTTTTTATTAATTTTTTATTGCATATGATATATACAACCCCACAGAGCGAAGATCAAGCAAGGGTTAACATACACACTGTGGTTCCAAATAAATTACATAATAACAATTTAAACTAAGCATATAACCAAAAACAAAGAATTGGTTTGGAGACTGTGCGTTAACTTGTAAAATAATATAACTTTAGTTTTATCTTCGTTTATTGTTGATTTATTATAGTTAATCCATTTGTAGCAATTTTTTTCGGATTCTTATTGGCTTGTCCTAGTATTACAACCCACCTGTGATTTAACTTGTAAATTAGTGGCTACTGGGCAACAAGAGAAACTTAATACCTCTAATAGCTATTTACGTATCAAGTACGCAAATTAACGCTTCAGCGGACGAATCTAGTATAGCGTAAGCCGAGGCCGAAATACTGGATGAATCCGATAAAGTAGTTCGCAGGCTTCCACGGCAGGTGTTATACATAAACTTATTGTAATTGCTATCCGGGTTGGGCCGCGTCGTGTTTTTAGTGTCTTCCGACGTTTCGGACATCAATCTTCTGAGAAAGAAGGAGGACACGATATGATGTCCGAATCGTCAGAAGACACTAAAAACACGACGCGGCCCAACCCGAATAGCAATTACAATCAGTTTAAGTCCGATAAAGTGTTTGCGTAACGTGGTGCATACAATATTTTTTTTAGTAAAAGCTCTCTAAGCTATATGAAATGAAATAAAAATACCGTATAATTAATTATAATGAAATGTATAGGCCTATTTGTTAACGTCATATTCCCATAGTCGCCTGAATGGCAGAAGAACAATGAACCGTACGTACCAATACGAAATGCTGTATAGATGAATAATAATAATATACGAGTCGCTTTTTGTAAACAATAATGCATGCGAACTAGTATTTATGAAAAGCTTGTGAAAATATGAGTGATAATCAGCTGCTTGTTCAGCTGCTTGATAATCAGCAGAGGAAATTTAAATCCAAGCCACAAACATTGAATTGGAGCTGCTGTGAGTAAAATCTCGGCAATAGTAGGAATCAGGTGGCTGTGAGAATATGTCAACAAATAACTGACTATGCTTTTTATAGGCTATATGTTATATTATACTACTTAAAACGCCAGGCGTCGCCTGGGTTTTGTATTTTGTGTGTAATTCAAAATTAAATTATGGAGGACTTTTGATTTCCATGCTATAAGTCCTTATACGAGGGTTGGAAGTTTAAAAGTGGCAACACATCTATAAAATCAAGGTGAATTACAGGAAGTTCAAATCGCTTTTGTTGGCTGTTGGTTGGATATCCAGCATACTTCAGAGAAAATAGGAACCTTCTATCACTACGAATGCCTTCACTGTAACCAGAAGAAATTGAGTTGGCTCTTTCAACCGGTCTAAAATGAATTTTGGATCTCACAGAAAGTCAATGATTAAAAATAATTCAATACCTTAAAATTATTCTTTATCCACAATAGACTAATATACAATAACACAATGAATTGTTTCAAGATTGGTTAGAAAATGTTACTAATTATGAGTGTATTGCATGATTGAACTTCAGCCGGAAGGAAGTGAAGAACACATGAACCCATGTTCAAAATCTGAAGTGAGAAAATTATATTCTCCATGCCTAGGGTAGAGAAAGTTATTTGATATACCATACTCGATATTTAATTACGTAGATTCCATTCTCCATTATTGATTTACAGAAATTTATTATATCGATAGCCTCTCTAATTATAATTATTTATCAAGCCCAGTAAAATGCAATTGCCAAAGTCTTATGTGAACGCTGCAAACAGTAGCCTATTTTTGTCATGAGAACTGAATTGCATTTGGTGAATGCAATGTAATATTTTCTGAATTTAGGCCTCTAACTTTTTCTACTGGTCACATCAAGGATTTCAATAGCTTTAAGCAAGCTCCGGACAACGCGGATCATTTTGCAAAGAACACCGCGTAAATCGGTCCAGTAGTTTTTTGGTCTTTAACGGACACACATACGAACATTGCTTTTTATGTATAGAGACTAGCTTAAAAGGCCCGGTGTCGCCCGGGTTTTATATTTTGCGTGTAATTCAAACTAAATTACGGAGCTCTTTTGATTTCCAAGCTGTAAGACCATATAGGGATCTATAGTTTGAAGCGAGGAAGAACGACCTAAAACACTCAAACCATTCCCTCAGAAAACGGTTTTATCGCTCATATAGGACTTAGAATTTTGCAACCCATTGCTTTTACACACCAAGCCTCATAGGGGTGGAAATAAGTGGAAACAGAAATTCCGGTAACATAACAATTTACTGTTTTATGGGATTTATTTCCCACTTTTCATGATGTCATACAACGATTTCGGGGCTAAAATCAAAAGAAAATCAACATCTCTATCACACATTCTTCCCCAAAAATCTGAGACATAGTAATTTACCGCGCACACAGGACTAAAAATGTTCCATCCATTTTTGTCTATTCTAAAATGCTTCCAATAAACATCCCTATTTCTCAACTAATATAGCGATTAAATTTACTTATTTTATTACATGTAATTTAGAGAGGTATTACTAAAAAACTATCATCCGCTTAAGACTTATTTTGCGTACTTATACATAAATAGCTGCTATTTTATACGTCACTTTACTAGGATTAAGGGATTATGTTTCTAAGAAGAAATGGAATAGAGTACTTGAGGAGTCAATGTAAGAAGCAGTCCTTGGCAACTTTATATTCAAGGCGGGACTGTCACGTAGAACCGTCATTAGAGTTTGAATCCTAGTCACCGTTACTTTCATCGGGAAACAATTATACCTTCCCCTTATTAAAACTTCTACTGCCAGTAGAACACGTCCAATTATGCAAAATAGAAAACTTAAACCATCAATCGGAGTGTTTTCTCGGCGGCTATTAGTCTTTAGAAACAGCACCTTCATCCTAATAGCGTGTCATTAAGACATCCCTGGAAGCTGAGGTATCACGGTTAGCATTAAGCTGACAAGGTGCAGCTCCTGCAAAAGTACTGGTGTTATCACCAGACTTGACGTCCAAGAAATGAGGGATTGTTGAATAAGGACCAATGCTTAGTTAACCAGGGATCATAACAACAGTAAAACTTTTTTCTTTTACAAAATCTTGAATAATTTGAATTTGACTGGTCATGTTGTGAAAAAATTACATACCCATTGTAGACGGAAGAAGTTTCAATTTAATATTTAACACACGTTTTATCTATTTAGGTAACAATTATGTTGACTTTCCTAAAAACAATCATACCGCCTTTTAAAAAACGTATCACCTAAAGTGAGGAATTAGAATTTTTCCTTAAGTATGATATATTTTAAAATATTTACATTTATTTTTTACAGACTTGCGTGACTGAATTTAAAAATAAAACG
Source organism: Ectobius pallidus (assembly GCA_964059195.1). Taxonomy (NCBI): domain Eukaryota; kingdom Metazoa; phylum Arthropoda; class Insecta; order Blattodea; family Ectobiidae; genus Ectobius; species Ectobius pallidus. The sequence continues at coordinate 47,303,168 of CAXKWD010000001.1, read as the reverse complement.
GCACGTAAGGAAATACTGTAAGTGAATACACGTTACTTATACGATATGAATTAAATCAAAGTAAAACGAATTATTCTAATATCTTTATTTTGGTATAAGAGGTTAAAATCAAATGAACGCCCCAATGTTATTTCACGTTATTTACCATATCAATATCTGATTAGCCTAATTGGAACACAAACGTGAAAGTTAGGGATTTCATAATATCGCATTAACTTAATGATAGTTCATAATCCTAATAAGGACGATAGTTCCAGGTGGTGCAACCATAGCTTTTAATTAGAGTGCATTAGTTATATTAATAGCTGGTTGTCAGTCTGATAGATACTACTGTAATAAATCTTTCTCTCTGCGCTGCAATGTCAGCTTGACACAGACAGTTGTATTCTGATAGGTGCATTCTATTAATGTGCATGACATATCAAAACATTTTAGGACATCCCATTCACTCATGATAAACATGCTGTCTTCTTGCGTGAGGTCTCGTGGAAGTTTGTCTTCATATGGAACCCATATGATTGGAATATCGTCTTTTACTTTAGATTGTTTTGTTGCATAATAATAATAGCTGTTTTGTATAATCAAATCTTACTTCGCTGTTAGCATTTTTATAATACTTATTATTGTTACTAATATATTTATAATTTGTATTATTATTATCATTATTATTAATCATGGTTAGGATTTTTAGGAGCACCCTTTTTTCGTAGGAAAAAGTAGAGATCCTGTGAGAGAAACCACGGTATGAAACGTTGAGACTGAAGGTAATTTTCTAGCGCCTTATTCCCCTATTTAGTGTCTTTATCCCCTATTTCTCCAACATGCCCATAATCCCCTTTTTATCCTTTCTTCGTATATTACTGCAGATCTTTAACAATCTTCTAAAGCGCATTTCTTCGTTTATAGCCTATGACTTTTGACTTTGATTATAAAATTAGTTCTTATTTTATAATTATCTTGGTTTCGTCCAAATATCAAAGATCTTTAAGTAAATTTCAATGAACTTTCCATCATCTTGCAGTGGACATGGGAGTAGTGAACCCGACTACTTTCAGTAAATGAGGGACTAAAGGTACACCTGCCATAAGGAAAAATAGTTACTAAACATTCTATTTTTCTTTATAATTTCACAGGAATCAGTCAGTAGCTGTTCATGAATTAAGTTTGTTGCATAACGAGTTAGAAGCATCTTTTTGTCACCTATTTTGCCTTATTTTTAACATCTTGTTTACGCTTCATGCTTGGCCACAGTTATAGCACGTACAGCCTATTCGTGCAACGAATAATGTATAGGCCTAAAGGTGTTTTATTTTTGTTTTACCAATAAAAGCACTTCATTCATTATTTTCTTCTTCCTTATGGAAATTGTACCTAAAATCCTAACCATTATTATTATTATTATTATTATTATTATTATTATCATCAATATAATAATAATAATAATAATAATAAATATTATTATTATTATTATTATTATTATTATTATTATTATTATTATTATTATTATTATTATTTCACTTTATTGCAACTTCGGTTGGTATTATAGATAGTGCTGAGAAGAATGTCATCTTATTCAGTATCTCCTTACACTGTGCCACGTTTCGAGTAATGTTGAATACTACTGATTAGCCGGTAACAATTAATTCTCCTGCAAGTGAAGAGAAGCGGAGGGGACGTGAAATATATCTTCACATGTAGGCCTTTGTCTTGAAGGTACTTCGATAACAGACTACACCTTCTACTCATTAACAATCGATACTATTTTGACTATCTGTAGTTTCCAGATGTTTTTAATCTGCAAAGTAAGGTTTTTAATATTTATGTAGGCTACAAGTAGAAATGTAAAGGTATTTTTATAAGAAAGTTGAAATATCCAGTGTTTATATTTACGTACTTGGCATTATATTCATTGCTACATATCAATATGAAATTCTTGTTTGGGGTAGTGACCCGAATGGAAAAAATAATATTAATACTTCAAAACAAGGCTATCAGAATAATGTGCTATATGGATAGCAAACCACAGTGTAAACCTTCATTCTGAAAACTTAAACGTATCTATGATAATTTAATTATATTTACTTCATTGAATGTTTGAATTAGGCCTATATTAAGGATAATATTGACAAGTTTTTAAATAACACGACAAATGAGTATAATACCAGAAATATGGATAATTTAAAGTTAAATTTCTGCAGAAACAACTTGACCAAAAATAGCTTCAATGAGTGAGGTATTAAATTATATGAGGGTTATTCTTGAAGTAACTTCTGTTTATTTTTCTTGTTTATGTGAATTAAGTTACAAAATTTGTTTTGAGACACATTGAGTCTCGCAGGTGGCCGAATTCTACGAATGCGGAATTTCAAATCTCGTCAGACGCTATGACGAGTTTCTCAATATGACTGAAAACTACGCGGAAAAATAAAGAGTCTGTAGTTTCAAAGCGTTGTAAAACAAATTCTGTAACTTCATTCATATATATTTTTAATAAACGGAAATTCCTTTATGAATGACCCTCGTATAATGTAGCCTATTGCTAAAGCATATTAAAAATTTAGAAATGAAGCATTTTAAAGTAGGGTGCGAAATTTTCAGTGGACAGATCGCCATTATTGACCATAATTCTGAGACTGCAGGCACAAAAATGTTGTTTGCTATATATACCATACAATGTGTTTAAATATTCTGAACATCCAGTTTGTCTCACATTCTGTATAACGTCGTACTGGATAACAGTACTTCACTGCTTTACAGTGGAAGTGATATTTCCTGTTTGAAATGGTATATTTCAGAATCAATTAGTTTTATAGGAAAGAAGAGACGCTTTTGAGATCACTTGTCAGGACGTAAATCAATACCAGTCCTAGCGACTTAAGACTCTTACATGAAACGCGTTTTTACAGCTACACACGCACTCTCTCTCTCTCTCTCTCTCTCTCTCTCTCTCTCTCTCTTTCTTTCTTTCTTTCTTCTCGCTCATTTGTTCTCACTCTCTGTCTCACTTTTACTCACATATTCTCAACTCAAGTTTCACGTGCAAGTTTTCTTCACTTTTATTTAGTAGCTTTAAAAGAAATTCAAAAGGAAAGTTAACAGTCTTACATTTTTAAAAGAAAATTTCAGATGATAACTTATCGGAAGTTATAGACTCCTCATCCTTGATCTCAAACTTCTAATTCTACACTTTTCTCTCTTGTGTTGTGTCCCTGTAACTTACTTCAATAATAAGAATAAAATGCATAACCGGAGATGTAGAAAGAGCCCATTTTGTTTTACTACCTCGGTAGACCGATAATAATATCTAAATTGTAATTTATTTATACTGATGTTAACCTTCCAAGATGTTGGCCATTTTAATGGCTTATGATAACAAACGTGTTATATTCTTGCCGGTATTCAACGTTACTGTGGTCAAGTCATTAATCAAATTGAAATAGAATAAAACTTTAAGTATTTAAAATTAAATTTTCTACAAAAATGTTCTTTCTTGGTATTTTTCGATATATCTAACTATTATCGAGAGAATGCTGTTTTTATAATTCCGGGGACGACAGGATTATGTTCCTTGCCGACATTTAGTGTTACCTGTGGGCAAACCGTTGGTCAAATCGATTGTATTGATTTTCCAAAGACAAAACAAAACGTTATGTTTCTTGGGTAACGATTGGAACCGTGCAAAATATTTTCTTATCAGTACAAATTACGGGTAAACAACGAATAGGCAATAGCGTAATTCAAGGCCCCACAGACCCCGTGTTGTCGGTGCTAGGGATCCCAAAATGAAAACAGGGGGGGGGGGAAGAAAAAAATAATTACATAGGTTGTTATAATAAGGGAAAAGCATGCAAAGCAGTAAAAAAAAAAGAAGAATCCGAAATTTTCACTGAACCCGCTCATGGTATCCTCTTTCGCAAAGGCAAACGCCGGATTTAAAGGACATGTTTATTTTCCATAATTCATCGCCGCTATTGTTACTGGATATTTTAATCGTTTAAACTGAATATCAGAAAAGAAGACATAACTGAACAATAGAAACAGATGCACGCGAATGAATTGTTACAATAGACTGTTGGTTCACGCAAACATTCTAAACACGTGATATGACCTATATGCAGTTAAAGCGTACAATATAAGGCATGTAATAATAATAATTATAACAATCCTACTGGTATTGCGGTTTTGGAATTGCTGCTTCGTGAGGTTATGCTGTCTGTCGGTTGTCTTCGAACGATCGTACGATGCTGCCAAAACCATTATTCGTCCGCCATGCCGGCAATGCAGCTGACTTTAATACTGCACTGTTATATTGACCTAATTTTATCGCCACTGGATATAAAATGCAAAACAAAAAATATACCAATCAAACACAAGTTTCTATGCTATAAGAAAAGTTTGCAATCTTGGTCATGTCAAACAATTTCACAGTAGCCTACCTGTTTCAGAGATATGTATTGTGGAATATTAAGATTCTCAAAATATTTAAGCTTTTCTTGTCTAGATTCTTTGCTCAAATACAGTTCAATAGAGTATGGACAAGTAATAAATTGTCTAATGCATGATTTACTTAAACAAAGAAAATTTATTGACTGATTTGTTCACCCACTCAAAAACTCCGCCCTCCGCGATTGATTATTATTATTGTTATTATTATTAATATTATTATCATCATCATCATCATTGCTGTTGTTATTATCATCATTATTAATTCATGTTAAAAGCATTGTACATAAAGATCGGCCCTGATGCCTTCCGTTCTAGATACCTGTTAGTGTTACAAAAAATGTATTTCAAAAATTTAATTGTCTCTATAATTTACTTTCTTCTGTGCTAGCTTTAAACACGTATATGCGAGAAAGGTTCTGCAACATATTTTGCATCATTTATTTTTTGTAGCCAAAGTATTGAAGCATGAAGTACATGGCTAAAGCGATTGAATATACATAAACATAGATAGTCATCTCATCACATTGAAATGCATGGGACAAGGAGCTTCTTGTTAATACGTAATAGTGACTGTCATCGCTGATAGGTTTTTGCTGCATTCCTCGGACATGCTGTCAGTGCTCGGCTGGCAATCTCGCTATTGTCTAGCTACCGTCACGGCAACAACAAAAAAATAACAAGCAACAGATCAGCCAGTACCAGATGTGCAAATTTTTAACGGGATAGAGGAAACACACAATGAATTATTAATGCCTTTTACGGGAGGAATCCATGTCTCTCTATTATCACAAGTATAGAAAACTTTCTTGCGTGTATGTGCTTGTGAAGTTTTGTTTTTATAATTTCTTTATTGCAACCAAAAGGTCATATTATGATGAATGGAGAAACGATGGAATGGTATATGGCAGATAAAACAGGAGCACTCCGAGGAAACCTGCCCTGACCTCATTCTGTCCACCGCAAATCCCACATGGATCCACTGATATTATATTCCGGGTTCCAGCGGTGGAAAGCGAGCGGTCTAACCACTCAGCCATGGGAGCGGCTGAAAGTTTCCTTTTGTACTTAAGCGGAAAGGAATTAATTTGTTATATAATTTTTTTTTTCTGTTTTTCTGATTTCATTAAATTGGTGCCGTCTTTTTTTAGTCTATTTTATTAAAGAGTGTCAAATGTTTTCGCAAATTCCTCTGGATGGATTCTAAATGAATTCTCAAATTAGTTGGTGCTTTCCTTTCTCCTTTACTTCGTTGGCTATTAGGAAGATGATGATGATGATCATCATCATCATCAATGCGTAGACATGAGGTAGCCTTGTGAGGTAGCATTATATAAAATGTAATTAATATGATAAGATTTAATTATTTATACGTCTCTGGCATGATCAAAATAATCATCAAACTTGCACATGCAAATTGGTTTTAGGTTCTTCAGTAGTAGGCGTTGAAAATGTTCAAAATCCAAATTTCAAGTTACATTCTTTTTTTAATTTTAGTATCAAACATTACAAATCCATCTATGTACGGTACTTTCTTTCAAAGCCTCCAATAGATAGAAGCTCATGTTTCGGTACTGCAATTATCATATCTCTTCATAAAATAGTCCAGAGACATTTATAAATATATACTGTAGTAAAAGTTAATGTATCAACTAAAAACAGTTTTACAAAAGAAAATTAAAATGGGACTTCAAAATTACCAAAATACAGAACTAAATTTTACAAATATGTTTACTTTTAAGAATAAAAACTATATATTTAAAAATAAAAATAGATGGGAAATATTAAGATAATACAATGAAAGACAGAGATTATAAGGTTTGATTGTTTATATTAAATAATCTATAGGCAGTTAAATATTTTGACTGGCGTAGGCCTATGTATACATTTGTTTGGTTTTGTTGAGAGCTTGCGATGATCTGGTAAAATGTTCACACGGTTTCGGATGCTATACGTATGCACGGCAGAATGACTTCCAAAATCCATAAAATTACATTTAACGTGCAAAAGACACTGTAAAATATAAATAACTGGCGAACTAGGAATCCCTCAAAAAACATAATGTTTTGATTGTGTTCATTTTATGTTGCCCTAAAATTGAAGGGGTCGGAGGAAGGAGTGCTAACTCTCTTTTTGTAAAAGTTTATATTTTTGCAGTATTTATATTTTTTTCTTAGTATGTATTTCAATGTTTCTTACCATAGACTAATATTGTCAATAAGTCTTGTTAGTAATATAGTATGTACCAAGAAAAATAAAAATAAAATTTGCAGATTTCAGCAAACTTTAAAAATGTAATATCTCAAAATAGATTTGTATGGGTTAGCACTAACTTTCCCCGACCCCTTCTATTATTAAACGCAAGCCTATAGTAATGCTTATTTGTAGCCTATATTCTTGAAAATGTGAATTTGTTCCTACAACAAAACTAATAATTCAGGAACATTAAGTAGCCTAATATGATCGATTACTACTAAATAAGCCACCATTTCATTCCGTCGCTCTTCACAAAGAAAACTGTGTTGGTTTCAATGGATAAGGTATACTGATTAAATAATTACTATCAATAGTATTGTCGATTAGTTACTAATATATGGAATCTATATACCTTGATATTGGCACATTAGATAAATCGCTACTACAATGTTGTCTTGGCATCGCCGTTGGGATTCAAATTAATATATTACAACAACAAAAAACGTAGAAAATAAACTGTGTAGACCTATCCCACCGTCTAATTTATTAGCACCATTTCTTCTTCAATAAATCGAATAAGTTCGTGTTTATATGTTTCAACTCGCCTGGAAGAAAAGCATGTTTCCTCCATGCAGTAAAATTACATAGCCTAAGGAAACATAGTCTACCTAGGTATTGATGCATTTATTAATTCTTCACACTCACCGTTACTAAGTTATCACTAGACACAAATGAACCTATCTGACATTTTGACCCGAACAACATAGCTAAAATGTTGTCAACCAAACTTAGAATAAAAATACCTATAGGCCTACACTAAATTATATAAAAAATCCTTATAAATATTTAATTTAGACTAAATACGTGTAAACATGAATTAATGAATTGTTGAATATATAGCGTGAAAATATTTTAATGGAAAAGGCCTCATGAAAAGCTGGGAATAGCGTACTTTATGCTCATTAGGATGGAAAATCCTATAAATTATGTAGGCCACGAGAGAGTTATTACTTATTAGATCCAATTCACTCGTAGAAATCAGCACCTTCGACCCCCACTTCGCCTATGGTTTACACATTCCATTCGAAATTGAAAATCTAGTTTACCTCTATTATTGCAGTCCACACAAAAAAGTTTTGATTTGCCTAATAAGCCTTAATCATTTGCCGGACAATGTTATCGCACTTAACCACTATTATTTTATTTCTAAAACGAAATGTTGCAAAAATGTTTAATCTGCAAAAAGAATGTGTGATAAATATTTTATGTGTTTTTTCCAACAGTGAAGACTCAGAGTAAGATAAACAGCATAAGACGAGCTTGCTGAAGTTCGGCATACCGAGACCTTCAGAGCGCGATGTCATTGCTAATTTACACATCATACTCACCGCTCAGCTGAATAATCTCTCCAGCCCGCAGTTACGCATTCGGGAATTGCATATAAATCAAAACTAAAAGCCTGCAATATTCCCTCCTATTCGCATTCATGAATATTCAAAACAACTTTCCAAGCAATTTAGTGACGTCAGCGCAGTCTTTCCTATCAAATGACATAAACTGGGTTATAGTTTTGTTTGCTTGTTTATCTAGTACCATATACAAACTCAGTTAGGTGATATCGTTTTCACGTTGATTTGCACGCCACACGGCTGTTTATAGAAATTTGAATTTGGAAATATTTTCAGAAAATTGTTTACTAATTGGGAAAAGTATTATGATAACTTATAACTTATAAGAAATCTTATAAACTGTTGAATTCATGTGCAGCTGTTTTAAACATGCAGATCAGATTACTGCCATGAACACAATGTTGCAAACTGATCATTATGAAAAGGGAAGTGTGTTAACAGCTCAATTTTAAGAGGATTTTCATTTATTAGTTCTCTAATGCCCTCAAACGACAGTTATATTATATGGTCTCATGCGACATACAGTAATAGAATATTCATTTATCTCATTTAATATTAGTTTTTCTCGCAAACTTTCTCGCTGTAATTTTCATAGATCTGAATGTTCAATGTGGTAGAGTTTTTATACAATCCCTTTGAAATTTTCAGCATGAGTTCTAAAGAATTAGTTGAAGATAAATAGGGTCATTATACGGTATACTAAAAATATTGTTGTAATTGCAATCTAACTTCGGAAAAAAAATATATGGATTCCACACCGGTATGTTGTTTATTGTTACCATCATCATCATCATTTTCAATCAAGGATTAGGCACGACTGCCTGTTCCAGCCCCTTACGTAATTTCTATAAAGAGAAAATAAGTTTGTTCATTGAATTCTCTGTGTTATTCCATAATTTTCTGAAAGGTAAAAATGTTGTCTATACAGGAGTTTCCTTTTCTGAATCCTATTTGCTCTTTGAGCAGTAAACACACTATTATTTTTGACAATCTTCGGGTGATGATTTTAGAATATATTTTATAGGCTGATGTTAGAAGGCTAATTCCTCTGTAATTGTTACAAATATTTCTGGCGCCTTTTTTAAAAAATTGGTATCACAATACCTGTTAGCCATTCAATAGGTATACATTTTTAAGTCTAGCATAAGTTGTATATGTCCAGTAATCTCTGTTTCACTTTAGTAGATGATGACTTTATTAATTCTATATTGATACCATCTAAACCTGCTGATTTTCTGTTTATAATGGTCTTCAATGTCATCTGGAACACTTCCTTACTTATTTGATCCACACAACTATCTGCACTTTTACTTACTTCTAAATCTATTTCATCATTATTCCATGGATCCTTGTAATATTCTTCCCATTCTTCAATTTTAATATTTTGAAGGTTGGAACTGGCTCTTTCTGCTTTATTTAGATGTTTCAAAATGTTATATGAGCTGCTCTGATTTCCGTGCACATCATTTTCAATCTCAGAGATAAGTTGTACTTACACCGACTTAAGTTCTGAAGCTTCCTGTTCTCTCTTTTCATAATAGCAGACTTATGCTTATAATCTATCTTGGTTTCTAAATTTTTTTTGGAGATATTTCATATAAGAATGTTGTTTAATGTGTTCTTAAAATTTTGAATGGGTACAGAAGAAACAATATCTAATTACCAGGGCTCCGCGTAGGGTCACAAAGTTACGAGACTAAGGTTTGATTGGCACGAAGTATAAAATAAAGACGTCATGACTTGTGGGGGGACAGCGTGCAGTATATATCATACCGAAGTTCATTACTTTCTCGTTGCTGGGTCTATACATACTTTACTTGCGATCCTGTAAGCAAAGAAACCATTGTATCCTATTTATTTTATATAATCATGTAATTTAATTGGCAGTTAAATAATTGCTATATAAGAACTTAAGGATTGAAAATTTCTGTATAACATCTAAGAAGCAGTTTACTAGGAAGTACAAGCTAACTACAAAAACGCTGGGTACTTTAACCTATGGACACCGAGATTTCCTTTCTGTATCATGAACTCCGAAAGGCGGGGGGGGGGGGGGTAAAATCGAACACGCCAGATTAAATGGCTTTGGAAAGTGAACATTCTATTATTTTCCTGTTCATTTTAAACTGATTTTGTGACCTTTGGAACATGTTTCTCAAATTGTTGTACTTTCCGTGTTTGTTTTTTATTTTCTCATTGCGATTCTGTTAAATGTTTTTTATTAATCACAGTAAAATAAAAAAGTTAAAAATATTAAAACTCTATAATTTATGCAGTGTAAGGAGATGGTTCAACAAAAATAATTTGAAAGAAACAAGAGGAAAACAAAAAGTTGTGGTTTCATCTAATCTCTCCTCCAGAACTCTAGGGCTAAGCTACTTCCTAATAAACCTAAAACTACACCTAGTACGAAGCAATACATTTCCAGTCAGAACTATTAGAAAAGAAAGAAGTATCCAAAATTTGGAATATTTAATAAAGCTTTCTCGCATAACATAGATATGAAATAAAAATATATTGCTATTTCTAAATGACCCACAACTTTATACCTGCGTTGGAATTAATATGTCATTTTCGCGATTTCCTTTGTGTTATACAACATAACATTTATAACATGTAACACACACATTACTAGATGGCATTTCCTCTCAGGTATTAAAACGACAAAATGATGAGAGGCTCTTCTAGAACACACGTATCCCTTGCAAATCTCGTGTATTTCAGTTTTACTTTCTTTTGATGTGAATATTTGTTTTCATTTTAATTAACTTTTTGTACGGTTTCATTACGTCCTTCATTTCTTGCCGACCTCACGTATTACAGAAGATTATTTTTTGTTTAATAAAAACATCATTCGGCTTTGTTTTTAATAGTCATGACTTAGTAACCCTAGATTCAACAATTACTTGGCAATTCAAGACAGAGAGGATATAACCAGGGAAACAATATTTGAAACAACAGTGAGCAGGTGACATGACGTCAGGTCGATCTCTGCGACATGACTTTGATATATTACACGTGTTGCCCCCAGCCATGTCCGCGTTATTACATGACGTTTATTATCATAGCAAGTGCAATGGACAATTTCATTATATCGCATTGCCAACCAACCGCTCCTCAAACGATCTTCTCTTTTGAGTTACAGCAGAGTGACAATAATCAGCAGCAGGAACAGAACTGATGTAATAACATTAGCATAGTATACACTGAATTAAAGTATACTTACAGACAGAGGTGCAAAAGTGAAAATATTGTGGGGGGGGGAATTCGATTTTTAGTAGTTTTACATAGGCCTTATATGAAGAAACTTAAATTGGGGTGGGCAGAAAGTATCTTTCCTCCCCCAAAGTCGGCGCCTGTGCTCGTATAATACGTATATTTTGTTTATTTGGGCTTTTTTATCCGCCAGGGTACCTGAGCTTTAGGCTATGTCCCTGGGCTTCTTACAGATTTTTTTATTGAGATTACATGATACAATTTGTTCTTGTTAACACTTACATTGGTACATGGTTGTCTATTTGTCTTTTTTTCAGTTTTTTTCAGGTCGGACAGTTTTTTCGTGGTTTTTACTGAGTTATCATTTTTATCTTTTAATACCGTGATTCTTTTGCAGACTGGAGATGAAAGCGACCTCTCTATATACTGATGTGTGTTTAGCCTATCCTCAAGAATTCTTAAAATAATTAATTATACAAAAACTTAACCTCAATCTTTTTTATTTACTTCCTTAGGCCTTTCGGTTTCACACAACCATCATCACAGCATTTTATTTTGTAGAATTACATATTAAGAGATTAAAGCTGTTTCAATATAGGCGGCATTGTTGAATAAAATCACTAAAACTTAGAAGTTCTAAAAGAAGGAAGAAGAAATTAATTTTTTTAACGTTTTGAGAACTTTAAGTTTCAGTGGTTTTAATCAACAACGGCGCCTTTATTAAAATAGTTTTAATCTTTTTATATGTAATTCTACAAAATAATATATCTTGATAATGGTTGTATGAAACAGAAAGGCCAAGGCTATTTAAAGAAATAAAAAGTTGAGATTCAGATTTTATTTAATTATTGTATTGATCGAGCTCAACGGCACAACCAACATGATTTTTAACACTCAAGATTTCTGTTGTATTAGAAATTTAGGAATATCGAAATGTTCGTAAAGTTTAAACTTACATATTTGATCTTAAAATGTATAAATCTGTAAAATTGCAACTTCAGGCCTTGCCAAATATAAGACACTCAAAACTCCACATCATTCGAAATCACAGCAATAACCCTCAGGGTGAAGTTCTTAGGGTCCCACAGCTTCCTTTAGGTACCGGTGTACATACATACCTACCTATTGATTTAACCTTGTAATATATGACAACCTTTACTGTGTATTATTATAGGTTTCATAGACGTATTGATGGTCGTTTTTCTTCCCTGCTTTCGAAGATGTTTGAAATGTTGGCTGATTTCCAAAGCAATTATCCCGCTTTAAGATTGGCAGGACTGTAATTACTAATTTATGAGTGGTTCACAAGTTGTACTTCCTTATTTGTCGTTATAACCTGATATAAAATAAATCATTATATTCTAATATAGAGTAAAGTTGAAAAAGATGATTAAATGACCATAAAATTGTTTCAATGCACTTTGCCTTCTTAACGACGGGAATGAATGTGTAGAATCCATGGAAACTTTATTATACTAATAGAATTCCATATAAATATCAATTCACAGGTGTGCACTTCATATTATGTTTTACCAGTAGACTTATATAATAGTAGGGAAAACAGTCCAGAGTTTTATTTTATTCAAGTCTCTTTCTCAATACAGAAATTAATTGTATACTCTCTATAAACACTTCAGTAAGTTATTGAAGGCACTAAAGCGCAATAAAAACGAATACTTCATAATAAAAATGTCGCTGTTTCAAATTTATTTATTTATTTACTTGAAAACTGTCTCCCATCGGAGGTAGCCTCTACGGACTCTGTATATAAACTTCTTAAATCATAAACATAAAATATAAATAGAATTACGTACAAGTAAATACAGTAAAATTGCATGATTAGGTAATATTTGACATGATTTCTTTAAAACAATTGTGATTATTTCATCCCTGAGACTAGCTGAAAGGCCATACTTCTTCCTGAAATTCTCAAAGAAGCGAGGAATGGCAGCACGTGCCCCAATAAAGAGACCCACCACTTTTGTAATTCCAGATCATACTTCTCTTGGAAGTAATGCAACGTGGGCTCATATATACGTTCCTCTTCAGTATTCACTTCCTGGGGTGGTTGAAGCCCTAGTAGCATTCGAATCGTAGGGTTCAGAATAAAAGTATCATTCGAAATTTAGAGAGAGCTGTAATGTCCACTCGTCTGTTGGTGCCTTCCTGAGCAGTGCAGTGAACTTCTTCGTGTACTGTCCAAGCATTTTTCCTCAGAGCTTAAGAATTACTAATTCCATTATATAGGCCTAAGCATATTTGTGGAATATTATAAGTATAACACAACTGGATATCACGATATAGGCTACTGTATACAAAGTGTTTCAGTAAAACGTGCAAAATCGAACAGGAAGTAGGGACGGATCCACTCAGTATTTTGGTATAGTGAATTAGGGGCCTGGAAAGCCAGATTAAGGAGATATGGGCTTACACAATAATATATCTGTTGTCGCTATTTACATGTAGGCATCCCAAACTGTTTTGTATGTTGTCAGTGATTCTGTAATCTATACATCCTGCTTCTAAAACGTCTTAAGATGAACATGGACATGAAATTAATTGCTAAATTGCGGATATCATGATTGTTTTGAAGTTCTTGCAAATGTTGTGAGAATGTTCAATTTGACATGCAGGCAGCCAGTTACGTTTCTCGAAATATTCAATAGAGCCGTTCATATTTCTGTTTAAATTGTGTAGGCTTTTATCGATACATTCTGTTTTGAGTCAGAACGTAAACGCAAGCAGGAGTTGACTGTCCTAATTATTTACATTGTTCTCAAATTAAACGCGGTGTGAGTATACTGTATGGAGTTACTTTCTTAGTTTACGACCACATATCTCATATTAATTGTGAACAAATCAATTATGATTTGACGGCTATGTTTTAAGTACGCAAGGAAAATATCGGGGAAAAAAGCAATTACTCTGAGTTAGTTTCATTTTTCGTGATACAATGAAGTATGTTATACAATAATTCTTTCATAATAAATATTATCAAACATTTCTTAAGTATTTAGTACATTTAATTTTACTACCAGAGACCAAGACAAACGAACTCACAAGGACAAAGACAGGAAAATTCCACATTCTTAGTTCAAATGTGGGAAAAACAATCGAGCTACCCTCCTTTTAGGAGAGGCCATTGCCCTTTAGGGATTAAAGGCTATTTTTATTTTATTTTATTTTATTTATATTTCATTTAAAATACAAAATGTACAGTATACAATTAATATTACAACATAAATGTCTTATTTTTAAACAAAATATTTTTAAAAAAAGTTATATTAATTTAATTTTAAAATTCTTCCTCGATAACAAGGCTGTCGATAACACAAACTATCTAGACAAGAACACTAACAACGATCATCAGAAAAGAATACACAATCGTAAGCTGTATGGCATATAACAACTAATAGCCTAAACGTAAAAAGTACTCATGGATGAAACAATAAACAGTAGAGGAAATATGGTATGTAAACAGTAATTAAAGATGAATCTATAGTTTAAAAATAGATTATACAGTAAAAAAAAATTCTCAGATATAAAAGCTTATTTCAACTTCCATAAAAACGGTATCTCAGAATAGCTAACGATTCCTTCCTTTACTGCCGATTGGCTAGTCAGTTTTATTGTTTCTTTGGATATGCCCAGCTTAAGACAGGTGTTGGCCACAAACGAAGAAATAGTTCCTCGAGCACTGAAAAGGAGCCAAAATATTTCAATTTCACCGAGGTTATGACTGTTATTCTTTATAAAATATCACTGTTGGTTGGTAGGTGCCATTCTTTTCTTCGCTAACCTCTGTAGGTTGGGCTGAGCTGGTCTCAAAACGGACGGTTGGATCAAGTATATAAGCTTTCATTGAGCCAGGGCTATAGGCGGTTATATCTATATGCCTTTTGCTCCCTTGAGTAGTATTTCCTGGAACTTTTTCATGTGTGTTATACATCCAGCCTTCAGGAGGAATTCTGCGAGAATGTGTCGAATGGTATGATGGCGCGAATCTCTTTGTGCCTCTCCACGCCAACAGGAGCCGAGGACGAGAGACAGCGTTCAATCTCGCTGTGGCAACACCGACAGCGGTTACCGTCCTGTTCTCCCAGGCACAGCTTGCACAGCAGCTAGATTACATATAATCTGTGTACTTTGGTATTATACATTTATATTTTGCTGCAAATTGAAAATTAATCTTTGAATGAATTGAACTTGCTAATATAAAATAAAATGTAAATTACTAAATTCATAAAGAAACGTACAAGATTACAAAGAATAAAAGTTGTTTATGATATAGAAACAGTTTCCTAGAATATTCTTAAATGAAATTTGTGCTTTTGTGTTGCGTTGTGAGAAGGGAGTGAATTAAATATTTTGGAACATAAGTATTACGGAGACGATTCGAAGAGAAGAGTAGAGTGTTTAGACTGTGCTATGGTGCTTTCATTTTGCATGCTGTAATAATGATAAAACTGTCATTGGGAATAAGCAAAAAGGGCTCTTGCAAAAATAACAACACATGGCAGTGGGAGGAACTTGTGAGTTTGAAATAAGAGTTTTGCAGGAGTCAAGGGGCTTGGCGCTATAAATAGTATGCAATAGATCTAAGTGTTTTTTTAAGACAATATTCTGTTTATAAGGAATTGATTTGCTTATCCTCGAGAAATTACGTTGTGACTAGAGCCCGGAAGTTCAGGGATTTATTTTGAATAAAATAGGCATGCAAAATGGCACTTAAAATACCTAAAATAGGCAGTAATATAATTAAAATAGGCATTCATTAAAAGACAAAACAGAAGGTAATCCCAATCTTTATGCATGAAAATAGCAATCTGAGATACTTAATAATTTATCATATACAGCTATTAAAAGAGCTTAATTGAATCGTTTTGAGGAGGTAACTTCTCGACTGCTTGAAAACAAATAAACAATATTCACAATAAATATTTTTGTGACTTGAATGTATCATCTGGTTATTATTCTGTTCTATTTTTGTCACTTTCATACATTGAAATTCTTTTCGTGCGTTATGTGTAAATAACCACAGAAAAATGCAATAACGATCCAAAACAGGCAGAAAAGGCTCTGAACTTTAAAATAGGTAACAGAAACCAAAATACGCAAAAATACAAAATAAAAAACTGGCCCTACCCTCCCTAAATGTACGGAAATACGTATGTTTTATCTCTTTTTCACTCTTTAATATACCGGTATTCACCCAAATAAAAAAGGCATTTTGTCTAACTTCCGGGCCCTAGTTATTACTAGACTTCGGATTTTAGGTAAAAACCTATTTTAATCCTTAAGTGATATATGAACGAAAACTTGTATATGCATGTTTCATAAGTGACTATGCCTAAAACTGATACTTTTATAGGACCTAAAACAGCCTATGTTTTTGTTAGAGCCTAATATTGCCTATTTGCTTGTTTTTTTCTCTAAAGTTCAAAACAAGTTATTTTTTGTTACAAATTCTAGCATTTATTTTCAGTTCGTACTAAATTTTTAGCTCGGAATGTGCATTACATGACACATTTGTGACATGGTTAATATAGTAAGGAATGTTTCGTCTTTAGGATAAAAATTCCTTGGAATTCCCAAGAAAATGTCTTTTTTTCTCCCAACTCCCACATCCAGTAACAACAAAAAAATGTAGTTCTCTGAATCACTGAGGGATACAAGGGGTTGAATATGCTAGTATGATATGCATAGCTTCTGGGCGCAGGGATTAGGTTTTCACTGTTTTGGTGCTAGAGGCCCTAGTTATAGGTCTATATAATTCTGTGTATCATAGGCCTATTATCTGTGTTTTATCATGATTACTGATTAATGGTGAATTCAATAAATATAATATTCTGCATTGCAATTGAGATATTTCAGAAAATTGGCAACTTAACGATTTTATAAGAGACTATTTTACGATTTTTAGAACCTATTTTCCAATTTTTAGAGCCTATTTTAGGTATCTAAAACAGCATTTTTAGCGACCTAAAAGTCCGAAGTCTAGTTATGACTTACGAGATTTCATAATTGGTCAAAAATACCAGCAGAATCCAGAATAATGAATTTGTCTTATTTCACAAAAGTAAAGGTGAAGAATAAGCTAGTAAGGTTTTGTCCCTGTGATCTGTGATCTGGTGAGTTCCACTTGACTAGAGCTGCCATGTGCTCTGAGATTGCAAAATCATGTTCGCTATAAATAGGTGGGTTATGTAAATACGCATAAATCCTAGGTGTGCATGAGTCAATGCGCCTGTCATGTTTATCTGCCTTGCAGGTCGTTCCTCTGAAAGATGCACTTAACATACTGCGCCTCATATCATTAGCGCATTCAGTGCAGTCTCCTTCAAACAACCCCTTCAGAATGTGCTCTTTTGCCGTTAGGCGTCGCATATAATTATGCAACGCTACGCTACAAAATATAGCAATATGCTATCACAAACTGCTTTTCTTGCCTGCTTGCGCTGTCGCTGAAAGCTAATGTAACGCCTTTCAACCTCTGATTTAACACAAAGAAGAGTGATTCGCTTTAAGAGAAAGTTCTTACAAAATTTATTACTCATATATTAACGTAAGTGCTCATTCATTTAATCTGAACGCCATTTTCCCCAGTGGAAGGTTTTGTACTATTCTCAAGAGGAAAAAGTTGAACATAAATAAGGCTGTCAATCTCCTATTTCCTGTAAACTTGTATTTGTAACCTGCTAGGCTTTTTAGGCCGTTTTAGCAAGTCCCCTGATGTCGAAGCTCTTGCACCGCTAAATATCTATCCCTCGTTTGAGATTAAGCTTTCAAAATTCATGGAAAACTTTATGAAAACAAGATGTATGATTTTAGTTTTACTGTGATTTCTTCTTTCTTTAGTGATGATAATTTATATATGTGAATAATATGCGCACAATCACTACCCAGTGATTGTGCGCATAATAACCAGCACTAATAAAATGAAATACCCGGTAACCCAACCATGTTATTAGGTATACCACTAGATGCTACGAATGCCGTACTAAAATATTTACGAAATTATCAGTAGCTTTTCGATAAGATACGAAACCAAACAACTCTAGTTTTGATCCCACATTATTCAATTCCATTGTTAAAAATAAGCCCGAAATAATTAATCTGAACAGTTACAATTTTAAGGAAATAATTAAATTTATTATATAAATATTTGTTTTTCATGTTTCTTTCGTCTTTTTAATTCTTTTCTTACTATAAATGTAAATGAGTGTAATTGATTGTATTTTCTTATATGAAACCATTTGTATTGTTATTATTTAATGTATATACTTAGGCTACATCCATTTCTGAACTGCCCCCGATCACGTACGTGTGCTCATTCATGGCATGTCTTAATGAAAAAATAATGCAGAAAAATTGTAAACAAATTTTTCTTAGTCTATGTTACATTCATTCAAGACAATAATAAACCAACTTTCGACTTAATCTTTACTTTTTTAATGTTCTCAGAATCAAAGAGTCGAAGATTTAGTTTTTGAGATGAAAAACAAGGAATGTTTCAGATAATTCGACAACTACGTGTTTGATAGCAACAATAGAACGTTCTGAACTAAGCAGTAAAACTATTGCATTATATATTTTTTATAATAGCTACATTTTAAATAAATGGTGCAAAACATACTGCACAAACTTTCTCACATGTCTTGTTTCTATTTGAATTATTACATTTGCATGCGAAATTTTCGGGAACACGTTGTGCTACTGTGCGAATTCCGGTAATACTAGTAGCAGCGGAAAAATAACTTCAAAGGGGAAGGGGATTAATAGATGAAACCTATATAACCAACTTGATGCGCTGTAGAGTAAGGCAACATTATCACATGCCAAATCTCGAAACCTACGGGTATATTACATTTCATTACAATAATTAATAGTAGCTTTCTTATTACTATGATCTCGTAATTTAAATAATAGCGTTATTTTCAGAGGATATCTTCTCATAATGTACATTTAAAGCCACAATTACTTCATTGTGTCGATATCTGTTAATTTTGTAAGGAAATTTGTGTAGGCCTAATGAAAAAAGTCCTTTTAAACGTCTCCACAACTCGACTGTGCAAACTTTTCACGAATCTTCTATCATAGTTGAGGTAACCAAGAAAAATTGAAAATATACATGAGTACTCATTTTTGTAAAAAAAAAAAAAAACTAACATACAGGTACCTGTTTTATTACGCAAAGTTAGAAGTTTCGAAATTTAAAATTTCCGTTGTATTATTTGAAATATTTTCCTTTTTTGTGCTTTGTGTTTGTACTTGTGTTTATACATGCGAGAAAGTTATCCGGAATAGAAACACTCAGGGCAGAAGCGATATCCCTATTACATTGGGATACTGTGAGACAGGCATATCACGAGAAGGAAAAAACAGTATATTTATGATTCAATAGTTAAGAAAATAGTAGAGTTGAAAAGAGAGAGGAAAGGAAATTATTAGCAACAGAAATGGATTTTTGGAGAAGAGCCAACTAAACTTCTAGGATGGAAAGAATTAGGAATGAAGAAATTCGGGAACTAATGGAAGTGCAACACACTATTATAGACGAAAGTAAAGAAAAGCAACTCGTATGGTATGGTCATATGAGAAGGATGGGGGAGGAGAGATTACCAAAGAAGATCTTCAGATGGAATCCTCCGACAGAAAAAAGAGAGGCAGACCTAAGAAGTCATGGTTTAGTGGGGTACAAGAAGACATGAAGGAGAAAAACATTCCTGAGAATCTACGGGAGAATAGACAGGCTTGGTGATTGAGAATACGGAAGATGTAGACATACATAAAAAAGACCGTGATGATGGTATTTGTTTGTTCAAATTAGTTTTAATTTTATCACACATTACACACTGTGTGATTTCACCACTACCTAGCAAATGTAAATTCCTCTCCATTGATTTTCTCACCACATACTCTTCGTGTCCAATAGCTTTCTTGCTGTGATGTGCACTCTGTGTTAAATGTGTTAGTCTTAACTTAAACCTGAATCTACAATAAGTATTCTGAAAGTAAGTGCAAAACATGTATTTCACGGCCCCTATGTGCTCTAACCCATGGTTGAAATAGGTTACCATGTTTCAGCCAAGTTCTCTTCGTTTGAGGAGGGACAGGCTGAAATGGTTGTTTACGTTGTTATATAGAACTCAACAGGCAAGTATGAAGTTAACAAAACGAGCGCTAGGGAGTTATGTTATTTAGCGTGAGCTTGCTAAGTTCCTATAACAGTCGAACATTGTAGGCTTACGACTTTTATGTTATGTTGAATCGTACGTTTTAAAGTGATAATAATTTTAGTTCGCTTGGGCTTAGAATAGTAATCAAAAATTTTTTGGTAATTTCGTATGTCTATGTGGCGGAATTCTGACTGTTTTGGTTTGCAACAATTTGTTTGATACAAATCAAGTTTGAAAACATTGCAAAAACATTTGCATAAAAGATTGACCTACCGGTATTTGTAAAAAAAAATGTTGTTATAGAAAAGTCAAATGACGAACTAATATTGAAAAATCCTTCGCTCTGATAAGGAATTGCAGACTTTGAATGAGTAGGGGAAAATGAAGGTCGTAAATAATGTTGTGAGCTAATCTAAATATTGTGTTGGCTTATTTTTGTGTTTTGTCGAAAACATTTAACTGCTGATATCTAGTTTATGGACCAGTTTTTTACTGCCGAAATAATTATTTATGGTAATTGAATTGAAAATTATTAAAGGTACACGATAATAGCAGTAGTAGGAATAATTGCATTTGTAATGGCTAAAATGAAAGAAATAGACACCGATAATTCTTTATTAGTACGAAAGAGAAGAGAATGACAGTGACATCCTCAATAATCGCTAAACATGCTAGCACCATTTTCTTTGCCCTTAACAGCTCAGCCCGTAAAATGGAATTTTATATAGACGGGGAGAATTCTGTTACACAATGTATACGATTCAAAATAACATAAAATTAATTTCTTATAAAAATATCTACCCGTTGTTGTTAGCTTCTATCTGCAATGCATACAATAACTTACAATTTCAAAGTCATAAACACATTAAATTTAGACTCTCTTCATTCATCAGTTTGTTTTGTAGATGAGAGCTAAAATTAATACCCCAAAACAGAAGCTATAAATAGTGACCAGATTATCACAACTGTTGTCACCTGCATTACGTATTACGACTTTTATTGAAAACGATCGAAAAATATAAACTCGCATTTTTTACGACAGCAGGCTCTAGTCCCTGGTTTACATCGCTCAGTCGTAATGAACAGCTTTATGTTCTGTTTATCACTTTCCCTATGTCGACATGCATTTTATGTCAGCTGTGTGTTTGTCACAGCTCTTTGGAGTAGGTCATTTCGTTGAAATAAAATGTTTCGGAACGAACAGAGAAAACCATTCAGATGTGCAGGAATAAATCAACTTTATCTAACTGATATCGGTAGCTGTACTGAAAGGAGACGTATGTAACATATCACAAGTTGTAAGATACTTGCATGTTGCATAACAGCTTTTTCCAATGTTTCAGCAGGGTCTCCAAAATGAGTTCAACCAGCATGTACACAGCGTGTAAAAATGAGACAACGCGGGCTACATGGTATTATCGAATAACCAAATCAAATCCTAGATACAGTCAGTAGTAGCCGTGCTTTTAAATTGCTGTTTTAGACAGTTAAGAGAGCTCGAGAAACACAATTTAGTATAGTATAATGTACACCAGAGATATAATGCGCAGACATACAGGCGTTTGGTGATGGACTTATAGGACAATTTGAAGAATAAATCCCGCCTGACACATTTTTGTCTAGTTGGTAATAATTTTAAAACATTTAAGTGCACAAGATTACATAATTAAAAGGGAACTCCCAATGTTTGTAAACAAATTAAGCAGATACTACTAGAAGTACTCTACGGTATGAAATGAAGTTTTGAGGATTAGCCTCTGTCATATCGGTAAACATCCGGAAAACAAACGTAAAGAAAATGGGCTTAATATTATTTGTTTATAAATATGTAACTGAATTTAATTATACCTTAATTATACCTAATATCTTCTTCTTACTCCGAGTTGCAAGGGCGACCTGTTGGGGGAGAAAGTTCCTACAGAACATACATTTTGACCACACAAAGATATGGCAAGACTCCCCAAATGAGTGATTAGTCCAAGAACATGAAGGACGAGGAGATGTAGGTGATAATGATAGGCCTATCCGGGGACCACAAGGGCCTAAAGTTTCCCGGCACTCGCCTCACAGGTGAGGACAAACCCTCCTAATTTAGATTCATGTAAGACGTTTACGGATAAATGAACAGAAAAGTATAAAAGTGCATAAATATTATACCATGTGACAAATAATGGGATAACAGTAGGCTATAGAATGTACAAGGTGGAAGACCTATAACGGTGCAGATTAAAGGGGGAAGTGCATAGCATCACAATATACAGGGTGTTAAAAAATTACGTTTACAACGTTTCAGGGATGATAGAGGAGGTAAAAACAAACATTTTCTTTCGGTGACAAAACTTTGGCACATGCTTCGTTTTGCCGCTAGATGGACTTCAGGGTAGATGGCTTAACTGCCGTCACAACACGCACCGATTAGTTTTGTTTGTACTGCTTCGATCGTCGTGTCAGGAACAATCTAAATGCTACATTCCCCAATCGTTGGATCGGCAGGGGTGGGGCGGTACCGTGGTGGCCACCTCGATCACCGGACCTATCTCCATTGGATTTCTTTTTGTGGGGAGACATGAAACGTCCTGTGTATGAGACACCGATCGATACAGCAGAAAAATTAGTTGCTCGTATTGTTGAAGCTTCACATGTTATTTGAGACAATGTTGGCCTTTTTGAACGTTGCAGACAGTCCATCGTACGAAGATACCAGTTGTGCAATGCCTTCAATGAACGGCAGTTTGGACACCACCTCTAAAACGACAATTGACCTCGTTCCTTCTGGATAATACGAACAAAATTCTAATGTTGCAATGAACACTTATGTAGGCCTACACAATAAACGGTGCTTTTTCCCAATTTTGTTCACATAAATAAAATGTTTGTTTCTACCTCTATCATCCCTGAAACGTTGTAAACATAATTTTTTAACACCCTGTATATATTGCATTTTGTAATCAAGACCATGGTTAAAGAGATAATATGGTTTATGGTTAATAGTATTCGCAGAATGACAACAGCGCACTGCTCTTCCGGGTGGTAATGGCCTCTGTCACTCATACAAGAGAAACATACTATGCTAGAGACGAGCTAAGAAGGAAACCTGAAGTAAAAAAAAACCAGTATGTCTGTCTAACCCTTAAAGTCATATGAGTAATGTGGTAGAGTGAGACAGATGTACTGATTTTTTTTACTTCAGGTTTCCTTCTTAGAACAGCCAGACTTTACGTTCGGAAGACACTTACTTGACAGGCTGCCAAACTTGTTGGAGTATATGGTCCACGTAATAATATTTTTATTTAATTTGCACAAAAATTACGAACTTTATTTAAAAATCACAAAGGGAAATTTATTCCTTATTCTTTCTTCTGCTGGTGTGAAAAAAGTTAGAACAGTGCGGATAATACTTATTAAAGAAAACCATTTATTGTTGTTATTATTATTATTTATTATGTTAATAAAACGACATTCAAAGATGTGTAACCAATCATGTTTGCTTAATCTGTGTTTTCTCATAGCACTAATTAGAAAATCTTAGGCTATATGTATTTCATTGAGAGAAACATCTGTCCTGTGTGAAATGTTGAGATACTTCATAAAAGAGGAACTCGCAAAAAGAGAGTGGGGGAAAAATCCTCTCCAGTTCCAAGTCTTCGGCAATTCTGTGCTTGTTGCCCGTTGTTTTCGAGCTGTTACCAAACCAGTCAGTCAATAATAATTACAACATAACTCATTTTAATTAATCTACTCACCGATCATTTGGAATTCTTAGATTCATAACGGCAACCACAGCCACGCCTCGAACCAAATGCAGTTGAAGACTCTTATCTTAGCTCTAGGGGATTTTCTGTAATCTACCAGCCCATCTGGATTGAAGTCCATTTAAAGAATGGTTTACCGTTTACCTCTGGCATATCTTCTCCTCTTTCAGGTGCATGCTTCATTAATTGTATTACTTTTCCAGTATCCCATTCGGAGAAAAAACTCGTGCACGAACCTATTCGTTGTACAGAATTGAATTGATGTAAAATGTAACAGCATAATTCCTTGTGTAGAATGGAACAAAAACTTGTAATGCCAGATTCGTTACGACGTATTGTTATCAGAAGTTTTAACACTCTGCCATTCCACGGAAAGTGAGCCTGAAATGTCCAGACCGTTACAACCTTTTAAGATCATATAATTTGTATTTAAAATATATGTCATCACTGAAAAATTATGAAATTAATTTTGAGAATTAGTTCTTCAGTAGACTAGTACTGAAAATTAATTTCACAATTTTTCAATGATGACATATATTTTAAATTAATATTAAAAGGTTGTTACGGTCCGGCCTTTTAGTTTCACTTTAGATCATAAAAACTAATAATGACTTATGTGTCGCTGTACAAATTCCCAGTAGAAAGTTTTCATATATTCGCATAAAAATAATAATTTTCTGCTGTCGCAACATTTATAGAATTATAGTTTTTACTTTTATTCATACGTACTTGATGAGAAGTGCAAGCGAGCTGTTACATTTATAGAATTATAGTTTTTATTTTTATTCAGACAAACTTGATGAGAAGTGCAAGCGAATAATTCAAGTTAGGCTATGTTCCCTAGTGCTTATATACACTCCATTATATAAGTGCAGAACTATGACACTCAAAACTAACGAGTAAAATATAACAGCAGATCAGTCAGATATCAGACGTTATTCCTAACTCAACAGCTGATCTATTTAAACATAATACTAAGATAGAAGTACGGTATTGTTTTAACCTATCGTAAAGGACAAGATTAGGGATTAAAAAATACGAAGACGAAAGGGTTGCACATATTGCACGTGGACTATGATAATATAAAATGCAGATCTCCTCAGAAGAAGTGTAAAATGTGAAGTAAAAGATAAATATTTGTGAAGCACCCTGTTGAAAACTGAGATGAGATGCTGTGCTGGGAACCCTATCCCACACATCGCACTGATGTGAATCAGTAAGGAGCAACCCCACCTGGTATCTGGATGAATCAGAAGCGTCTCAATGTCATCAGGTAGCATGAATCACCACATCTTACTGGTCCAGTGAGTCTCGTATCACCACACTCTTCTGTGTGTGACAATGACCTTCTTGCAACTCCTTGTAGGGCTTTACAGTATGTCCACAAAATAAAAAAGAAAGTCTTACAGGACATCGAGTTATGGATGCAATTGAACACACCCATTCGTACTAGAAGAGAGAAAGTAGAATGTAATCAACAGCATCCCAATTTAGAGGTAACCAAAACAAATAGTTATACCAATCAATTTACAATCATGCATAGTATAACTTTTCAAATAGTAGTAGTGGAAAGATTTAACACACGCACATGAACTTGAGCAAACGTGTAAATACATAGCAAATTACATACTGCTAAGAACAATTTAACACAAATAACATCGTAATTGGAAGAGAATTGTGTGTCAACTGGAAGGATGTGTTCCATATAAAATTGGTTTCATAAGATATTGATAGCAAACTTTAATGTTTCTAATCCAGTATTTATTTTGAACTGGACCAACAATTTGGTGACGGTACCCCTGTTATCATTTGCCCTATACTTCGATATATGTTAGATTATATTATTTTATCACAGGTAATCCCATGAGAGATTACCGTACGAGTTTATCGAGATTCACGAGGGCGAAACACGAGTGAACTTATCTGATAAAACTTGGCATCTCGAGTGGGATTTGTCAAGACTATTCCATCACTAAGATGTAATAGATTATGTAAGTACTAATTAATTTCTCACTAGTGTCGTTTAAAATCAAATTACCAGTGTGTCAGCTGTCAGATCATGGCATTCTAAATTAATTGAACAATCGAATGTGTTAAGGTCAACGCTCAATTATCCGCCCGGCCCGAGCACAGGGACACAGAAAATAATAGTTTGCATGTTTCTTGACGGCTGAACACATACTTACCCGGCAAGAACGCACCGTCTTGCGGCCGGCGACGGAGAGGTATTCTCTCGACCCGTTTCAACCGGAGGCTTCTGTGCCTGAGAATGATGGTCGGCACCATTCGTATGTTTTTGCAGGAGAAAGCTCAGACTCCTGGGATTAAACCGAGCACTACTGTATGGGCAATAGTCCAAGTGCCCGGGTTGCTGTGGGAAACTCTCACAGCAGCCGATCCGAGTGGGGTTTTTCGGGGTTTTTCCTCACTCATTAGGTGAATACCGGATCGGAGAGACGACCCCCGACAGACAGATGACATAACACAAAGTTACACAGTTCTATTAGTGCTGAATTAAACAGCTTGCTCAAAACACATTACCCACAAACGTAAAGTACACAAGAGCGAAAAGTAGAGCAATAGAACACAAGCGTCGAAAAGTTGTTGGGACCGGAGTATGGTCTATGGTCAAGGGCTCCGGGGGCGGTGGAGAGCCAAAAGAATAAAAAATAAATTTAAAAAAAAAACGTTCGGATGACCACCCCCATTCATTTTACTCATTTAACCGTCAACGCTTGAGCTAATCACAGCTCGCAACCCTGTCAGTGAGCCTGGGAACTCAATAGTAGGGAGTAGGCTTTCTTGCTGTAACATGTATTTGTGTGGTTCCTGCTTCAGAAATTGGTTATTTCTACTAAAAATCTGACGTTAAATACTCACATTACTTCCTTTACCCTTCGTATTAGAGCAAAAAGTAAACGGCTGTATTGCAGTAGTGTGCTTTCAGTTGTCTCAACCTCATTAAAATTTCATAGGCTGTTATTCGCGAGGCAAGACTTAAAACTTGAGTTTCAGCAGGTGACGAATGGCTTATAACTACACTTTACAGAATTTAATTTTAAAAATGTTCGAAATAAAGTTTTAGCTCCTAGCATAAGAAGTATCTCGTATTACAAAACTTAAACAAATCGTTAGACCCGTTTCGAGAACAAAAATAAATTTTCAGTCATATAAAGTGGTAGTAAAAGTAAGAAAAATTCATCGTCGTTCTTAATATCACATCCCCAGAAGATAAAACTCAAAATAGAATTTTGTTTTTATATGAGTTTTCACACTGCGGCTGAAGAGTTCACAGACTCACAAAGCCATATTTATGAAAACTATATTTTTGAATAGGGAGGATCTACAAATGTGTATTAATGTTGCAAACTCAACATTCAATTTCATGGTCGAGCATAATAATTCCTCTATCTACAGGAAGAGGAAGGTAAATGGATGAAAGAAGTCAATTTAATAGTACAAGCATACAAAGAGCTATATGACAAGTCTTACAACAATAAATTTAAAAATTCAATTACGGCGAGAGATTTGCCGAACGTTAATATTTATTAACGTTATATATATGCCTATGCCTGGTTACTTTCTCGTGTGTTTTAAAGAGGAGAATTAAAGTAATGCACATGCAATTCAAATGAATAAAAACACTCAAAATTACCTTATTATTTATTTATTTATCTACTAAATACCCTATCCATCGTCCTTCATCACCCCTATTTCATGCAGAGTTTAGTTTTACAGTTAATGTTGGTGTAAAATAAAGCTACATTTTCCGCTTTTTATAATATCAGTGTTGCTTACCATTTATTAGATTTAAAATGTTTAATGCTACGACATGCTATATCAGTATTGTAAACAGAGTAGGCCTACAATGTTCATAATAATAATATTAATAATGAATTATATTCATTAATGTGAAATAGCGTAGATAACATCTTGAAGAAATGAGTCCATAAGAAAATAATATAAATAATTACCTTAATGATAGGAACAAAATCATACGAGAGGTTCTACTAAAACATTAAAGATGTGGAATGGTTCATTAGTACATAATTTGCAAAATTATGTGAAATATTGAAGAAACTTAACTATTGCTGCTACCCCACTCAACGACTGACACCAGAGTGATTGATGACGGACCAGACAATTCCGCATAGTGAGCGTTAGAACTGCCGCGGAAGGCGGACGGCTACTGATTTCTGCTCGGTTCTTGGTAAAGTGAGCATCAACCTTTACGGAGTTCTAACCAACGTTACCAACAGTGGTAATGAGGAAATAGTTAACCTCAACAAAATAAAGACTTTTTTTAAGAATAAAGACATATTTTATAATAATAATATTATAATATATTACAGTTTATGTATTTTTGCTAGACTACTCTCCTATTAAGGTCTCAACAACCCGTTTGTTGGTTTTCATCCTAAATGCATTTCTGATGAAATACCTTAAGATCTGTTCTAGTAAGTAGAAAAGACAAATTCTTGTAAGTATAACTTACCTACTCACTAGCCAAGAATGATCAATTTTTATTACTATTACTATTACTTATGTTTCGTATTAAATTAACAGAATTGAATGTCTCAGTATCCATGTATAAACTTAACTTCAATACTTTTTTATTTTTCATTCTTACTTATTCAGATTGGTCATTTAGGAAATGTAGAATATAAGATTTGTGTTGGTCACAGCAATAAGCATTATAAATTTAAGAAATTTTGATCATCAAGAAATCATAAGTAGGTAATCTTGCTAATTTATCCTTCCTTTTCTTTTGTTTCAGGTAAGTGGAGTTCGGAGTTAAGCCTATTAATTCTATTTTGCCGTTCAACTCAATTCTAGAACTAGAAAAGTCGAATTCTCGTAAGTAGACCTGCATAAAGGCCTACAATTATCAATGAATTATTATTATTATTATTATTATTATTTCGAGTTCCATATATTGGTACATATAGCCTATTATTTTCAATGTTCAAACATATAATCTGAGCTGACATTATTTCTATTCCTTAATTAAGTACGAATTTAATGGAACATGTGGTACCGGCTCTAGTTGCTTTGTTCAAACTGTCTTGTTATCATTATTCAGTGTAGTGTTGTTTTCATTTTGCAAAAGAAAAGAATCATTTTAAATACTTCCATTTCATATACAGAATTACACTTAGATGAATATTAGTCAGAGTTAATGTAGAATAGAAAACTGTAGATGTACTGTTCTCCTATTCAATTTATTTCCTGTTTGTTAAATATAGTTTGCAGAAAGTTGAACATTTTTTATCAAAATATATATCTATGGATAAAAAGTTCAAATTTTGTAATACAGTAAAACAAATCAAATGAGACCAGGAAAGCTGATTATGAAAAGCCCTCAGAACGAAAAGATTAGCACTTCTTTCTAATCAGTTAAAAAAATTAGAAAATTTCTGAATAATAACTTATTTTTATTACTAGAAATACAAGATCTTCCTTATCCTCCAAAATAATCACTCCATTTAAAATCAAACACTTTGAACGAATTATATGCAATGAAAATCACTATCTTCTCTTAATGATCGTTAGTTCATAGGACTCAAATGCATTGAAGACTGAGAAAAATTTATTCAGGTGCTAATTTAATTTTTTCCATTAATTTGATTGGTGCGACGTTCTACTATCTGAACTAGCTACAGTTCGGGACACAGTGGCAGATTGAATGTTTCTTCTATGATTATTCTTAAAGGGAATCTTTCTCCTAAAATAATCTCATGTATCAAAAAAAAATCATCTTTGAAAGCATGAGAATATATTATCTTCGTAATAAATCTGACATTTGATAAAAATGTTTCAATGGAGGATTTTGAGGACATACCGTAATTTCATTGAAATCAAGACGTATTGTGCATATAATTCCCAGGTTTATGAGCCAGAAATGGAAAAATGTACCGATACTTTCTTAATACATGCAGATTTTTAAACTGACTATAGCAATAACACCCGCGAAATAAAATTATAATTAGTAGGATCTTTATTGTCAAGGAAATAGATGTGCTGGTGAGTTAGAACTGTTAGAAGTACAGTTTCAAAAGACTGTGGCAGTCTGGTCAATTGTATAAAGAACGTTCACATCTCTGGACATATCTTCCTCCCACTGTCAGTTGGAGAAGTTGAAAAGTATTCGTGTTAACTGTTTGCTGAATATGGTTCTCCGCTTAGCAAACACGACCTTACACAAACTACGCCATCTGGAGTCAGTCACGATCCTGTGAGCTGTGGAACCCTAAAACGTGGCCACGAATCTCGTTTTAAATTTATGGCAAGCTTGCTTCTGAAGCGCTTCTTTTTTGAGAGCATTATGTGTCACGCCTTTTTTTATATCATCAAGTTCTTGTTTCCTGGAATTCCTTGTAACATATCAACTCATCCCACACGGTTCTGTTCTGGAACCGCCAACACATGAAACATTTCCTTTTCGGGCTTTCGTTTCTGCTAAAGAGATATAGGTGGCATAGGCTACATGTTATGAAAGACAAAATTGATTTCAGATAGGAAATCTCGCGTACACAAATTTCGTACAATTTATCCTTATACTGTTGCTTTATTGGGAGTGAAAAGAAGATACGTTTATATTATCGTCATGTTTTCTCTGTTCTTCGATACAAAAATTGAAACAAAATAACATCGAAACAAAGTTATGAAAAAATGATAAAATGAGTGGAGATATGGAACGATCACAGTTTCTGTTATTTCAGTGTATTTGGACCTACCTTAGTGCTATAAAGAGGATTCCACTTAGTTAAATTAGGCCACCATAACATTAATTTTTTCTTACCTTTTTCAAACACAATTTTCATTCTTTATCTCAAATCTAAGATATTTCCATTCACAGTTAAGCTCCTTTCTTCTCTTACATCACCTCTGGTCCAGTAATTGTTATTAAATGACATTCATACTCTCTAAAAATCATAGTTAAAATCGATTATCTCCCTACAATAATTTGCCTATTCAGTGGAAATGGTAACACCAGAAAATTGTGGCGAAACCTATTATTTTTTTTATGATTTTTAATGCCACACATTAGGCTCCTCTTCACCTTTTCAGTCCTATTGTAAAAAAGCGTTACCGTAAAAATTGCATGATAGCAGGAATATAACATTATTAGGTTAACGCTTTATTATAAAATTGAAAATAATTATCCTCGTGTAAAAATGGTAACCAGCTGGAGACCAGCTGTTCCACAGAAATGTTCCAAAATCATTTCTGACTTATAACCCACTGATGATTATAGTTGGTAGATGCTTATAATATTATAAAAATTCAGCTCTGAAAGGGGGAAATGGTACTAATTCTTAAATATCTTTCTTTCTTTCTTTCTTTCTTTATCGTAGTTTCACCTCTCCCATTGAGGATTTAAGCGACCCAAGCCGCCCGGGCCTTGCAGGGCCGCGACCTGTCGGGAGAGGGATTATCTTTGGATCACATACATACTTTTTTGACCAGACAAGGACATGGAGGGCCTCCCCGGATGAGTGATCAGCCCAATGCCGGGGCCACCTCCGAGACAACACGAACACATAGGACGAGACACACCATGCACACACACACTCACTCCAAACAAGGCGAGGATGGGATGAAGATGATAATGACGGCCAGATGATATCTGGGGACCACAAGGGCCTAAAGTTACCCGACATTTGTCTCAAAGGTGAGGAAAAACCCCAGAAAAAAACCTCACCTAGGTAACTTGTCCCGACCAGGAATCGAACCCGGGCCCGCTGCGCGAGAGGATTGGACGCATCCCCTGAGCCACAGCGGTGGACATTCTTAAATATCACAGATAAAAAAATAACAGTCTAAAAATAATGCAAGTAAAGTACCAATAAACAGTTTATAAAATCTGGCCTAACTAATAAAATTTAAATAAAATTACAGTATTTGAACCGTGATCGAAGAAGTCGGGAAAACGAAATTAGCTTTACATCAAGTGGTAGCAAGAGAGTTGACTTCAGTAAATGCCAATATAAAATTTCATACGACTTCTGAGATATGCTTTTTACAAACACAGAGACATACTAACACAAATAGGCATATTTTTTACGAAAATATAATTTTATACTTATGGTTTCTCAACCTCTACTTTGTCGGATTTTGTGGTCAGGCACAACACTTTGTGTACCTATAGTTCCTGTGCTACGGATAAGGAAAGTACGTGAAAGTTAATTAAAATTAGAATAAGAGATATACGGAAATAAAAAATGGGAGCTTTCTACCAAAGAATCGCACATTATAGGTTGTGTTGGAATTAGTCGTGTAGTATATAATGGAAGTACAGAGAAACGTCAAAAGTATCTTAGCCTTATTTATAATTTTTTCGACATTACTGTTCCTTAAAAATGGAAATAAAGACAATTCGTGGACTGCACATTATGCAGACGAAGAAACAAATAACACGGGTGGTGCTGAAATTAACGCGCTAGTTCACACGGAGGCCAAATGATGGTAAACACAGAAAACACAAACGAACCTTCGATTGTAGAAAAATCGAGTATCTAGCTATCGATTTATTGGTTTCACTGTCTCATTTTCGATAGTATTATTGGAGCCCAAATTTGTAACAAAGAAAAAACGCTTAGTGCACATGTGAACGAAAAATATAAAGAATATACAACCTAAATATGCTAAAGCAAATAAACAATAATTTCATGAAAAATCTCACCTTACTCAAGGCTCTTGTAGTATGTAATGAGGAAAGTTATTTTGAGATTTTCTCTATGTGTAGCTCCTATGCCTGTCTGAAGAATGTGTTATACATTGGGAGTGTTATTTTAACGATGCATGACGTCACATGCGTATATGAGAAACACCAGTGTTTTCGATTAGTTCCTCTGGAAATATCAGTTTCTTCACCAGAGAGCGTTTTACTAATTTGACTCACAATCAGTACAGCCTATTATACCTGTCTAAGCTTATTGAACGCAATATTAACAATTATATGAGTTAATGAAGACTGTCATTTGATACATCATTTATTTCTTGACGAGTAAACTCTGCATTGTTTTTTAAGATTTTAAAGTGTGCATGAAAAATCATTTTTTTACAGAAATATGCATTTATATGGAATCAAATACATGTCAATTTGTTTGTTGACATGTAGGCCGAGATAGACCTATGCATTCATGAAACCACAGAATATGGTCTCTGTTGAACATTACATGAGAATATTTTAGGATAAAACTTTATCTGACACTGGGACTCAAACTCATGACTGCAGCTTTCCGTACCGATGCTCTACAACAGACATGGGCAAACCCCTATCCATTGACACGCAACCCGCAGACTTTTGTCAACTTACACATAGTTCGAAAAGAACGGATAGATGGAGACACAAGCAGACAATAAGTGCAGTGGCGGTTGCTCATTCTTAGGGAAACACTAATTTCACTTTAAAATGTACACTACAAAAAACAAATAATACAAACAATCATGTATTTTTAATTATTATTTTACGTGTGCAATTATTTCATTATACAAAGGCTTAGAATGTGTCATAACGCCTTTCCAATCGGTACTGTGTCGCGTCCCGTCTCTGCTTGCAAAGAGAGTATGACTCATGCATGGGAATAATCCACCACGTACACCGAATGTCCGCAATGCCATCTTGTATCTTATGCGGGAAGGTCAAGAACCACAAGTGGTTCGCGAACCAGTAAATTCCCATGTATGCTCTACAACTAAGCTAGCCAGAGTTCGATTCACAACACCAGATGGAATCTCTGTCTTAAGATTTCCCTTAATTGTCTACATTACTGAAATATATTTGCGTCATAATCAGTATTGTGAGGCACAGTGATTTATTGATTTTATGGTTCTGATTTTTACTGTTCCATAACTTATATGCAATTAAAGGAACGTACATTTTCTATAGGCCCTACCAATCCGGGCTCTAGTTATAGTATATTATATTTATTTATTTATGTACTTTTTTCACTGCTGAGCATGTACATACAGAAGGGAAACTCAAACACATTATTAAAAGTAAAACAGAAGTCATTATATAAAATCAGTTTCCAGATATTTGTAATAGTATAATTTTTTTTTTTTTTCAATTCAATGCAGACTTGCCACCTAGAAATCATAACCCTAGTGTTAGAAATAGTCTATTTTGTGCACTAGCAACTTCACAAATTAAAAATATATTTAGACAAAATGTCGTTGGCGGAAACCAATTCCCCTACACATAACCGTTTTCCACAACTACAAACAACAAATCTGGTGCAAATGCACTGCACGCGGATTGAAATCATTTTCCTGAATGAATAGGCCTAAAACAGTTGATAGCACATAGCGTGGAGCCACAGTGAAAATACTAACTTCAGTGCAATGCTTGCATGGATCACAACCTTTACACCTTTCTTCTGCAATTTAAAAACATTTTTCGCACCTGTAATGTACGAGACGGTAGCCTATTTCAAATTAGTAATACAAATTACTGTCGGCTGCAGTGCCTGCCTCTAGATCCGAAGGTCGCGGGATCAAACCCGGCCGCAGTCGATGGGTTTTTCAGGACGTAAAAATCCTGGGCACGGAGTTCTCCGGGAGGGACTATAAGCTGGGGGCCCGTATCGTAGATTTACGGCACGTAAAAGAACTCCAAGTCTAAATTAGAGCCTCTGGACAAAATTTATCGGCCCTTTCACGTCCAAGTAATACCTTAGTTTCCGGAGGGGGGTTGAGAGGCGATGGGCTTACCACCTGTCCCTCTGGCCTCTCTAGGAAAATAAAGAGTAACAAAATTCACAACGGTCAATAGAAACCTCCACTTGGAGGCCCTTCGCCCCAACATGGGGGCATAGGATGAGAGAGAGAGAGAGAGAGAGAGAGAGAGAGAGAGAGAGAGAGAGAGAGAGAGAATACAAATTACTGAAAAAGGAGGGAGCTTTGCGATTTTTAGGAAATCCCCTCGGATCCGGTCAAAGGAATAAAATGGAGGACATTTTAAGGTTAAAGAGGACACTTGGTCACCCTAAATAATAACTAGTAATATACGAGTGATGAATACCAATTTTGGTTTGTGTCAGTTTTTGTTCACAATTGGGAACAATGGTCTCTCCATGATTGAATGAATTACAAGGAATAATTATACCGGTTGACACCGGTCGCATCAGTAAGAGCTATGACTCAAGTCACCGTAACCTACATTCTTACATGTGGGTGGTGCTATAACGGAGCTGCACTTTGTTTATGCCTTGTTAACGTCATGAAAGTAAACTCAGTGGTCTGGATTCGATAGCCTGGGGAGCTCAGATCCATGATGCATGGAATAAAGCCGTATACGAGTCTACTTCAAAACTAAAGAAACAGAAAGAATGAAACATACAATACGGTTGCAAATTAAAAGCTAGCTAACCAGGATGTCAAAGGCAAAGACATCTATTAAAGACCGTAGGCTTAAATCGTGGCATAATTATGTTAGTAAAATAAAACCAAACAAAAAATTTAATTACTAATTCTGTTTTTGTTTTTCTTCAGTGTATGTATTTTTATCATCTCCTTGTATACCGGTACAATATTTGTCAAAACGTAAATTATGAATTTATGTTTACTAATTCTGTTTTTGTTTTTTCTTCAAGATATGTATTTTTATCTTCTCCTTGTATACATTACAGAATTAGTAATACACTTTTCTGTAAATTAAACAATGTAGAGAGCAACCAATTATTTACTAGTTGATCCGGTAAAGGAAGATATGTTACGAAGTAGGTATAGGTTTTAATTTCAAGTTATCATCAGTATTTTGAAACTTATTTTCTACAACGCAAAGCAAAATCTTCATTGGTAGCACATATTTTCAATTGGTGACCCATTTTTAAGTGTGTCGGATTATGACAACCAATTCTTTCCTAATGTGACAACTATTGCAAGAAACCATACACGTTCACCCTATAGGCTAGGTTTAGAGTATTTATAGCTGACTCTTCTTCTTACTTATTATAGGCTACTTCTTCACTTCTTCTTATACTTACATGGGAGATCCCGGATCTGGTTTGAAAATCTAACGTTCTCGGAATTTCCCCCTCGAATTCTCAGTTGTTCTATTCCTTCACATTGACTTGAGTTTATATTTGTATAATGTACAGGAATACGGATGAATGACCTATCGTTGTCAAAGGCCTCTAAACTTTAATAAATAAAGGCACAAGAGGCTACAGCTAATGAATCCATAAGGAACAGCATGAATTTACTTCTTGCAACCGTGTCGTTCCAAGCTGAAGTGTTGCTAGTGAAATTCCCTGATTATATTATCGAGGAGGAAAGTTTACTGACTGCAATCTAAAGAAAATAAAGAATTGGAAATACTATTCCATTCATATGTCGCGTAAGTATTTGATTTGACCAATGACGTTTAGTAATACCTCGGTTATCGACCAGTCACAGCCGTTTGTCTTATACAGTAATATGCTTGCAAGAATCGCAAGAATATGATTTTATCTGATAAAACGTCAGCTCGTTACTGGATACGTCAAGATATCAATATGCAGTGATTAATAAGTCACATTTCTATAATGCTGTTAATTAACAGAATAAAAATACAATACCGTATTTTATGCAACGTAACTTATTTGGAAATTAAAACAATTTAAATGTACTTTGAACAAAACAAGATTTCGATTCGGTGCAAGCCAGTTCTTTCATTTTATTTTAATCAGGTTAAGTAGACCTATTTCTCATCCCGTGTTGGAGGCATTGGTTAGTATCGTAACTCATTCCACTATTCGTTCATGTGGTGTGCAATGATCTCATAGGTGATACAATATTGTTTTGGTTTTAAAGTACACTGAGTAAAAAAGTAAATTATTATTTAGATAATCCATTACATTTTATTCATGGAATAGTCTTAATAAATCCCAAACTAGATGACGAGTTTCATCATATAAATTCGTAAACTCTCACGGAATTACCTATGATAATATTACATATTATAAAAACTAAAAATTGCAGTGACCGAGTACACTGAAAGAAAAGCGAATTTACAAGCTCCGTGACCGTTATGTATTTAATAAACAATGCCGATCAAATGGAAACAGTCAAATAGTGAAATTCAAGCCATACAGCATCCATTGTGTCCGTAATTTAAAAGGATATTCGAAATAGGGGTTGTTTTTCGTTGTTAATTGTTCTGTATTGTTACAGTAGGCAGTAAGACTTAGTAAATTCAAAAAGATACTGGAATTAGATGTATAAGTTTCCATGAAGGGAAACAATAACATAAAGAGGACACTCGTTCAATGTTTTCACTACTACTGATGCTAAAAATTCGTCACCTCAAAATATATATAAAAAGGAAAGATATAAGATTAATAGAAAATTGCTTTATGTAAAACGTAAAGAATTTTTATCCATGTATTACGACTGTTAATTATGTAAACCAGCTATTCTACCGATTTTTTTTTCTAATTGATTTTAAACGTAGCGCCCACTGATGATTTCAGTCGATGACTGTTCATATAAGTATATAAATTCAGCTCTGATAAAATAAAGTTGCTCTATTAAACACGTTATCGTTGTCGTACACATACGACGCAATCATGGGTCGTACGACTATTTTTAACATATCGTTTTATATATTTTAAAAGAATCAATCTATTGAGGAATTTTAAATTGTGATATGTATCCAGCTTTTTGTTTTCTCATGGTTTTTGTTGTAAGCATGTTGCTAAAATCAATATGATTGGAAAGCAGTCCTGTGCCTTTTGCAATTATTACAACACTGTGGCAACTATTTAATTTTATTGTATTTAATCAAATTTAGCACATAGGAAGTTAATGAAACACGCCTAATCATTTACAAATAAGATTATTTATTAACAATTACATGGCATAAAGGCCTATAAGGTGCTTAATACCGATTAATAATAATAATAATAATAATAATAATTATTATTATTATTATTATTATTATTATTATTATTATTATTGTTGTTATTAACGCAATTCGTTCATTATACTGAAAAATCACAAAGCATACGACAGTTTTAACTAGCATACGACTATTTTCGGATAATGGTACGACTGATCTACGTTTAGGATCTGGCAACCCTGTTCTATTCTCTCTAAAAGTCCACGCAACGAATATTGCACAATATATTGCACAAACTTTCTCCCATATACGTGTTAAAGGCTAGCACAGAAAAAAGTAAATTATACAGACAATTAAATTTTATTTATTACATTTTCATAAAACTGACAAGTATCTAGATCGGAAAGCATCAGGGTCATTGATTATGTCCAATTCTTCTATCGTGAAATAGTAATAATAATAATAATAATAGTACTAACTTGGAGTTTGCATGGTCTCCTCAATCTCAAAGGCCAAAATGCAGAATACATTGAGATATAGCCGAACAATAGAAGCAAATGCTGCACAAATGAGTTATAAAACTTACAAGAGTTTACTGGTAAATTTCGGCAGCCACGAAATTTGATTTGAACCCAGGTCCTCTTCCCTATTACCCTAAACCACCTCGCTCTAATTGATTTAGGTGTGTTCATTAGAATGTGGTAAACTGACTACATTTCACAACAATATCTAGGTTATAGTATTCTTGTTACTATGGGCAACAAAAGAATATTCATATTTAAACAAAATGTTTGTTCTGAAATTCGCATTTAAGTCATGTTATTTCGTTGTTATCTTGATACCTATTAATTTTATAAAGAAATGTGTTAAACAAAAAATGTTCTTTTTAATTTTCTCTACAACTTGACTGTACTAAGTTTCCATGTATCGCCCAATGTAATGGAAATAGCCTAGAAAAATTGAAAATATATACGAGTAAAGTACCCTCTAAGTCATTTTTGCAGAAAAACGGATATAGCCGTTTTGTTAGTCATAGAAAAGAGTTTCCAATTTTAAATTTTCATTAAAGTCGTTTAAGCCAATTTTTAAAAAATCAAAATTTTTCAAAAAACTTTCGTGAAAAGTCCCCTTAATATTTCAGTTAAAAAACTCAATTTCTGGGCGGTTCGATAAAATTCCGAAAAATTCCTTACTTCAAAAATGAAGTAAATACAATGAACCGTTTACCCGCTGTGCTTGTCGACAGACGGACAGACGTCATTCCAAAGACACTTTTCGGTTTCTAGGTATCGTGAAACATGCTTTCCCGGTGTTAGCCCTATCTCGATTTCGATTTTTTGTCACGATCACAGTACTTTCTCTATACTACGTATATGCGAGAAAGTAAAATGCAGGATACATTGAGATATAGCCGAACAAAAGAAGCAAATGCCGCACGAATGAGTTATTACAAGAGCCTACTGGTAAATTTGGGTGGCCACGAGGTTTGATTTGAACACAGGACCTCTTCCCTATTACCCCATACCACCTCGGTCTAATTGATTTTGGTGTGTTCTTTACGACTGTGGTAAACTGACTACACTTCCCAACAATAATTAGATTATAATATTCTTGTTACTATGGGCAACAGAAGAATATCATTCATATTTTAATCAAAATGAATGTTCTGAAATTCGCATTTTAAGTCATGTTATTTAGTTTTTATCTTGATAACTATTCATTTTATAAAGAAATGTATTTAACAAAAAAATATTCCTTTTAATTTTTTCTACAACTTTACTGTGGTAGGTTTTCATGTATCGCCCAATGTAATGGAGATAATCTAGAAAAATTGAAAATTGATTCGAGTAAAGAACCCCTTAAGTCATTTTTGCAGAAATACGGATATAGACATTGTATTAGGCATAGATAAATTTTTGTAATTTTAAATTTTTACTAAAATCGTTCGAGCCCATTTTTGAAAATGTTTACATGAAAAGTCCCCTTAATATTTCAGTTATAATTATCAAATTCTTGGCGGTTCGTTAAAATTCCGAAAAGTCCTTAATTCAACAAATTAAATAAATACAATGAACCGTTTACCCGCTGTGCTTGACCACAGACAGACGGAGTGTTTTTGGAATGACGTCTGTCCGTCATTCCAAAAACACTTTTTTCGGTTTCTAGGCATCGTGGAACATGTTTTCCCGGTGTTATCTCGATTTCGATTTTTTGTCACGATCACAATAGGCTACTTTCTCTATACTACGTATATGCGTGTCATGGTACTAGTGTACGTGGGAGTAACGCACATCCCGATTTCGTGGATCTAGCGTGCAGTAAAGGTTTTTTTTTTTTTTTTTTTAATTTATTTAGCTTCATATTTACAACCTGCGTTTTACCCTGAGGTGTGTATCGCAGGGTATTTAGTCCAAAAAATACATAGTATTTACAAAATATTACATGTTTTCTGAGTTAGTGTTCTATGGAATTACTCAAACTAATCATTTTAAATTTTTAAGGTAGTGTCTTGTAGATTTCATATATATACTTGATTGTTCGTGGAGATGAGATCACTTTTTGCAGAACTATGTTTTAAACTTTCATATAAGGTGGTCTATGTTTATCCTGTAGTTTGCAGTGGAGTAGAAGATGTATGGCTGTTTGGTTGTCTTCAGAACATGGGCACTTCGGTGATAGTGTTTTCCCATTCCTATGCAGGTACTGTAGGAATTTTCCGTGATTTAAAAGGAATTGCGTGAGTATGAATGTTGGATTTAGGGTTGTTTTTTGTCTGGTAGGTGCGTTCCGGAAGATTAGTTTTGTATGGGAGGTGACGATATGTACCAAGCGTTCCAGATGTTTATGTAATATTGTTGGAGTTTTCGTTTGCAGATCGAGAGAGGCAGCTTGTCATATGCTATTGTTGTTTGGGACTTTGAGTCTATTTTTGCAAGAAAGTCGGCTCTTTCATTCCCATAGTGACCTGTGTCAGTAAAGGTTTGGCGATTAAACCATCGTGAGTTCTGCGCACATATTTTGATTGAGAGGTGCATCGAATGGATAAGGGTGAATTTACACAGGTGGCTTTCTTTTAAGAAACTTATTACCAGCAGTACATTTTAAGGTTGTTTTAATTAATAATAAACAAAACATATCAACCTTCCTTCGCACTTTTTATTCCACACTTGGGACTGAACAACATGTACGTAATCTAAAACCAACATGGTGTGTGATAATATGTAGCTGTATTGGTTTTGATGTGCTCACGATTTTAATTTTTTAAATTTTATCATTCAGAATGACTATAAGTTGGTAGAAATATATTTGATTTCTAATATTTTAAAACTTTTATATTGACAAGGCGGAGTTACCGCATTTCTGATTGAAGTCAGTATAGCTCTGCTTTATCAACAATTGTAACATGTAGGTAATAGGCCTACACATAGGTTGTTTTAAAGTAGTTTCAATCAGCCACAGCCTCGTCATTTTTTCAGCAATAGCGAAATAAAGCAGTCAACTTAGTCAAATTTACCAACATATCACAGGCATCTATGTCAGTCACTGCAGATCCCCACAAGGACGACGTCCGCTCTTCATCTGTGCGTAAATACCACTGTGCGCTACTCCCACGGAATCACGTATATGCGAGAAAGTACAATAGAAAAAAAAATCATGTAGTTTTGAAATTTGGCAGAGTTGTCAAAAGGAGTATCCTGAACAACATACTAAAACTCCCGGAGGGTGGCGGGTGAGTCCCATTTATTGGTTTTTCGCTTATATCTAAACACGATACATCGCAGAGGAAAAGTTATTGCATGCAAAATTTAAGCTGATATAATTTCCTACAAGTTTGATCCTATATATTTTTTTCTATTTCCAGTAGCTTTCGATATATCCGCCAGCGAAAATAGAAAATTTTAGGGGAAAAAAAACTCTTTCGCCACACGCTTTTCAACACACTTTGCCTTCTAGCGCTTCAGCACTTAGGTATACAGCAATGCCTTCACAAAAAAAAGTTGTAGGATAATAAATTATCTTCAAAATGAGTAGTCATTTGTTATTTTGTATTCAAATTTTCAAAAGTTATGACAATTTTAAGTTTCAGACAAATTTCAAGATTTTGACAAAAAACAGTACATCGCACTTCTCTATATTTAGAGGTTATATCTTTATATACAAGATGTATATTGTGTATTTACATCGTGAAACAAGTGGAGAAATATTACACAACCATTAAAGTTGCATTTATAAAAAATCCGATCACGGTACAAGCACAATAGGCTACGTGTAATGGAAAATACATTATAGTCCAGGCAACAAAGGATAAAAATAGGGAGGGAAAAAACATGTAGTTTTGAAATTTGGCAGAGATGTGGGGGAAGGTGTCCTAAAAAACATCCTGAAAGCCCCTATGGATGGGAATGAGCGGGGGTGAGGCATGTTTAAATGTCGTTTCTCTCAGTTTTTCCTGAATACCTAAAACACTATGGGTTCTAGCAAAAACAGTTATAATTCAATTTAATATAATGTAATATAA
This sequence comes from Ectobius pallidus, assembly GCA_964059195.1. Taxonomy (NCBI): domain Eukaryota; kingdom Metazoa; phylum Arthropoda; class Insecta; order Blattodea; family Ectobiidae; genus Ectobius; species Ectobius pallidus. The sequence goes on along the minus strand of CAXKWD010000001.1, from coordinate 47,260,626 downwards.
TAAAATATAATGTCATAATAAAATATAATAATATAATTTAATATAATATGATATAATATAATATAATATAATACAATATAATATAATATAATATATAGGTGTATTTAAAAAAAGAATTGCCAGAACTTTGTCATACTTCATATCCTTATATTTCCTGAACTATTAATCCTACAGAAATATCATTCAGTTCAATTTTGTATGAAATTTTATGTAGTTTAATTTTGTGCATAATCTGTGTTTTGCTTAGAACCCATAGTTTTTTGGGTATTTAGGGAAAACTGAGAGAAATTACATTTAAATGTGCCCCCCGCTCATACCCCATCCATGGGGACTTTTAGTATGTTGTTCAAGACACTTTCCCCCACATATCTGCCAAATTTCAAAACTACATGATATTTTTCTCCCTATTTTTCGTTTGTTGCCTGGACTAAAATGTATTTTCCATAGCCTACAGTGCTTGTACCGTGAACGGATTTTAATAAATGCTCCTTTAATGGTTGTGTAATATTTCTCCACTTGTTTCACGATGTAATACAAAATATACAGCTTATATTCTCTAAATATAGAGAAAGTGCGATGTATGGTTTTCTTTCGAAATCTCGAAATTTGACCGAAACTTAAAATTGTTATAACTTTTGAAGACAAAATAAAGTACTACTCATTTAAAAGTGAATTTATTTCCCTACAACTTCTTTCATGAGAGCATTGCTGTAACTTATACCTAAGGGCTGAAGCGCTAGAAGGCAAAGTGTGTCGAAAGTGTATTTTCCATAGCCTACAGTGCTTGTACCGTGAACGGATTTTAATAAATGCTCCTTTAATGGTTGTGTAATATTTCTCCACTTGTTTCACGATGTAATACAAAATATACAGCTTATATTCTCTAAATATAGAGAAAGTGCGATGTATGGTTTTCTTTCGAAATCTCGAAATTTGACCGAAACTTAAAATTGTTATAACTTTTGAAGACAAAATAAAGTACTACTCATTTAAAAGTGAATTTATTTCCCTACAACTTCTTTCATGAGAGCATTGCTGTAACTTATACCTAAGGGCTGAAGCGCTAGAAGGCAAAGTGTGTCGAAAAGCGCGAGGCGAAAGAGTTTTTTTCGAAAATTTGCAATTTTCGCTGGCGGATACGTCGAAAACTGTTGGGAATAGAAAAGAATGTAAAGAATCAAACGTGTAGGAAATTTTATCAGTTTGAATTTTGTCTATAGTAACCTTTCCTTTACGATGCACCATTGTTTAGATATAAGCAAAGAAATAAATAAAAGGGACCTTCTATGGGTCCCCTGCCCCCGCTCACCCTCCACCCTCGGGTACTTTTATTATATTGTTCAGGACACTTCCCCCAATACTCTGCCAAATTAAAAAAAAAAAAAAACTACACAATTTCTTCCCTTTTCGGTGTTTTTCGACCTTATTGACTGGACTATATATAACCTATCGAGATTAAATTAGGACAGCTGTATTTAGATTTCTTTAATTAATCAGTTTCTATGGGTAGAAATATAACAAATTTGCAAAAAACATCGGGTGGGAGATTTTTGGGGAGTTTAAAATGAGATTTAGATAGCCATTAATTTTAATATGTATCAGAATAATACACATTAACATAGCTAATACGGTTTGAAATTTAAAAAGTTAGGGATGAAGAAAGCTGATCTATAATTATTTTACAGTTTGTTAATATTTCTATGTAGTTACTTAATGATATCTTTTTTTTTTTTTTTTTTTTTTTTCAATAACACTATTTGTGTATTTCGATTGCAAGCCTGCATATAGTATTTATAAATGTATTTTATCTAATGAAGGAGAGTGTCATTTTGGAAATACACCACTTTAGAGATCCACTGTACTATATCTTATGTTATATTGATAAAATTCATGTGATAAGAAAAGGCCTATTAAGTGGTCTAATAGAACAAAATTCTAAAGTACAAGTCTCTAAAACTATACACACATTTGTAGGGGTGATAGGCCTGTAATATAATTTTGTCATAGAAAAAACTAGAACAACAGACATGATGTAGGCCTATTGAATGTTCTAATAGAGCAATATTCTCAAATACAAATCTCTAAAACATACATTTATAGCGGAGTAAGTCAATCACTTTATATTAGGAATGAATATTCAACAATGCGTACTTAATTCCTTGGCAAACCAATTGTTTAAACATGTTAATAAGGTTAATTTATATGAATGTATGTGGAAGTAATCTTTACCTATAGGCTACTTCTTACCTATAGGCTACTTCTTAATGTAATTAATGTCAACTTACCTTTTTTCCTCTCTGTCTTGTTTATTTTTACTTTTGTTTTGCGTAATTATCTTAACTTATTTTGTTTCTTCACGTATGTTTATTTGGGTTATTGTAACTTTTTTATTGCACTGTTATGTGGTCATAAACATTGTAATTGAGACTATGTTCATTCTTAGTTACTTAATTAAATAAACGCTGTGAGCTTTTACGCTTCTGTAAAACAAAGCCTGATTAATATTGGATAGTATTCGAAACTATAACTAGTTCAGTGTTTAACTTACAGTAAGTAAAAAAAGTATTAGTAATTCAGGCGTATCAGTAAGTTTCCGACTTGGTTGAGAGATTGAAACTTCAACAGTTCGTGTTTGAACTTTATTCTTCATTTTAGTGGTTTCTCTCAAGCAATCTCGGTAAGGATTTTTACCGTAAGGCTGTATTTTGTTTATGAAAAAGCAATATAACTCCCTAGTGACAGAAAATAAAGAAGCTCTCTCAGCTGAACAACGGTGTTTTGAATATGTATCGTGCTGAGTGGTATCAAGCGTATTAAAACTGCTGGAAGCATATTCTTATATTAAGCACTTCTTTCGGGCTTGTAGGCCGTGGTCTATTTGACATTTCTGTGCCAAACGTTTCGTCCGCGACTGCGGCGGACATCCTCAGTGGCGGTGGAGTCTCGGGCGAAGCGTTCTGGTCGGCGGCTGCGGCGGCGGCGCCGACCAGAACGCTTCGCCCGAGACTCCACCGCCACTGAGGATGTCCGCCGCAGTCGCGGACGAAACGTTTGGCACAGAAATGTCAAATAGACCACGGCCTACAAGCCCGAAAGAAGTGCTTAATATTGACTCCGGCCGTGAAAGCCTACAGTGTTTCATATTCTTATAATTACTACATCCTGATAGTTAATGTTTATTCATAATTTATGGCGTGACAGTAGTGTAGTTTCATCATAAAGTGGCTTATGTGATACTCGATGGAAAATCCTGAATTTGTAGTTTACTAGTTTACTAGTTCCAGAAAATTTTTATTTGTTGCCTCGTTTCAATCCTACACTACTGTTCTTTTCCTAGAAGTTTACATGCAGTATAGCTTTGAAATAAATTATGAAAATATATAATATTTATATTAAAACCATAATGTTTTTTTTTTATTATTTTACCTTTTCAGATTCGTTCTCAGTACAAACAATTTCATTTTTCAATACTAATGATTTAGACCTGTGATCCGGGAACCCTTGCGGATCCGTGTGAGCGATGAAAAGGATCCGCGAAGAAGACAGACTAATTTTTTTCTCGCGATTTTCTCAAAGGTTTTCACTCGTGTTCTAAAAAGTTTCATAAATCTTATTCCAAAACTATGTCAGAAATGTACAAGTAACTATCGTTAACTTGCTGTAGGCACTGAACAATGGGTGGTATGAATAAAATCATAGCCAATGTTTTACTTTACCTATGAGAAAAGGTAAAGGGAGAAGCATAAACTTCATATCATAATAAGCATAAACACAATTCTTCTGTTACGAAGTGAATTGTGTACTGTAGGTTTTACTTTTCGATAATAATCGATTTTGTGCTCTTCGGACATTTCCGTTACTATTCGCGACTGCCCGAATGCTGAAAATGATTGTGATTGTGACGAGAAAGCATTAACCATAAATTTAATTATTTTATTCTCTTTATGAGCGCAAATTTGTGCTCGTGGTGTGTGTGTGTGTGTGTCCGCGCGCGCGCGGAGACAGGGTGAGAATGATGGGGAAATGGAGGGAAAGAGACAAAGAGGGTGAGAGAGTGGGGAGAGAGATATCCTGGACCAGATTTATGGCATTTATGTGTACATAAATGATACACATACTGTAGGCCTATGTGGATTTACAGGCATAGTAAAATAACTCCTGTGTGACCAAATTCAAGCATACCGGAAACGGTTACGAGCCTAAGAACACCCCGGTTGTTAAATAACTGAATGAAACTAACAACAAGAAATACATGAAACATTTCTAACGTTACGACACGCCTTGTCATTTATTCGTAATATAAATAAGCCTATATAAGTTTATACTATTTTCTTTCTTTCTTTCTTTATCGTAGTTTCACCTCTCCCTTTTAGGATTTAAGCGACCCAAGCCGCCCGGGCCTTACAGGGCCGCGACCTGTCGGGAGAGGGATTATCTTTGGATCACATACATACTTTTTTGACCAGACAAGGACATGGAGGGCCTCCCCGGATGAGTGATCAGCCCAATGCCGGGGCCACCTCCGAGACAACACGAACACATAGGTCGAGACACAACATGCACACTCACACTCATTCCAAACAAGGCGAGGATGGGATGAAGATGAGAATGACGGCCAGATGATATCTGGGGACCACAAGGGCCTAAAGTTACCCGACATTTGTCTCAAAGGTGAGGGAAAACCCCAGAAAAAACCCCACCTAGGTAACTTGTCCCGACCAGGAATCGAACCCGGGCCCGCTGCGTGAGAGGATTGAACGCATCCCCTGAGCCACAGCGGTGGACAAGTTTATACTATAAAACCTAAATATACATTATGCAACGAGCCTATAATGGCATATATTAAGATAAGTTGATGAAACGTCGCTTCGCTCGTTTACCATTAATTACCATTTTACGCTAGTTGCATACGACTGTTTTTGTTCGATCATAATTAAGTTTTCAGATTTTAGAATCCCTCAAACAAACGGAGTTAATAGATGGCGGAGACTTTCCAGGATTCCTCACTACTACGTCAATGAGTGAGTTAGCCATGTGGCTTGAAGTAAGTTATAGTGATGATTTGCTTTTTTTAAACCGTTAATTGATCGTTACCTCGGTATCGGTGAACTGATTTGGTCCAAAATCAACAGGCTTCGTCCTATGAACGTTATAACTGCGTATACTAAGTTTCATGAAAATCTGTTAAGCGTATTCGAGTTATCGTGCGTACAGACAGACACATGGACGGACGGACGGACGGACAGACAGACAGACAGACAGATATTTTTCTCGTCCCCCATACAATCTTAGAAAGTACCATTCTGGCACTTAATAAAAAAAACATGCAAGTAACGTAAAAAAAAAGTCAGTTATCTCATAATGACTTTTCCATGCATTTCATAATTCCATGGAACCACAGTTTTAAGAATTATTTAAAATTTTGCATAGAAATTTTAGAGTACATGAAAATTAAGATTAATCTAGGTTGTTGAATAAAGTATGTCTGAATGTATAAAGCCTTGTAAAATAAATAAGAAAATATATATTTATGGAATTTGTTCTAAGTTATATTCACATAGGTCTATACATAACCTATATTAATTACTAATTATTGTTGCTATATGCGCAAGGAAGCAGCTATCTATTTAAAATAATGAAAGCTGTGCGTGAAAAGGACCTTTCATTAAAAAGATAGCTTAATTAATTAAAATATTCACAAAATAGACCCATTTGACATAGAAAAACTAAATTTTGTACGTGTATTACTCCTAACAGTCAGAACAATGTTCGAAACCTTATGAGTCCAGCTTCGAAAACATGGAAGTTAGTAATTTCAGTACATTGTTCTCTTAACACTAAGCTGGGGGCATTACCAGATTTTAAATGCATGGGATATTGTGTGGTAATATTGTTAGAAACATTTATTAGAAAGATATAAAGTAAACGATTGATTCAACAACACGAGAGTGCAGGAACTGAACAGAGTTGAAGGACGGTTTGAATTCAGTTCAGGGAAATCCTAGATTTAATTGCAGACAGTTCATGGGAAAATTTAACAAGACGAGATCATTTGATTCGAGTGTTTAAAGAGCCCGAGTTTTTGTGTTCTCACCATTATAATTATTTTCTATTCCAATTTTAGTAAATGTACAGTCTGAGTATGGGGTGTGTTTAGTGTACTCTGTGTCGGCAACATAATGCCAGCCAGATTTATAACTTAACTTCACGAAACACTTTCTCTTGCGTCGATCAAGTTCTCCTTTGTTACTTGTGCACACAACACACTAATTACCGACTGGTTACACTCATTACCGACATACATAGAGAATACATTAAACCACTATATTTTTTCTTAGGATCAGTAGATAAGATATTATTAGTATTATCATTTAAGGTGAGAAGGCACTTCAACTTTGGTAAAAAACACAACTTTAGTTTTTTATTGTTACTAGGCCTACAGTTTAAATTCTGAAAGATAAGAATACGGTATGCAATTATATTTTTTAACTGAGCAATAACCTATTTGAGCTCTAATTAACATGTTTTATACGTGGTAAGTGTTGGATCCTTTTGCAAGACTACCATAACTTCTATAGGCCTACTACTGGGCACAGATATCTGAACTAAATGTTGGTTTCAAAGGGTATTTTCAAATCTTAGTAGCCTACCACTGTCAACCCTCAGCTTTTACTTGTCTCTGGTATGTAGCAAGAATGTTCTGACTAAAGTGCCAATGTAGATAATAATTTATAAACTTTAACACCATTTTTCTTTGTTTTACATTGTTTCATACTTTGGCATATTTTATTTTTTTAATATTAATCCAAAATGGATTAAATTTTGATTGTGAATTAAACAGATTCATATTGTTAAAAATAAGAAAGGATTTTGTAGTGAAGTTCAAACAACTGCAAAAAAATCACAAAAAATGTAGGTAGTATTTTTATTAAAAACAATTATATTTTAATACCTGTTTGCGTAATAAAAACAGTCATAGGAATTATTAGAGATAAGAATTGTAAAAAGAAGCCTTAAAAATTGCATATAGATATCTCTAATAGTTTTCTTGTAATGTGCACCCGAAGTTAACGAGTTTTTTGACGGGATAGGCCGTGTCTTCTTACCTTAATACGTCTTTTGGTCGTTTCTTGTCAATATATTTAAATATATAATTTTAAGACATCCAAGATAAGTTTATTAATTCAGGATTTAATTTAAAGAATGAAACATAATCGTACATTTCATGGATTATTACATTCAGTTGACATTTCTGTACTATCAAACTATGGTTGATCAAGACGTTTCCGTTTACATCTGCGGTAGAGCTCATCATCAGCGGTGGAATATTCGTCGAAGTTATCACTGATGAAATCTCGTAGATGTAGACTAACTGCGGATCAACATCCGATAGACCACTACTTAAACTCCGTGGCGCTACATCCCAGAAGGACAAGGTCTACTACCTGACCGCTGCATCATCTACCATAGGCAGATGACAGGATTTGGGGACATGTGGTCAGCATGCCGACACTCGCGGCCGTTAATGGTTATTTGCAAGACCGGAGCCGCTACTTCTCTATCAAGTAGCTCCTCAATTTGAATCACGTGGCTGAGGGCACCCGTTCCAGACTTCCCTACCTCAGAAAAATCCGAGGAGGTACCAGGGATCGAACCCGGGCCGAAGGATCTGCAATCAGCGACACTAACCACAAGACTACGCCGGCGGTCTGACTACGACTTGAAGGACCGGAAAGTTACAACTGTATTGACACTGGCATGAAAGCTTGTGTAGGATTATTCTGTAATTTCTAATTGTTCTCTACGTTTCCTGTAGTAAAATGGATGTCCCTTCATTGCTTTTACACACTTTAGCCTGAAAGCCTAGCCTCTTGACTAGGACTTTTTTTTCATGGCGGCCTTTCCATTAATGTCCGTGGTGACTGCCGTTAACGGAAATCAAATAATTATAATAGTCTTCATAATATTATGAAACAATGAAAGGAGATTGATAGCCTAAAATTTTGCTTTATGGATGATCAGAAATTAAATCTTTGACTCCTAATCCAAGAGGTAGAATCGCTGAAGTAACACCCATTAACCTGGTACTCTAGTAATGATAGGTTGCGTACAAATCAATTGTAAAAAATGAATATAAAGTCTATAAAACATATACATTATTAAAAAATGTTCGAAATGTTTATTGTAATTATATTAGCTGAATAATCAATTTATTTATTTATAGCTACTTTTTATAGTTGAGATAAATTAAATAAAGCGATGATTGTGAAGTGTTCGTTGGTTTCAAAGTAAAAAGCACAAATAGTCTACCAAATATGGAGATAGCAGTCATGTCGACTTCTAACATTAAACCTATATATTAATATCGTATAATAAATGTACGAAACAAGCTAAGCAATCTACCACGTTTCTTTCCTTCCTTTTTACTTAAGGATAAGGTCTAATTAACAGAAATATGTAAATCATGTTATTACATGTTTATAGACCATTCGACAAACTCTTTGTCATTGCTGTTGTTTTTACGACGTAATTGAAGGTATTTCGCGTAAAATATTGAATTCCTGCAGCAGCTGGTTAATTGAGACGGAATTCCAGTTCTAGTACAGGTGAGAAGGTTAGTGTTATGACATCCTAACACCTCATTCACTAGCTTTCCCTTATAAGGAGCCAATCCCATCAACCATATGCTATATGAGACCAATTTTCTTTCTCCTTCTGCTTCTTTATAATGTTGTAGCATCTATTCTTAGGTTAGGCTATAAAGGGGCATGCGCTATCACAGCTTTACATTAAATGTGCACATTACAACAGAAAACCGACAGAGAGGATTATTTAGTTGAGTGCGTGGTGTGATATTTGGAAATACGAAAAAGTGGCCGAATTTGATGTTATATTATTCTTCAAAATCTACATATTCCATATATAAGTTTTTTTTGTTTGTTTTATTTTTTATTTTTTTTTTAAAGGAAGATTTTAAATATAAGTCAAGTCGCGTTAAGAAGTGAACAGAAAATTAACTTAAAATGACACTGACTGCTCACGAAAGCCGTGCGTTGGGCGATGCTCTTCTCTAGAGCCGGGGAGTGGAACGATGGGTCACGTCGTCTACTCAGCTGTTCCTTACCCAACTGCCACTAACCTAGCTCTACATGTCACTAACACTAATATCACTATTCCTAACCTAACTGTTACTAATATATTTCTATATGTAACCAGTACTATTATCACTATTCTTAACCTAACTGCCACTAACCTATTTCTATATGCCACTAACACTAATATCACTGTTTCTAACCTAACTGCCACTAACTTAGGTCTACATGTCACTAAATCTAATATCATTATTCCTAACCTAATTGTCATTATCCTAGAGTCTAACTGCCACTATTTATCTTAATATCATTACAAGGCCGCCCCCATGGCTGAGTGGTTAGACCGCTCGCCTTTCACCGCTGGGACTCGGGATCGAATCTCGTGGATCCATTTGGAATTTGTGGTGGACAAAATGGGGTCTGGGCCGGGGCAAGTTTTCTCGGGGTGCTCCTGTTTCCCCTAGCATTTATCATTCCACCGTTTCATCAAAAGTATGACCATTTGGTTGCAATAAAGAACTATCATTGCACTAAAAAGCTAGGTACAAGAAGCATAGTTGGTCATCCTGCTTTGGTGGAAAAGAGAAAACATCGCGAAAAACTATTGGTGTGGGAAGAACCAATGAGATGGAAGCTCGTCGGTAGTCAATATGAGCCTTGGAAGACAACCCACCGCCAGCATACCAGCACCGAGCACCGAGCAACTAGCACAGATATCAAGCACTGAACTATAGTAAATCTCAGACC